>JBBMJZ010000060.1:15951538-15964359 GCA_037833815.1 Zingiber zerumbet
CATCACTAATTATGGTGTCCTCCTCCACACGCTTGGGCCACTTCCTCTCCCTTCCGGTCTTCCAATCCTCGAGCTATGATTGTGTATGTCATCCGATCGGTCGAACCCCGAAATCTATGAGTCAACATGCATTAGCACAGAGCTGAAGAGAATTTATTGGTGCACACGAGCGAGAAGAAGAGCGCAAACGATGCTGAGAGAGTAACCTCTATACAGGAGAAGAAAATCATACTTCCACGTACCTTCACCCACCCTTATATAGCTAGAAGGGAAGGAGATCCATGTGGACTGCCACGTGAGTCAGAAACTAGTTGAGTCAACCGAAAATGGTTGATCACCAGGGGGAACAACGATAGAGTTGTATCCCTGGCTTGGCAGGTGGCTAGGCGTCACATCCGGTCTAGACTACCTCATCAGGGGCGGTTATGGATTACAGGGTATGATAGTTGTAGTTGTCAGGAGTGGTCGGAAGTTTGAGGTTGAATCGAACATTCGTAAATAAGCTTGATGTTCGACTTGATAAGAGCTTATTTATGTTCGTTCAATCCACATAAAGATCAATTAAATGAATAAACTTAAACAACTCGTTAAGCTAAACAAACAAGTATGAACACGTGTGTGCAACTAGTTAATATTTGTGAACAACATTCGTGAACCATGTTCATCAATAAAATTCTTATCAATATGCTAAATAAACAAAGAACGTTTCAAAATAAACAAACAAATTTGTATTATCAAGCTCAATAACTAACCAAACAAGCTTAAAATGTAAAAAATTCAAACAATCAAACAAATTTGAATTGAAAACTTGATAACATCTAAAGTTTGAACCAAGCTCAAGCCCATAAAAATAAAATCAAACTAAGCTTGAATAATTATTTCAACAACTTAATTTATTTTATGCTTGACTTGGTTAACTTGTTAAACAAATTTGAACAGTATAAAGTTTGACTTATTTATATTAAAGAGCACAGCTCAACTAGAATACTTCTGCCCGGGTGGACACCTTTGTGTAAGGTGTTGGGTCGAGAGAGAATGTTTCCATCTGCAGGCTGATAAACCCAAGCAGGCTAACTAACCGAGTGGAATCCCGTGAGTACATCAACTACTATGCAACAATTGCAACTGTAATTCTAAGTATTTAGGTGTTCAATTGAGCACTTCCAGTGAATCTAGGAAAATCCTATTTAATTGAATCTAGGAAAATCCTATCGTATATCGCTACCTAAAGTCTCATTGATTGCAGCAAAACGGGGAACCGCCCCGCCAGCGACCCCCACCAGCCGGTCCCACGGCTATTGGTGAAGGAAGGTTAATCGGGCATCCAAGCAGCATGTAACGGACAGGCGGAATACAGGGATAGGGGGTTTAATCCCAGTTACCACCGAGTTTCGAACCTGAGACCTGATTGCAGCAACACCCGCTACCTAAAGTTTCATTGAATCTATGTAGATGGGTGTGCCTTCAAAGGCCCTTTTTGACTTTGTTGTGTATTCATTTTTTTTACTATTTATATTTACTAAATAAGATTTAAAAAATAATACAAATTTAGAGATTATTTAAAATAAAAAATAAGTATTATAAATGTATATAAGACGATGCCAATTTATTTATTTTTTAAAAAAAAGTCTCTTAGTAGTTAATGCATTTTAATATATATATATATAATTTGATCATGACAATTTTTGTCAATATTTGATGTGATATTGCTCATCCAAACAGTCCAGTATTTTTAATCTCACCCTAAAATAGAGACAAGTAAATCGTAAAATTATTTTATCATAGCTCAACACCTTTTACATAAAAAAAATCAAGAATTCAACGAGACATTTTATATCCACCAAGAATAAACTTCAAGATCTATTGGAACAAATACCTAGATACCAACAACGGCAACCCATGGGATAATATTTGAGATCAATAAAGAAGATTGCATATGAAAATTTTGAGACAAAACTATAACAAAATGTGCATGATCAAATGTCATAATAAAACAATTAGACAATGAAGTTGGAAATAACTAAAACCAAGTCATTTAAAAAAATTAGCTTATTGAATGAGCAAGAACAGAGTTATGAGAAATTTGAATAAAGTATAAGCTTTATAGGGGAATTGTCCTATATTAAACAATTGCAAAATACAAAACAATATACTCTAGGAAGGCAGGCAGTATAGCAATATGATAAAAGGAAACCGGAAAAACTCTATCAAACTATATAGAAAATTTTGATTCTCCCAAATGAGTAAAATATGACCTTTTTGTTAGAAAACAAAATACATTTTATTCCCTAATGCCGAAGGAAGCTAATGCAGATCTCTCAATATAATGAAATTACCTACTACTCATGGATACTATAATACATGCCATCCACCATTCAAACCATTACTCCGTGAAGCATTGGTGTTTAAGGAATTTTTACAACTTTACATCTTTGGATCTGTTTATGAATTGTTGAATTCATGTTCCAGTTTATTAAAGGGAAAAAGAATATAAACTAGATGTAAAAAGAATAATGAAAAGATATATTACATTCTAATCTTATAATTTGTAACCTAAATTTATTGGCCGTATCATAATATGACTCCTAGCAACCATAGATGCATGAAGAACACATACGCCATGAGGCCTAGCCTTGCTCCAGGCCGGCGCATCAGAAGCTGCCCTCCAGAAACCCTGCAAAAATCATGTGTCAAATGGAATGGTATTTTCTTAATAACAAAAATAGTTTGCTAGTATGAAATGAGAATCTCGCAGGCAGAGTTTGCATATTCTTTAGTTATTTCTTGATAAGCTTGCTGGTGCTAGGTACCATATCAGGAGAAGAAAAATGTCTTGAAAAAGAATTTGTTTGCTTTGTCAGGGAAACTAAAATCTCTTCAAATTTGAAGATCGATTTCTAAGTACCGCTTAGATCATTAGTTTGCAAGCTTTATTTGAACCAACGTTAAAGAAAAGTTCAAATAAATAAGATAATTTGAAGTTTTAATGATGCTCTACTTAAAATGTATACTACTAGAGGATTTGATGACCATGGTTTTATTTGAAATAGATATACACTTTGCATCTAAAAGATTTACAAGATCGTTGGAGGAAAATATCAAGAAAGTAAATACCAAAACAGCATCAAACTTTAAGATACTGATTTAGAACTCACCAAATACTATCAATTCTATCTGCAATCAGTTTCCCTTGTCTTGGGATTAGACCAGAAGTATTCAAAGATTTGAAAACATGACCTGTTTGAGACAGTAGTATTTAGTAATATATTTGTACCACTAATGATGAATTCCTTTACTGATCAGAAGGTTGATGTGCAAACCTTTAGCATCAGACTCTGCAGCAACAACTGAATCATCAGACCCAGAATCGATGTTTAGAACAAGATGGTCGTCAGACCCCTTTCGCATTGTTCTCAATTGAGCTGCAGTTGAAATGGGTAATTTGGTGTTTTTTCCTAGTGGTCCCTACAAAAATGCAGCAACAATTAAAATAATATCTTGAAATAATCCTCAAAAGGTAAAGTGCCATTTATGTTACTAACATGTAATTTTCAGAAAATACAAGTCATCTGTTATCAAGTTGCCAACAGACCCTTTTTCGATATTGATTTGCTTGTAATGTCATATTGTCTAAACAAATGAAATTCAAGATGACACAGCAGATAAATCTAATATTATCTTATGGCAAAATGTCTTAACATGTTTTCCAGGTTATTTGAATTGTAACAATATCAGGCTATGCTTAGCCTGCCACCATATGGTTCTTTGACTTACTATCTCCACCTTGTATGCAAGTATTCATTAACTACAGATGGGATACCTCGTAAATACCAGGACCAGTAAGTTCCAGCATCATAAATTGTGTTTGTATTTTCAAGAACTAGAAGGAAATATATAGAATGTTTTTTGATAAGTAAATAATCGGAAATGAGTGAAAAGATAGGAATGTCTCACTGCATCTTCAATTTCAGATATCTCTGGACCCATTTTTGAGGGAGTTGCTTCAAAAACAGTCTTTTCTTTTGTGATTTCGAGCTGCAAACTTCGAGCGTGAATTGAATCTTCAAGTGTTTTTACCTTATTTGACAATTCATGAATGAGATCATCTTTCGCTTGCAATTTAGCCTCAAATTCTTGTGCTCTAGATCTTAATTTTTCAGACTCCAACACTGAGGCAGTTATCAATCTATCCAACATGGTTATGAGAAGTTTGCCACTTAAAGATTTCTGATCCTGTAGTGCATCATATCCCCCTAACTTCTTTATAATTCTCTCCAAATCCACACTTATCTCCAATAAATCATTCTTCTTTAATTCCAATTCCTGAAAGCGGGAATTATTTTCTTCAATTGCCTTCTTTAGAAGTTGGATTTCACGGACATGGGAAGCAAGTATTAAATGCATATCTTCCTTCTCATTACTCAAGACTTCTGTCTTTTGCTGCATCTCATTGACTTTATCAACTATAAAAAAGAGTTTCTCAACAAAATCTGAGAAATGGACCCCAACATCAGGTGTTCCTGACTCAACATAAGGAATTTTTAATTTATTTACTTTATCCATCAGCGCACTTATTTGACTCTCTGATAATACTTGGGCATTGATTCCTGATAATGACACAAAAAGAATGAGGGTCGATAGGAAGTTAATAGAAGGATTCAACGGAAAAGTGCACACAAATGAATAATTACCTCTGTCTAAAGCATGCTGCTGTTTTGTCAAAAGTTCTTCTTTGTCCCTCAACAAATCCTCTTTGGCCTGATAATTCTCAATTTTAGTCTTCAAATCATTGCATAACCCATTCAATGCTTCAACATCTCTCTCTAATATGGAAACTCTTTCTTGGCTGATCATCCTCTCTTCAACTGAAGTTTTAGCAATCAGTTCAGCTTCTTTAAATTTGTTTTCTGTATCGTCTACCGAGGTTAACCAGACTTTCTCTGCATTCAGTAATTGCTGAACCTTACTCTTAATTTTATTAACTGAAAATAATAAACTATCAACCACTTTTGGATAACAATCAACATCCTCTTCAGTCCCACCTGAAAAGGATTCTTTATGTGAGGCAGAGACAGTGCCACTTGAAGAGTCCCCTGAATCACTCAATTCAGCAAGTTCTCGAGTAGCATCATTGCAAGCAGAGAATAGCATTGTCAACCCTTTCTGTAAAGAAACAAGTTTTTCTGCCTGAGCGTTATTATGAGCTTCTAGTTTATATGTATCCAACTTCAAGGAGTCACTAAGCTCAAGAACATGAACAAATTCATTTCTGGTAACTTGCAAACCTTGCAATATACTTGCAATGTGTTTTTCCAGTTCTTTGAAGAAAGTGCGAAAATAATTTCCAAGAAGCTCAACTTGAGCATGCAGCCCTGCTACAATCCTAGTCAAATCAGGAACATCTTCTCTGTCAATTGCACATTTTTCCTCAAACACTGCATTGCAGTTATTTGTGAAGCTATCAGTTTCTGGTAAAGGAATCTCTTCAAATGCAGGTGCATCCTGGTGAGAATTATATCATGCAAAAAGATGAAGGTTGCCACAATTTCCATAAAGAAGAAACAAGAAAATGACTGATATAAAGTCAAGCTAGAGAAGGTTATGTGATAAATCAAGAGTAAAAATAGTATTCAACAGATCTGCATATTCAAATTGAAAATATAAAGAAGAGAGAATTAACAATATCAGTTCTCATTTGTGGAATATAAAGGTGGAAGGAACTGCACCCATGGCTTACTTTCTCCTTTTGTGCAAAAATTCCTATCTACTACAACATAGTGGATTTGTGCAACTTTGCATGTAACACTATATCTGAACTGAAATGCATTCTCATGCATATCTCACTGCAGTAAATTTCACTTCATGGCTTCAGAAAAAAAAAATCGAGGGTTAATTTCTGATAGTCACATATAGTCAACAAGTCAGTTGTATCAAAAGAAAAAAAAAAAGAGTGTTTTGTTCCACAGTCTTTACTATGAGTGTTTCACTAGATCCGATGGAAGAATTATATCACTTGTTACAAGGTGGGTAACTGGATATATAATATGACATTGTAGTACAATTACATCCAGCAGACGCAATTTAATCTATATCTGCAATTCTTCTTTATATCATATTCATAATAAATTCACAATTTGACAGTAAATGAAAATATAACTACTTGCAATAAAACTATCAGTATGCAATAATTACTTTATGAAGTATAAAGATGGCTACAAGTGGAAGCTATAAGCCAAAGATATCATGATCCATAAATTTTTAATATATTCTGGAGATACCTAACAAGTTCAGGCAAAGAGAAAACCTGACAGAAGAAATCAAGGAAGTCAGGCCCATGTGTGTTTCATATCAAAAAGAAACACAAGCACGAAAATCATGCAATTAATATCTGTTTATAGTACAAGCATAATTGAGAAAAATCATTTCTATGATTTTCTTATTAATAATCAATAATAGCATGCTAGGAGTTGGCATGAGATCCCACTTGGACCAATAATTCAGGTTTTAGATATCTAATGATAAGGTGTTTAACTACAATTGCTTTAGTATGACAGGAATACGCAAAAGCAACAATTGGTCTTAAATTTGGGCTATTGTGTAGTCTATGAATATTCAGTTTAGGGTTTAATTAAGGATGATACTCAAATCAGAATGGCTATGTTAAACAAAAGCTTGAAATAGTACCTTGAATTCCAAAATATCTATGCAACTCAAATAATTGGCCATGCAAGCATAAAAGAATCAATAACAATGGAGGGAGCTGTGGGAAGATGGCATCTTTACAGTTTTAACTTCGACTATATGTGGAAGCAAAAAATCCTATCTCAACTAGTTCATTTGTCTATGAAGAAAACTAATGGGAAATTGTTGAAGTTTAATACCCTCTATAGTCCTCTCTACCTATATTTATTTTTCATCAACGAAAATTTACACCTTATACCCTGTACTATATGGTATTTATACGCAAGTATCTAACATTTACAACTAAGTTACTAGCAATCCATAGGGTAATCAACTAGCTTAGTTCCCATCATACCAATTTCCTAGAGCATATTAACTACATATTTCAGTTGGGAGAGCAGGTCACCTCTATGCATAGAAATATCTTAGATCATCTCCATCCTTAGTCTATAAGTGTTGATGAAGCTAGACTTTCAGACTCATTATCCCTTTAGAGCCATCCAATTATGATCATAACAATAAGAAGAATAGCTTCCCAACTAAAGAGGTAAAATGAAGGACTAAGTGATCTGAGACATTTCTGATCATCCTGGATTGAACTGAAGAAGAGCCTAACTGAATCTTCGAAACTATGTTGCAGGGAATTGCTTCAAACTACACAAAGACTCTTTAGTTTGCATATTAAAACTACTCTCTTTTTGAGTAACAATCCTTAATAGTTTCTCCATGTCTACTTTCTTCAGTGAGATCACCATGGATAAAGGGATATCCACCTAGTGAAAGGTCATTGAAACATGGTTGAGAAAAATTATACAAGTGATCTTTGAGTCGACTAGGCAAGTTGAGTCAATTGGGAAAGCTGAGTCAACTGGGCAAGTTGCAGCAATCAAATCACTTAAGTAATAAAATAGCTTAGACAAATGAAGTCACAGTGAGTCAACTGAAGTATCCATTGGTTGGCCTGAAATCGCTTATGTAATAAAATAGTAGTTGACTAAAGTCATGATGAATCAATTGAAGTAGCCATTGGTTGGCCAAGCCAAGTAGTTCACTAATGTTGAGTGAAGTCAACTCAAAGATATGTTGGCACGGTAAAGGTTGGGGCAATCGCAAAAATAGTCGACTGGAAAGGTAGTCAATTGACTAATCTGAGACATAACAAGAAAATTGTTGAAGATAACTTGGAGTCCATAAAAGAGAACCAAGAAGAGCTTGCAAGTGTTGGCATTTTACTTTTATTTTTTTGTCTCTTGAGATCTTTCTTGTCATATTCATAATCTTAGCCAACTTTCACTTGTTTTCATTCTTGTAAAAAGACTCCTGTAAGAGATTTCTCCCCCTACCAAAAGATTCAAGAAGAAGAAAGCTAATGGGTATTTGGGGGTGACTCATCGAAGAGTCATAGAACATGGAGCAAGACTCAAGGTAATCTGCACCACGTAAATTGGCTTATTAGATTTAACATTGTTTGATTTACCTTGCTTAGTTTTAGCAAGAGTAAAAATCGTAATTTGCCAATCAAGTATTATTCATCCATTCTAGCTAATCCAGCCATCATCCTACCGGTCCTAACATACAAGAGGAATGATACAAGTTGGCTTGAATTCATATTCATTTTAGGTTTGTTTTCTTCACTACCACTATTGACAAAACAGAAATTTGATTAGCAGTGATTAAAAGAAAGTAGGAAGAGTGAAATCCGTAATTGCTCATAAGAGCTAAAAGTGTTATTTTTGAACAAAAACCATATAAAGCATACCTCCAAGTCTGTCAGAGTTTGCATTCCCTTTGATGCAAAGTAGGTATGCATATCCTTAATAACACTGTTCATTTTTCTGAAACCATCAATGCTTTTGCTAGATTCTTCAGCTATTATAGATAACAGAGTCTTGTCCTTTATAAACATTATCAGATGTCCAACTTGACTATTCGTCTCTGCCAAATATTTCTCCATGCTTCCATGACTCTCAAGCAACTTTTCCCTGCATTCAGTTAACTTGGCATTTAACTCAAAAATCTCTCGTTCACTTTTAGCTTCCAAATTACTTCTGTCTGTATGGAATTGAGAAATATCCTTTTCTGCTTTTGCCAAGTCATCTTCAAGTAATTTGATGGTAGCATAAGCCTCGGATAATTTGCTAGAACTAAAATCAACCTCCTCTTTAAGCTTCTTCAATTCCTGCTCGACTGAAACTTTGCTAAGTTGAATTGCAGTCTTTTCTTCAAAAATCAAAGAAATGTTATTGTCTGTTTTAGACTTTTCTTCTTCTAATTCCTTAATAGTTTCAATGGCATCAGATAGCCTCCTAGCCTGCAGACTAGCTTCCTCTTTTAGTTTGTCAAGCTCCTCCAATGCATGACTTTTTGACACTTCTGATTGTTGAATGTACTCAGAAATCCAGTTCACCTTTTCCAAAGGCCCTTCAAAAACAGTTACTGTAGGAACAATAATTTTCTCTATACAAGTAACTAAGGTATCTAATTTGGTGCTGCTCTCCTGCAAGCTCTGTTGGCTCTGGTCTCTTTCACTCTTCAGTGAAGCAATACTTGCCTCAAGTTTCTCAATATGCATAATATTAGTTGACAACTTATTGATCTGCTCTTGGCACTCATTAATAGTCCCATCTTTCAGCTGCAGGTCAAGCTTTAGCTTCTCAATTTCAAATGTTTTTTCCTCTAAAGCTGTTTTGAGCCCTTCACGTTCTTGCACTAGACCCTTCCCTTTCTTCACAGCCATGGATAATTTTTCTCTTAGCAGAGAATTTTTTTCCTCAACTCGCTCTATTTCTTTCTTCATCGACTCTTTCTCATGTTTCAATATAGCTGACTCATTTGACAACCTTGTCAACTCATTTGATAGCCTTGTAGAGGCAGATCTTTCAAGCATTTCATCATCCAGAATCTGCTCATATAATTTTGATTCCTGATCTATTAAATACAATATGCATTGCATCCTTTCAATTTGTTCTATTCCTATGAGAGATGATGCCATCTTTTCACTGATCTTAATCACACATCTATCTACTGTTGAACTTATATCAACAGGAAGTTGGCAATCTAATGTATTTTCAGCTAATTCTAATAATGCTTTGAGCAATAGATCTCTATCAGAAGAAAGCACAGATAATCTGTGAACTATGTCATCATATTGGCACTGTAGTTCTTTGAGTTCATTATGAATAATCTCCTTTTCTAGCTTTTCTTCTGTAAGATACAACTCAAGGTTGTCGATTCTCTTGTGAGCCACTAACATTTCTGATTGTTGTGATGCAGTGACTATCCGGGCAGAACTAATTTCATCTTGCAACTGACCAATATCATCTTGTGCACGGGTGAATTCTCTCACAAGCCAATTAATTTGGTAATCTAATTCTCTAGATGAAACGTCTTCTGGTAGTTCAATTGACAACAAAGCATCCCTAACTTTCCTATTTTCCAAGACAATGATATCTGTAGTAGCCTTTTGGTTGATGAACCACCTTACTCTATCAATAGTCTCCATGGATAGAACCTCCTGTGGAAGATCTGTAAGTGACATAGTATCTTCAATGTCCAGAAGACACTTGTTCCTTTGTGAAAGGGACTCCTGAAGAGAACTTACTGTGATATACTTTGCGTTCAAATCCTCAATGCTTACCTTTGCAGTTTCTAGTTTAATAGTTTTATTTTGTAACTCTTCCAAACATTTCTCAAGGTCATTTGTCCTTTGGTACAATAATTGCTTCAGTTCGTCAAGACTAGCTTCAGTTGCATGCAGGACTTCAGACTTCTGTTGCAATTCCTCTATGCATTTTTCTAGCTCACTTGTTTTTTCTGCCAAGGATTGCTTCAATGCATCACGATGTTGGACCAGCGATTTCCCCTTTGTGACAGCCATACTTAGCTTTTCTTTGGTTATCATGTACTTGTTTTCTGCCTGTTCAAGTTCTGCCTTTGTTTTGTTTGTCTCCAAGTGAGCTGTCTCCAAATTCTCTTTTATTTTTTCGACCTGTTCAAAAAGTTTCTCTTTCTCTTCCTCATGTTTTTTAATGCTATCCAGTAGATTTGCTTCATTTCTCTTGCTTTCTAACAATTCCTCACGAGCCAAACTGAAAGCATTACCCAAATCTTCATCTTGTATAGCTGCAAATGCAGGCTTGCATTCTGCTAAGCACTGCTTCAATTGATGGATCTCTGACAAGAACTTAGAATGCTTTTCTATAAGAAGAAGTGTGTTCTTCTCAACAAGAGAGAGACTATCAATTGAAGAATCTTCAGCAGATACATCTTGGCCAACTACTGGTCCCAGAGAATCAAGCAACCTTTTGGTGACAAGGTTGGTTGACTCTTCAACAGTCTTTAACCGCGTTTCCTCGAATGAATTCAAATAAGAAATAATGATATCACGCAAAACAGAAGATTCTGAAATTTGGACATTGAGATCCTCAATTTCTTGGTCTTTTGCATTCAGAGCAGCATGGAGCTCCCTTATTTTACTCTCAGAGTCTATCCTCTCGCCTAGAATGGTTTTCAAATCAGCCAACAACTTG
This sequence comes from Zingiber zerumbet, assembly GCA_037833815.1. Classification (NCBI taxonomy): domain Eukaryota; kingdom Viridiplantae; phylum Streptophyta; class Magnoliopsida; order Zingiberales; family Zingiberaceae; genus Zingiber; species Zingiber zerumbet. The sequence goes on from JBBMJZ010000060.1 coordinate 15,962,749, forward strand.
GAACAACCATCCAACATAGAGTGTAAAGGTGTGGGCGATGCCAATGCTCTATCATCGCTTTCAATTGCTTCGATATGAGGGAGACCGACTGAGTCATTATTCTTGCCAGCGGCAAGCAAAGCATGTTGGTCAACGATGTCCTGAAGATTTTGCAGAACGGTACTAATCTCCTTGCCAAAAGTTTCCCTTTCCTCCTGAGTAAAAAAAAAATTAGCTTTTCAGTTTCCTCTTCGTGAGAGCTCAACTAAATTACGCAGGCACAAAGGCAAACTCCCTACCTTATATTTTCGGCACTCAGCAATGGTTTCCTCCAGCCGAGCCTGAACCCTAGCAAGCTCCTCATCCACCAATCTATTACCAGAGCGCTCCCCAATCTCGATCACAGCCATGGATTCCTCCAGCCCAACACTCCGGGAAGACGCCGTGCTGCTAAGGTTATCCGACGCATCCTCGAACGCCTCCTCCCTCCCGGATTCATCGGTGGACTCCTGCATCGATCCATCTATATTTACCAGGATGCCAGTGTCGGGATCCCTTCGCACACTCCTGGAATCCTGAGTCGCAACCCCGTCAGAATCCACAACCAATCCTAATCGTTCAAAGGCACCACCTCTAACCGCAAAAAGGAAAGGGGAGAGAAGGAACAAAAGAAAAAACAGAAAGATCCAAAGCGGGCACCTGATCTGTTTGTCCCGGGAGATCCACCAGCACTCCGTCGCTGCTGCCGCTCTCGTCGGAGGACTGCTGAGCATTGCTGGGCGACCCTGGATCGGGGAGCGGCCTCACCTCCTCGCCACTGGAGCTCGACTGCGACTTGGGGGAGGAGTCGTAATCCGAGCGGTCCGGCATTACCACCAAGAGATCTCGCCGAGCTCAAACAGGAGTGGACCTTCGTCGATGGATTGAAGCGGGGTGGAATCACCGACGAGATCTGGGAGCAAGAATCGGAGGAGATCGGACATCAAATCGGAGAGGAGACGAAGGGAGATCGAGTTTCGCAGTGGAAACCAGGTTCATTGTTTAGCACGAAATCACGAAACGACAGGTGGCGACCTGTTGATCACTTGCAGTGAAGACAAAATGGATGATAACGGATCCATAAAACCCGAATCGAATTCTTTTGAATCCGAACTTAAAATTTAAAATCATAAAAAAAAATACACTCTTTATAGATCTGAATGATAAATTTTGATGCCAAAATTAATATATTATCATAAATTTTTTAAAAAAATGATGGTCTGGATTTTTCTTTTTAAAAGCTATATGGTATTAATCAATTAACATATTCAATTTGTTTGCCTTGATGACAAAAAATATAATGGAACTATTCTTGAATCGATAAGCAGATTAATTAGCCAGCTAGACCAATATGTTTAAAAAATAAATCTCTGTCTTCTTTTTATCATCTTTTATATAAATAAATATAAATCAAATTCTATGTTATCTTTTGCTATTTCTATTTTACTACGTTTAAATTCTATACAACTCATACACTAACGTTTAAATTGTTTAAATCTCCAAAGATAGTAACGAGGTTTAATTAAGAATCCAGTGGGTCATATGTGTAATTTTATAATTATACATTACAAAAACAAGCCTACGAGCTCAACT
>JBBMJZ010000060.1:15996851-16013477 GCA_037833815.1 Zingiber zerumbet
CTGGGGACTCCGTCGTGCGGGCTCCCCCAAAGATCCCAAAAAAATTTCTCTCATAGCGGATGTACAAGCTTGGGTAGGGAGCACCTCCTCGGGTGTTCCTACGGGCTGGGTTGAGATGAAGCATCGGTGATACTTCAATGAGTTGAGGTGGTGACTCATTCAAGGGGTTGGGCACGGGTGATACCAACTGCTGGGGTTGTCCTCGCAACACCGCCTGTACCATAGCCACCACTAGCTTGTTGAAGTCCTCTATAGCCATGGTGATGATGTTTGATGTATCAGTGCCCTCAAGATTAGGTCTTCCGAAATCATCCATCTTATAATGTCTTAGTATAGTTTTTAAGACAGTGTTCCAATAGACAACACCAATTTGATTCTGCTTGAGAAAGCTAATGGTCAACTCGCCAGTGATTGATCACTGAGAGCCAATAACTTGTCGATTACCCAGACACATGGTCTTGCGAAGCTTTTTCCAAGGAGCCTGAGAGGAAAAACATGTTTAAGGAAGCAGGCTAGACTAACAGACAGGTGTTCCCGGTGCAGCACTCCCATGTTCAAGTAAAATGTAGAAGTGGAAGAAGCATAAAAGAATTAGGGTTTTTGTGTTCCGTGTGCGTACCCCTTCTCTTGAGGACACACTACCTTTTATTGGGTCGTGATTATCTTCCACGTTCTCCTCATGCTCCTAGTTCCCCGTCATCATTACCATGTTTTCTAGAAATAAATGACCATTGCAACTCATTTATTTTAGGATAAATGGTTGTGTTGCCCACCTTCCTCTCCATAACTGCCACGTTGCCCACATCCTCATCAAAGGACAACTCACTGTTTCAACTTCTGACAACTGAGGCTATTTCAATTTCAGTTGAGGGGCACTTGGAATAGGAATAAAGAATTGAAGTTAGTTTAGTGGAACCCGAGTCTAGAATCAAAATTTGAGTCAGGAGTTGAAGTCGAAATCAGAGTTGGGAGTTATAGTTGGGAGTTGGGTGACGCTGGACAGGATAGCGATTATTATGTGGGCTAATGAGAGGGAAGATTGGAGGAGAAACTCAAGAAGAGAAAAACACCAAAAAAAAAAAAAAGAGAAAAACTCGTCGAATTTACTAGAAAAGGAAAACTTTGTTAATAAAAGAGGAATTAATTCTATACAACTAGACATGTGTTTATATAGACTCTAGACCCTAAGACAAAAAAAAGAAAGAAATCATGAACTTCAATTTCAATCTTATAGAGAAAGAAAAGAGTTCTTTTCAGAAAATAAAATTACTTTACAGAAATTAAAATTAATAAAACATAATATTTTTTATAGACTAATTATGACCCATAATTACCATGAATACTAAAAATATCTTAAATACCATAAAAATAAAAATTATTATAAATATTAATAAAATATTTAAAGACATCAGATGATGACATATATGGTGGAATTTGGATCCAAAAATTGATGGTTATAACTACTTGTAACAAACATTGATTTTCAAATTCTGTACGCATGGCCATAGATAGAACTTAATTTCGAGTCCTGAGTCAATAATTATGATCATTTGAAGTTCAAAGGGTCATATTGGATTGATCTTATATATATCATTGAGACTTCCCTTAATGACGTTTGACCGCTTTGACCAGAATATTGACTTTTTAGGCCATGTGACTATTTTTATGGTAAGAATATTGACTTCCTAGGGCCACATGGCCGCTTTTGATTATTCTCGTATCATATACTACTAAGTTTCAAAGAAGCGCAAGATAAATTACTTGAGTTGAGAACGGTGAAGCGGGGAAGACGTCGGAATAGCTTATTCTCAGGACTTGGGTATGCATGAGATATGACAATTAAGTAATAAAGGTATTGGACAAAAAAATCTTATAAAAAATTTTAAAGATGTTTTTGGGGCATATTTGGGGGTGATAAAGAAGTTGATTAACTTAGGTTAGGTAACCTTTTAATTGACCTAAGTATATATACCTAACTTAGGTCTATTTACATCAAATTCCCTACCCGATTTCCACTTTTCCTATCCTCTGCCGACACCCACCCCTCCCGCGACGCCCCTTTCTGCGGAGCAAATACGCGCACCATCGTTCACTCCGAACCGCTGGTTGTCGCGACCTCGATTCACCACCGGCTGAGGGACGCTGCCTCGCTCCTCCCCCACATCTCCTCCTTCTCCGTTCGAGCCATCCCACATAGGGAAGTCTTCAGCCAAGGGCAGGGAGCCGCAATCTAGCCATCGATCCATCGTCGCCACTTCTGCACACCGCGGCTCTGACCATTGAACCTCACTACTCCAGCCGACCCCTGTCTCTGACCATACCTTCACTCCTGACTCTCCCTTCGCAGAGAGATTTGACTCCGGCGGGGATTTGACCGTAAGCTGCAGCTACCAGATTCTCCACTCCGGCTATCCCTCTACTGCTAGGGTCAGTGCTGGACCTCACCCCTGGTCTGACGTGAAGCTTTCGGCCAGAATCTCCCAAACCGCATTGTACCGGCCAAGCACTGTTCCGGCCAGATTTCTTTTGCAAGAATTATTGATCCAAATAAAAACCAGGGAACAATTGAGGGTAAGATCTCTAGTTTAAAGGGTTATTGATCAGTAATTAGATCTAATATTCAGATGTGAATGTGTTGATTGTGATTTAGGGTGCTTGATTTGGAGATCATCGGTTTCACCTAGCTCCGGCCACATTTTCTGAGTCACCTGAGGAGAGGTGCCTTCTAATTTGGGTGAGTTTTGGGGAGGTGATTCATGCTTAAATCTAATCCTAAGTGGGGGTGGAAAGGTTAGGATTATTTAATCTGATTTGATTGTGAAATGATTAAGGTTAATTGAGGATCTAATTAATTTAATCACTTGGATGGATTAAACTAGGGTTGGGATTAGATCCGACTTGATCAATAAGGGAAATTAACTTAGATTAACTAATGATTTGGGGTTAGCTATTTATTTCAGATTGTGATTTAGTTATTTGTAATATATGTAATTAACTAAATTACACATGTGTTGCAGGACCCTGATTTGTTGACGAGCAGCTTGACGTGGGGGTTATTTCTGACAAGAGTTATATTTGAGGTGGGTACTTCTTTGGCCTCTATAGTTCATTGAACTTAGTACATGATTTTTAATTGATGGACTAGATCGCTTTAGCTTAAATCAACTCATATTTATCCATGCTTGATACTTACCTAATTGACCTTGGAGATGATCTAGTTATTGCGTATACAGTCTTAGCTTTGGTTATCTATACTTTGTAGGGTATTCACATATATGGTATACACTATAGGATATTGATTGTTTATATGCTTGTGGTGGGTACACGTGTATGGTGTACACTGTAGTGTTTAACCTGTTTGACTATCTATCTGTTGTAGCGTAACTACTTGTGTGGGGTGTATAATAGGTGTCGCTATGTACCGTAGGTGTGGTGTAGTAGACTCTATTGGATCTTTTCATACTATAGTCTTATGTGATAGACAGAACATGTACTGGATGTACTTATATTGACTCTACTGTTGCATTGATGATAACCATATCTGCATCATGGTTATTTATATTATGTTCATCATTGTACTATATGCATGCTGACGACCATTGTCTCCCTTGTGGTGTGAGACAATCGTCAGTCATATATTGCCTATTCGACCACTCAAGGGGAGTGGTAGTTGGAGTTGGGTTCAGCTTGTCCTGTCTTGCCCACACGGTCACATGGACATAGTGGTTTGGAGTCATGCAGATAGTGAATACGTAGATAGATAGCTACTCTGCATCCTACCCGTCTCGGCCACATTGATATAGTGGTAACTAGAGATGCGAGTAGTCGTCACAGTTCTACTCGCTCAACCACATAGATGTTATGATAGCTGGAGCGGAGTGTAGGAGTGGCACATACATGTTCATATACATATGATGCTCGATGTATCTTTTTGAGATATATTTGCATATGCTTGTGATATGCTGCAATTGATTGAGTTATAATTGTTGCATGTAGTTATCATAATTCATACATGTTCATTTATTATACATGTTTATGCTATCCAATATTACTCAAGTGTTACAAGTAGATTTGATCCCTAGTGAGTTTACTGATCACAATACCATGTGTATTAGATCCAGATTGGGTATGTGCATTTATTATGTCATATATGATTATGTTTTTATTTCTCTACTAAGATTGTATGATTTGATCTCCATGTTCTATGTTGGTCATGCACTATCTGTTGGGTTACAATGGTTATAAAAAAAGTCTCACGTTGAAAACACATAGAAAGGATCGTGAACTTATAAGAAAAAAATATCTTCATTGGTATGAAATCTTTTGGGTAGAGCCGAAAAATAAAACCATGAGGGTTTAGGCCCAAAGTGGACAATATTATACCATTATGGAAAACTATTTCTATTTTTTAAAAAAAAAATCAGCATAAATTTAAGAATTATTAATTGCATATTATAGTTATTTAAAAGTTCTAAATACATTTAAAACTTTATATTTTCAATTAATTTAAACAGTAAAATTATATTTTAGGAAATAAATCTATTTAAAATATCTAAAATCATATATTTCCTAAAAAATATTTTTAAAAATTAATTTTAGAATGTTTCAATTTTTTTTTAAAAATTAAATTTTAAAAACAATAAATTGTTTTTTTTTTAAAATAAAAAATAATTTAATATTTTATTGGTTCTAATTTGCATTAATTGAAAATATAGATTTAATTTTTTTAATTCAAATATTTTAAAATTTTAATTTTAATGTATTTATATAAAATAATAACAAAAATATAAATATTATAATTATATTAATTAATTATCACTTTAAGTCCCCTTGTGTTTTCTATCAAGTTACAGTTTACCTCCCTGTATTTAAAAACAACACTTAACCCCTTTGACCTCAAGTTAAAATGGAAAAAGTGGTAATGACCAAAATAATCCTGAAAGAGAATAAAGAGAATAAACCCTAATTCTGAACGTTGAAAATTTGCGTGTTCAACTAAACCCTAATTCTAAACGTTGAAAAAAAATGGTAATGACCAAAATAAGCTATTACATTTGATCATATTCGAAAGCTGAGAAGACGACTAGCTAGGAACGTGGTTCCGGTGTTGACTGGAAGAAGACTTTGCGCTGTCCTGTAAAACTAGGATCGTTAGTGCTAAGCTAGGGAAGGGTTCCCGACGTTGGCCTTCTGACGCTCAAGTCTATTTTCGGTTTGGAAGGAAAGAATAGTAGCAGTGAACAATAGCAGAGAGCATTTAGAATAATGAAGCATCACATACCTCCGCCCGTAGATGGAGATACCCTTTTATAATGTCACTATAGCATCTATGCACACATCTTAAAGCATATGCATGTTTTCCAAAGCTTTCTAGGAAAAGACAAGTCAAAAAGTTTTCCTGACACTTTTCCTTAAGCGAGCACGCAAATCTCTAATGTGATAATCTAGAAGCTTCTAAAGGACGATTTGCTTGCAGGACATTCTCTGGCGGCACAAACTTCCAAAAAATTATGATAAGATGTGTATGCAGGTCCCACTGTAGGTCGACCAGGGGCCACTCGGTCGAGATGTCATTAGCACGGTCGTACTGAGTGGAACTATTGGCCTGTTTTTCACTCGGCCTTATTTTTGTCGGAGAGACGTATTACGTCCGATCAATACTAAGGTCCGATCGGCCAGGGTGGTGGACCGGATTATTTGGCTTTTAAACTCGACTGTAAGTGCGAAGGACGACCGCTCGGACGGTCTAGTTAGCCCTTCACATCCGACCGCCTCTCAGGGCTCGTTTGACCAACTTTGCTTGATTCGCATTCCGCAGTCTCATAGTCCATCCAACCCTTCGATTTTGACCGTTTGACTTTGACTTCCACGTGAGCAATCTTCACTGCTTTGACATCCATTAGATGTTAGTGGTTTTGAATTTATGTGGTATATTAAGATGTTTAAGCACTAACTTTGTAGTCACAATAGCCTATAAACTTCCTTCCTAGATTTTATAATGTCTTTGATGTGCATATTAGTGCAATTTTGCCACACCAACACTTCACTCCTACTTCATTATATGTCACATTTGATGATGAGGAGATTTTTAATGATGAATTTTGTTCTTCACTCCTGTTTTTTTGGTTTAGTGAGGGTGGTGGAATGAGTTTTTGGATAGTTATCCCTTTTCTTTTTTATTCTCTTTTAGGGTTATTTTGGCTATTGCCATTTTTTTCCATTTTGACTTAGGTCAAAGGGGTTAAATGTTGTTTTTTAAAGAAAAATGATATGCACAAGGAAAACATATCAAGGAAATGCTCAAGGATAGATACATAAAATTATGGGGCTAACAAAAAGTGAAATGGTGGGCTATGAATGTGTTTCCCAGTGCATATCATTGCGCTTTTTTAAATACGGGGGAAACTGTAACTTGATAGAAAACACAGGGGGACTTTAAGTTATTTAGCCTTTAATTAATTAATTATTAATTTATATAATATATATCTACATAGTTATAGTTTTTATAGATATAGATATCAATGATATAATATATATTAAAAATTACGGTTTATACATTTATATATATAATTTATATTATAGTTTTAACATTAACTTTATTTAAAACATTTAAAATCATATTTTTTTTAACAATTATTTAATAAATCTACAATTTTAAATTATTTACTTCTTTTAAAATGTTATTTTTTTTATATTTTAAAATTATTTTTAAAAATTAAAATTAATTTATTTTATCAATTTTCATATAATCTCCTAAATTATTTAAATAAAATATTTTACACCTTAAATAAAAAATTTAGACATTAATATAGAGAATAATAATAAAGACAAAATTGAATGGGCGTATTTTTTTTTCTAGATCATCAAAGGGGCATCCCCTCCAACGGATAACTAAGGAATTTAAGGTTCGAGTCTCAAGTGTACTACAGGAGATTTTCCTTCTAATGACAAATGGTCCTAAGAACATTGGCCGTTTGGATGGATCTCCATGAGCACTTCCCGATTTACCCTAGTGACTGGTAGGAAATTTCTGTAAGGTCGGACCGATCCTCCCCAGGATTAATCAATTCGAAGAGCTAGATATCTGATATCATCTAAAAAAAATCAAAGCGTCCCACTTTAATTTTTTTTATCAAAAGGGTGTTCCACTCCTATAAAATGACATAAATACCCTCTTATATATTGTTCGCTTCTGACACATGCACCTTCTACCAATATTTCTGCCTTAATCCTGAATCGAGATCATGTTGTAGCACAACAACATCATCAACAACAACAACAACAACCAAGCCTTTTCCCACTAGGTGGGGTCGGCATCGAGATCATGTTGTAGCAGTTATGAAATAATAGTTACTACATGATTGTAGTATGGTTTCGTAGCTGCTACAACTGAACTGTCACATAGGCGTAGCATCTATGGTTTCGTATCTGCTAAAATGCAAATGTTAGGTAAGGTATGTTTTGAGAGGTCATAACCTTTGACTGGATTGAACCACGGGACATACAACATATCAAATTAAAGCTCGATCAAAATCTATAATGGGTGAAACCCGTAACAACTCGATTTCAGACTCAAAAAAGTATCGTTTAATCTTAATAAAGATGACTAAATTTTTTTTAAGCCTTTAAAAAAAGGTTATAAATGGCATTTTCCCCTTAAGCCTAGGTTGTTATAAATTACACTTGTTAATAAATATCTTTGAACGAACTTTGATTTGATGTATTGTGTGTCCCATGATTTAATCCAAGTCAAAAGATATGATCTCTCAATGCTTAGCTAACATTCATGTTATAGCAACTACAGTTTCGTAACTATTAAAACTATGTAGTAACTACGAAATCGTAACTACTACAACGTGCGCTTGGTTCAAGATTTAGATAGAAAAATATAGGAGAGATAATAATAAAAATAGTATAGTGGAGGATATTTGGATAATTGTACAGGGATGGAATGCCCTTTAAATAAAAAATCAAAATAAAGAGTCATCTTAATGATTATAAAAATAAAGGACCCTTTTAATTTTTGCCTAATAACTAATACACAAGGTTTACTATAAGTAAATATTTATAATAAGACTTCTCCTAAATATTTTCTTATTTTTTATTTGATATAAAAATGATAGTTAAATATTAATTTATATATAATAATTGTATTAATTAATGAAGACGGGTCGCCACCTCGCCGCTACTAATCTCTCGTCCGATCGCCTAATCGCCCTCGCTGCTACTTCCAAGTAAATCTTCAGCATTTATAGGCTATTTCTTTCGATCGACTGTAGTCTCGCACACTGTGATGGCAGCTCACACGCGAGTCGGTCCTGTGCCGGAACGGTAAAAACTGTCCGTTTCAGGCAGCACACGGGTCGGCACCTCCAACCTTGAATTGGTTCACACTTCACATATGAACTTTTATGAATCATTGTTTTTCGAGTATGAACTTCCCGGTAATAATAGATGCTAAGTATGAGATTTCTTGAATGTGTACAGGGTGTATAAGTGAGCATCATAAACCAAAGATGTTCAGGTCTCAAGAAAATTATATCAATTCTCTATTAGGTCGACAGTCAACGCCGCCATACATCTTGGTCACTCAAGTTTCAATTGAGTAGTAAATAATTCTGAACAAATCAAAAGGATGCATGCTTCTTGCTCTGCAGTTCCCTGAGATTCTGTTATCGAAAATAAAACATCACAAACAATTGTTATATGTATTATTTTTGCTTCTTACTTTTTCTTGTGCAGGTTGATGTCCTCGCCCTTATTTATGTCTAAGAGAATAAAGTCAAATTCCTAGGTTTTGACTTAATCCTAGTAGTAATTTTTTTTTCTTTTCTTTTTTAGTTTTGAACTGATGTCATGGTAGATTATGAAGTTTGGTTGTGCCTTACTGGACTCTGTCATGTATGAGCTGTGAAGCCCACTCACCTTGGTTAGGTATCTTTTCTCCAGGTGAAAGGTGGCGGCACATGTTGACTTACATGTGAGAACACTATCCTTTGGTTAGTGAATGCCCTTTCCATTTGCCTCTTCAATGGGATCACTTTTCTTGAGGTATAAATTATTCAGATCAGAGTTCATAGAATAAATTCACCTGGTTGTCTTGTGAGTCAAAGATCCTAATTGTTGACAATATGACAGCTTTCAGGTATCTTGCTATCATTTTGCTTGTGCATGCTGAAAAAACCCAGAGCCTTAGCTATGCATAATGTATTTTTACATATTTTCTGACACCAGCTTGGAATAAATTTCTCTATGCCAAAAAAGTCCTATTTTGAGTCGTGAACTTTTTGTATGCTAAGCGGAAGTGTTAAATCTCTTTCAAATTTCATTTCACTTGCATGGTCATGATTGTGATTCTGGCACATATTCCTCTTCAATTTTTTTACAGCAATCATTTTATGGTCCAATAGAAACAATAATTTTTGTTGATAAATATTTTCCACTCGTAGGAGCTTTGGAGTAGTAGGACCGCTAAGACAACCAAGAATCTTTTTGTGCTGTAAAATCATGAGTTCATCAATGCAAATCAGAATGGCTGGGTGCAATAGTGATAATTCACGAGGTTCCCTCATTGTTCTAGAAGGATTAGATCGTAGTGGGAAAACTTCACAATCGCATAGGCTGGTCTCACACTTGAAGGACAAAGGAGTATCTGTTGAATTGTGGCGGTTTCCTGATAGGACTACTGCCGTTGGTCAAATGATATCTGCATATCTTGCAAATGAATCAGAACTGGATGATAGAGCAATACACTTGCTTTTTAGTGCAAATCGGTGGGAGAAACGGTAATATATGCTTGAGTTATTGCGTATTTGCTATATTTCATGACATTTATCACCTTGGCTTAGTGTAAAATACTAGACTCCAAAATTCTTTTATTAACATCTTTGTTGCATTTGTACATCTAAAATTGATTTGTGGTATTTTTTGTCACTTGGCCATTCTGTTGACACTATGAACAAGATTGATTTTGGTGTTTCTGCTGTTTTATTTGTGATTCAGACTTTCCAGTTGATTTTTTAGTTCTATCTTTTTGGGACTTTCTCAACATGAATCATATATCTTAAGATAATTTAACTTAATCGTTGGAAGATTTGATGACTCCATGATAGTTCCTAATCAATGCAGCTTCTGTCCCCTCGGGGTGGTGCGGTGGTTGAGACATGAGATGTTGCCATATGAGGTCTTGGGATTGAAACCCGGCGCGTCCGAGCATGCTTTTCCCCATGCCTTGACCACCTGCACTAATGGCTAATAGTCATCCGTGATGTACCTCCTCCGTGTTGGCCTATGGACAGGTCGGCGGGGGCACTGGGGGCGAGCGAATCTCCTTTTGCCATATAATCAATGCATCTTCCACACTGTTCTTCAACTCAATTTGGTTTCTTCAATTAGTATTATCATGGTTCAATGATCCACAGGACAATATTTTTTATCACCATTAAGAATTATTTTGCAGTAATAACTGTCTAAAATCTGAATTTAACACTGATACCATTCAGCAACCAACCAGTTCGTTGCCAGGTCATTGTAATTGGTGAGTAGCAAGACAGGAACAGAGGAGTACCAATGGGGGCTTGAAGAAGGCAAAAGGCTTATCATCTCTCTCTTTCTGCAACTCCTCCCTCTCTCTCTCTCTCTCTCTCTCTCTCTCTCACACACACACACACACACACACACACACACACACACATTTAGTCATTTTCTCATGCTCTCTTTCTTATTAAAGATGTGTCTTACAAGTATTACCCGGTTGACCTCTTACTTTAGTACATTATATCTCCTTCAATTGATTGTCCATAAAAAATAACCAAAACATACAAAAGCAGTAGGATAGGAAACCTTGTCTTTGATGAATAACTGTTGGTAACATAGATCTTGACATACGGAGCTGAGTGTCTCTGTGGATTAATCCTTTATGGGACTTTATCTACTGATAAGTATAGACCTACTCAGATAGTTTGAGTAATGGAATCACATTTCTATTTGATGTTTGTCTTGATCTTTGAAAACAAGGAAGATCTATAACAAAATTTATGTCACAGATTGTAAATCGACTAACTATCTGAAAATATCTTGAATATTGAGTTTTTGAAACTATCCTTAGCAGATGAGTTTTCTTTAGTTAAAGGGTCAAGGGGTTTGCTTTAATCCAGGTTAATAATTTTATGTTTGTCTTTTATCTTTTGGGATATTTTCCTACGTCTCTATTGTGTTTCTGGCAACATACTCTGGGCACATCCTGACATTTGGTGCATGTGTTAAGAGTTTGCATGATGCCATATTAGTCACTCTAGCTAAACCTTGTTCTAGTTATTCTGACTTGTTTTCCTTTATTCCCCAACCTTTTACTCCTTTGAACTGCTTTGTTTGTTTTCTTATATGTTCCGTGAACATCAATCTTTGTGTCAATCATGGATGCACCAAATCATAAATGACTGCCCAGACCTTATGGTTATGCTTTTTTCTATAAGACAACATGTGCTCCCTAAAATGTATCTAGTGTTCAATCTTGTTTAACAGATCACTTATGGAGAGCAAATTAAGGAGTGGAATCTCTCTTATAGTTGACCGCTATTCATACTCTGGAGTAGCATTTTCTTCTGCTAAGGGGCTTGATCTAGAGTGGTGTAAGGTGCTTTACCAGAAAAACCATGGTTTTCATTTTTTAGACATAAATCTGATTTGCTTATGAACTTGATGTCCTACTTATTCAGGCTCCAGAAGTGGGTTTGGTAGCACCAGATCTGGTTATATATCTTGATATATCAGCAGAGGTAGCTTATATGTTTTCTCTATTTTCTATTCTATATATTTGTCTAATAAATACTAATATTCACCAGAGTCCAGCGTGTCATCTTTTGAAAATTTCACAGTTTTTTTCCTGTAATGCTTAATAGTGCTGGACCAGTATTTGGATGTCCTTTTTGTTTTTCTATCTTTCAGCTACAACAAACTATTCATGTTAATGGCCGAAAAGTTTTTGGAGATCCATTATTTTTAAATCTCGCAATCATTTTTCCCTCTTTTTTTTTTAATTTCTAATTATTGCAAAAATTTTATAAATAGGAACGTGTATGGCATTTATGTAGTTCAGCATTTTTCCTGTTATCTGTAGAAACATTGGCAATCATCTATCCAATAAATTGATTAGGATATTTGTATTATGGTTTTCATATGCAGGACTTGTGTCTCTTGGGTTATAAGCTCAAAGTCATAGTGATTACTGCTCTGTAAGATGTAGCAACATGTCATTTGGTTCTTTAGTTCTTACAAACGAGCTTCTAAACAAAGTGTTCAATTACCCCGAGCTGTTTCATGTAAGGGTTTATTTTGTGAATGGACATATTCATGATTTGCTCACCAGTTCTAATAAGTCTTCCAAAGACAAATTTACTGGTTATTTCCACTCACATGTTGATTGTATTTATGCTTTTTTTGAAAATAAAAATGAAGCTTCTTCATTAACAAATCCCAATAATTACAAATGAATTTTTTTCGGTCAAGCTCAAAGACAACAAAAAGTTGTTTTGTTTATGGCTCTAGTAGCATGATGTTCTCATTTTCAAACAAGACATGAAGATGATGATAGTTATTTCATATGGCATTGTTCGGGCATATTAAACACTTGCCATCGAGCAACTCAATAAAACTAGGGCATGCATTTGTTAAGTATTCAAAAGAGTTTCCTTAATATTCTTGGTTCTGAAATCTCTCTACAATTATCTTCAGAAAGCATCGGAACGAGGAGGCTATGGAGCTGAAAGGTATGAGCAGCTGGAGTTCCAGAAGAAAGTTGCAGAGATTTATCACACCCTCTATGATGATTCTTGGAAGGTATGTAATACCTCACCAGTCTTCCGTGCTAAATATAATTGGTTGGGTGCTAAGATACTGCTCTTGATTGCATGAAACCTTCATTAAAGAGCTTTTCTTCATACGAGCATGTCTTTTCCAAAGGGCGATTAATTCACAAATATGCTGATAAACTTTGAATACACCTAACGTTGCCCTCTCTTGTAGCAACTACTTTTTCATGTTCTAATTTGTTTTTGTTATTTCAATGTCAGTTGAATCACTCTTTTTGCAATTATCTTCAGTTGATTATTCTATCCAACTATACTGTTTACTTGTGGATTAGAACCTTAAATGCTTTTGCAACTTCACCATAATGTTTCCCTGACTGATATGTTCACGCTGCAGATAATTGATGGCTGCCTCCCCGTAGAAGCTGTGGAGAAGCAGTTAAGAGAGCTGGCTATGGGCACTGTGTTATCGTGCCAAAAGGGCAAGCCACTTAGCAAACTATGGTCAGCCAAATAGTCACCTCCCTGATAAAAGCTAGTCAATTGTTAACGCTAATCATGGTACATTAACATCAGTAGACAGTTCCCTTTATTTAATGTCTTTTTTTATTTGTTTAGAAATCCATTCATCTAACGTTTCTTGGGATGAAGGTTGGTACAAGCTTTGGTGGAATTTTGTGGAGCGGCAAGCATGGCAGGCTTATTGTCAGACGTGCTTGGTGCATGGTTATTTCACTATTTGTATGAATGGTTTTCTGAGGGTTGAATTGATAGACACCCATTTTTATGAGGATTTTAAGTGGCAAAAGGAATCCTCTACGTCACTAAAACACTTGGTGAGAAAAGAACTCCATATACATTGCTTCCATATACATTTCAGCTATGCTAGAACTATGGGACTGTTCGATGGAAACTTGGATAACACAAGTAGGTTAGTCTAAATGAGTCAATTAGGTAAATCAGATTGGGTGGGCTACATTAGCTGGATGGATTGGCCAGGTTAGACAACCATGTGGGTTCAGCGGTCAGTTGGGTGGAGTCAATTGAGTGGGCTGGGAGAGCTAGGCGGTTTGGGTGGTGGATGGTTTAGATGAGTCATATAGGTTGGATGGTCCAAATGTCCTAGTTTGATCATATGATTTGAAAGCCTTTAACAAGTTGAATAGGCTAAGTGTGATGGATCCTTGAGGAAGGACTAACGTATTTATCTCTTCATTTTTTTTTTCTATGGCTATGTTTTTTCAACAGCCAGAGTAAATAAACGAACTAATAAATTAAATAACATTTATCCACCTATAAGAATTCATCATTGATTTCCTTTTCATGCCCTAAATTCAACTTAAATTCCATCATTAGCAGTTGATGGTATGTCATTGTTGGCCAGCCTATTGCATGATCATGGAGGTCATCTATTGCAACTTGTGTTGTGACAAAGACCACCCACTTTTGCCTCTGTATAATGATGAAGAACATGATGGTTCTGACTTCCAAGGATCAAGTCTTAGCTGTGTTGAGTTTTCTTTAATAGGCGGTTGACTTAAAAACATAAGGTTGATGGATTGTTTCTTGTGAGCACTTTGTGATTTACTTTTGCGGTCGGAGAGAAATTTTCATAGGGATTTGTCAGTGTAAAAAAAACCACCCCCTTTTGTTAGCATGCACTCTAGTAATGTTAAAAGTGATTGAGTCTAAGTTAGTCGACTAAGTTTGGTGAGTCAATGAATACATTGAGTCGAATCAGACAAATTGACTGAGCCTAGCTGTTGATTAAGCTGGGTGAGTTGGCAAAAAGGTCGGTCTAATTTGGTCAATAGAGTTGATTGATCTAGCTGAACCTAGCATTATTGTTGGGCCAATTGGTTAGAAAGGTAAGTCATTTTAAGCTAGTCAGATATAGATGAATCGATCAAATTAGACAAGTGACTCGATCTATCCGAGATAGTTGGATAAATTTTACTTATTTGTTTGACAAGCTCGCACAATCGACCTAACCAAATATAGGAGAAATATTTCAAATGAACAAAGTTATCATTTGAATATATAAAAGAAATTATCATAGAAAGCTTAAGCACTTGGTCTCCATCCCATGAATAATCAATCAACTGGAAGTATCGATATACTCCCAGCTAAACCACAATTTTAGATATACTTGAATTCCAACTCAACGTTTAAATATCTTATTAGGATAACAAATAAGCATCCACATTCATAGGGGTATTAAATATTGATAAGCAAATTTAGTTTTCAGCTTGGTAAAAATTTATTTATGTTCGTTCAATACATATAAAATCAATTAAATGAATAAATTTGAATAGTTTATTAAATTAAATGAATAAGTTTAAATATATATTGTGTTCAACTTATTAATGTTTATGAACAAGAATTATCAATTGTTTGTAAACAATGTTCAGGAACAAAATTTGTGAACAATGTTCGTCGATAAAACTCTCATCAATTAAATAAATAAATAAATTTTTATTATCAAGTTTAATAATCAAGTAAATTTAAAACTATAAAATTTTTAATCAAACAAGTTTAAACTAAAAACTTGATAACATTTAAACAAAATAAATTTAAACAGTTTAAACTAAACTCAAACTCATGAAAAAAAAATCAAGTCAACTTTGAACAATCATTTTAATGATTTAATTTGACTTGATTTAACTTTATTATTTTATCAAATAAAATTGAATACTACAAAATTAGACTAGAATTGACTCGTTTGCGGGCCTACAAATTTACGAGTTATAGTGATACTCGGCAAAAATGTAAGTACCCGTTGATTATTAAGTATAATTAGATATGAGACTTGAATTATAATATCTATATCTCTGATATGCATTTATAGACAAACAACTCCCAGTTGACAAATATATTTTGGTCAAAATTAAATCAATTTTTTAATAATTGCATAGAAGTTACTAGAGACACACCGATCGACACGCAATATCAAGCATTAAATTGGGTTTATAACTAAAAGGGGTTAGGCGTCGCATAAACTTTTTATCCAACACACTCTTATAGGCGGTTTTGTTGTTTATTTATTTATTTATTTATTTTTAAGCTTTCGATTATCTTAAGAATTGAGTTACAGTATGAAATATTAAAAAATTCGATTTTTTTTTTAAGGATGTACACAGGATAAGATAGGCAGGATACAAATGGTTATGCACATACGACAAGTCTAAATGGAAAAAATGATAAATAAGATTTTTTAATAGGGATAGATAAATACAAACCTCAATAATTTCTTTACTTATAATTCAAAATTCGGCTTTTACTGAACTACACAAGTTTACACAATGCTCATTTCATCTAGAGAGTTTATAAAATATTCATTTGATGAAAATTTCAAAATGACTAAATTATATACCTATTCTAATTTCACCGTTATCAGTTGACTGATATTTTAGAACAGTCGAATGATTTTGTATCAAAATATTCATTTTTAAATCAAATTAGTCGGTTGAGTTTTCTAAATAAGTCGAACTAATTTACTTTTTTTTTAATCAAAATCGATTTTAGATCAAATTAGTTGATAGACGAAATGAACTTGAATAGATATGAAACTAGTTCCTATATGTTTATCTATCTCTCTTGATTATATCTATATTCTCAAATGTCAATTTAGCATTTGGTATGACAGCCGATTTTAGGTAAAATCGGCTAATGAATCAAATGACCTCGGATTAACATAAAGCAAGTTCTTATATGTTCATCTACCTCTCCTAATTATATTTATACCCTCAAATGTCAATTTGACTTAATATATTAAGAGCAATGATTTTTTGAACACGAATGTTTGAAAAATTTAATTCAT
>JBBMJZ010000060.1:16014540-16035599 GCA_037833815.1 Zingiber zerumbet
TTAAATATTTTATTTTTTAATTAATATATTTTATATTTAAAAAATACCGAAACTATATCGGCACGGCACGATACGATGATACCGAAACCGTATCGTTCCAGTCCAGGACCGAAACCTCGACACGGGTCGAAATTTTAAACCTTGGCTCTATTTGCCATTATTCCAAATTGGATCAGTCTCATGTTTGATAGTTGCAAATGTATGTGTTAGTCGCCCTGATAATCTGAGCCCCGCACTTCATCATTTGTTGATGTTGTTTAATTCTTCTTGCTTGCTCCCAGTTTGAAGTACCTTATTTTCTATATCTTTGAAATATATATATATATTTTTTTTATGTATATTTTAGATAGTATACAATCAAATAAACTTGTCCCATGAATTTTTATTCAACTCTCTTAATTTGGATGTCAAGAATAAAAATGAAATAGTTTATAATGAACACATATAAGAAACTATGCACATTTCTAAATGTCTTAATCTTAATATAACTTCAAATATGAAATGTAGGTTGTTTCTTTGGCCTAATTATTGATTAGAGGATTTAGCTTGTATGAATCGCTTAACTCCTGTCACTAGTGGTCCAAGTATTGTAAATCATTCCAAATAAATACCTTGAAATTTCAGTATTTCCTTCCTTGTGTTAACTTAAGCTATCAATGCCTCCACGTTTACATTAAACAATATTATAAGCATGACCATTCTTTGTTTTTAAGACTTCTAATCTTTACCACTTAGGATTCATTAGAATTGATATCCTGTTATTATACTTTTGTCTGGTCTATATCATTTGCTTGCAACTTCTCAATGAAAAATTGCCTTGCACCTTAACTTTTACTAAGTCAAAAACAATTGAAAAGTTACTTTTTCCTATGTGCTGATGTTGTATGGACAAAGGTTGAAGGTACTGTCAGGATAGGTATGCAGGGTTGTGTCAGTAGTGCAAATTAAATAATGTAAACTTTTAAAGTGAATAATCCGATCTACTTTTTTAGTTATAACTTTTGAAAGAAAAAGATCACATGCCTTTGCTTTTACTACTTTGTTAAAAGTTTCAAATGTCACTTATTTGCTGAGCCTATAAGACTACAATGTCCATGTTTCAGTTTAAAAGATATAAACTCGCAATCCTATATGTAGTAGTTTTGTCCAAGTACAACACTTCCAACAATTTTTATTGTTCAATAACATTTTAGTTGCATTACTACTTACAACTACTTGATTGCTCCGTAAAATTTCAACTGGAAACCTGCTTTTATATGTCTAAACATTAACCACTGTACTTCTTTACAAACTTAACTAAGATAAATGGTCGGGCATTCATCTATACCAATTTTCCTACTGATAATGCATGGTTTACACCAGTCCTCAGCATATATCACATACTACATCATTTTTGCCAACTTATAGATTGCTGCCACATTGCCTTAACTTTGTTTATACACCAATCTGAAGCCATTTAGCACTATGTATATCATTATAAATGAGTCATTGGTGAAATACCAGAAAATCTGAAATCTAGATATTATTCCTACTTGTTGAGGTTCATATCTCCATTTGATTTCACTCATGTGACTTTCACAGTGCTGCCGTATGGACGTTGGTCTTGTTCGTAAAGCACACTTAACCTTCATAGCCTTATGTATTTCTTTTCGTTTTTCAATTTGTTGTTGGGGTGGCTCCAGCATGTTTCTCATATGATGCTTTCCCTTGCTAATTCCTGTCATAATTCTAGCAGTTCAGACTAGGGAGGTGATGATATTTTCCCTAAGAAGTTGGCATATGTAACTATAAGAGAATACTAACAGTCATAGATTTCTCAGTTCTAACAAATGCATTTTTCACAATGAATGGTATCTACTTATTTAGTTGTATATAAAGAGACTAGCAAAGGGGTGAGTGTGCACACTGACTGACCTAGGTGAAGGCTAACCATTATAAAAGCACCCAAACCTGACAAAATCGAGTGGACATCGAAGGACTTGGTCAGATCCATCCTGAGATTGTTGAAATATATATAACTGCTATTCATACTTTTTGGAGGGTTAGTATCTCCAATTGATTGCTTACTGTGAATGCATATTGCAGTGGTGGACTGCGGTTAAAACGTGACATTACTGAGTACGGGGAGTTTGTTCGCAGCTTCAATGCTCCTTCCATAGATGAAAAGTTTGAGCAGTTGAGCATGTAAGTTTGTGCCTGTTCATCCACTGCCCTTTCTATGTATGAACGACAAACGAAGATGCTTTTTTTTTGCAGAGTGGCAAATGCCTTTATTGTGGCACCTGAAAGCCTTGCTTCCCTATTCGAGGGTACTCCTCCAAGCATCAGGAAAGATGCATTAAGGTGTTTTCTCAAAAAAAAAATCCTAACAAATTTCTAACAGAACCTAACCATGTTCATCGAGAACAACAATTACATGGCTAATCTTGCATTAACTCTTAATGATCTATTCAATTTGTAGGTTCATTCAACTACGCGAGGACTACAAGACAGCTAAAATTTCATCTATGCTTCATAGTTTTATGTCAGATTCATAGTTTACGATGCTTTCAACTTTTCATGTTTATTTCAAGTTGTGATCATTTAGCATCGGCGGGCCTATTAGGTGGAGTGGCGGTTTGAATTATGGGAGGCCGAGCATTTACATGCAATTTTTTTATATGTACTAGAATAATATATTATTTATTACAATTTAAGTCTGTCCAGCATCTCAATTCACTAGAAGCATTATGTCACATCTTTTGGATTTGTAACTCAAACTGTGGTATATGCAATTGCATTTTTACAAGAAAAATGCTCTTTTTTTTAAGTTTGGCATTGTTATTTCTTTCTTGTAGATTCTTATACTTCTTAAAATATAATATGCATATTTTATGTAATAAATTTTAATTGTCTTTGATTCCATGCAAATTCTATTGTGTCCAGTTAAGGCCATCATATTCTAAAAAGATATTGGACGTTAATTTATTTGAGATTAATAATAGTGCATTTTAAAATTTATATAGCTAACACTCATAAAAGGAGTACAGGTCAGAAGTTACTGATGGCTGCAGTGAGCCAAAGAAATTGTAGATAGTTTTTTAAAAAATGCAAAAAAGAATATTGCGATTGAAGAGACGTTAGAAAAAATAGAGATTATGAAAATGAGAGATTTTTTTAATATATATCTACCCGTTATCTAGATTTAATTTAAAATAAACAATTCAGTTTTATATTTCGTTCATCAAGTAAATTTAGTAAGTAGATGAGTTCTGCGTGTGAAAAATGAGAGAGGTGTTACTATATTTGGATGACGGACGAAGGAAGGAATCTTTTATAATAGTTTTGAAATCATTTTAGACAATTGACCAAAATGCTCAAAATTTAAATTCTTTTAACTGTGCATAATGGCCATTTTGGTCAATTTCAAAATGATTTACAAACAATTTATCAGAACACCCTGATATTTGAAATTATTTTTTACTACAAAATGGTCATATTAGTCAAGTTTAAAAGGGGCAGGCACTAGTTTGTGTTGCTTCATCCAAGCCTCTATGGTTCAGTCAAAGCACCACTCAACTATCTTTTGTGGGGTAAAGATGGTCGTATTGACCCAACCTATTTGCTATCTCATTGGTTAGGACTTAAGGAGAGAGTAGATCATCAATGTTTCTCATTGGTTAGAAGGAAGAACCCCCGTCTTTTTTATTTATTCTGATTGAGTGACCTATTCCATGGAAGTTTCTCATAATCATCAGACTAAATCAGATCAGACTAAATCAGAAAGTACTCACCGCAGATAGCTAATCAATCAAAATTTTAAGTCAACTATCTATTAAAAAAAATTCATCCGTTAATTTACCACCAACACTGTAAATCCTTATATAATTAAAAAAAAGCATCCTACCGCTACACCATTACTCTCAAGACAAGAAGAGCTCTATCTGCACTAGCTAGTCACTTAGCCAGATTTGGTTGTGGAAAACTCACTACCACAACCTCATCTAGGTCAATTCAAGTATAATTCATCAATGACTTAATCCGGAAAAATCACCACAAAAGACAGCCCCATCGCACACCAAACTCTGGAAATTCCCTTACAAATTAAGTATCCCACTTATCTTCCATCCAAGTAAGAAATTGGATATGTATAAAAAAATTTTACAATTATTCTAATCGATTTTTTTAGGTCAACTTAAATCTATGCAATTGGGCATCAATTCAAGCCTTTTTTATGATAGGAAAAGAAGAAAAATGTAACAATTTGTTGCGCAATCAACAAGATTATGAACTCAATTTTTTATTATTATTATTTTTTTTTTTTAAACCAAGAATTAATTCATATCTAGTTTTACTAATAAAACTAAAGTATAACATTGATTGATTCAAAACAGGGTAAACAATTCGTTGAATCCATGTCACCCAAAGTGCTTGGTGTATTTATCTTTCTAGGTGATGCCGCAACCATTGTGCTTTGAGTGGATAGGGATATATTCATACAGATTCACAAACAGATGCGAATAAATACAAGACTAACTATGATTCAAACATTGATGAACTACACTACAACAAAATAGCCTACCAAACATCGATGTCAAACAAACAGTTAGGACTTTGGTTAATCCACATCACGACACGGTGCGCCCATAGCAAATTGAGGCAAGGTATAAATTCTTAGCCCATTTATCCTGAAAATCAAGAAAAGAATGGTGAGCAATGTTTGGCAATAATGAATTAGTTCAATCTAGCAAGAAGATGGTATTGTATGCATCATAAAATGGATAAAAATTTTTAGTAGTACTTTTCTGTCTCTCTTAATTATGATCGATGGGGGGAAAAAAGACTAACAATTGCAGCACAAGGCATCCCTCATTGGTGAGTTTGTATACACAGGGCAAAAATGTACCTTAACATGGGCGCTTGGAAATGCAGATGTTCGAAGGGTCTCTTGAGTTTCATCAACAGGCTTTCGCCTAGGAACACTAAGCATAAGAGCAGACTGGTCCCAAGTGGCGGCCATTGAAGTAATGCGATACCCGTTGTCCCAACGTCTGTGAATACCCTCACTTGGATACAAAAAGTCCAATTCAACAACCTGAAAAGGCAATGCATCAAAATTTGAGGCTCTAATGTTAATACCATCAGAGTAAGCCACCTTGGTTATGAGTCTCTCTCTGGGATACTTTGGGTAAGAAGATGGACTAGTATAATAATACCCATTAAGTTTGAGTAACCCAGATATGCTCCGACTTAAACACGTAACTTCATCATTTGGTTCAAACAATACTATGTGTCAGCAATGATAGAAGGAAAGCTTCGACGGACCTGATCGCTAAAACCAGCATTGCGTGACATGACAATACCCCAACGAGATCCAGCTGTTGCCATTGATGTGACATGAAATCCTTCTTTCCACTTCTTGCTTATCCATTTGTATGGGAAGGATTCACTTACTTTGTAAGATTGCTGCGTGTATTGGGTACCTAAGGAATTGTCATATGTGCAGTTAGAGATCAATAATAAACAATACGAGAGCAACACCGAAGATGACTCAGAAATTATGAGGATTGACAACTTTAGAAAACTGGGCCTTTGTCTTCCATTTTAGAGAAATGAATAGTGTAAATATATATACACAAACAAAATAAGCATACCCTTTGACATCACCACAAGTGAACTCCCATTGGTAGCTCCAGCAAGCGAGGTAATGTAGTAGTTTCTCTCCCATTGGTCCATGATCCATTCCTATATTACATTATGGATTATGACATCTTCATTGTCAACAAAATGTTATCATATAATATATCATACCTTATGAAGGAAGAATGGTGACAACTCATAGACTTGAGATGTGAATCCAGTTCCCGCATCCATAATAAGGGCCCACAAATTGGAGCATGATGCAACAGAACTAATAAGTAGACCATCCTCATTTCCTCTGTCTATATGTTGTGCCAAGCGAGCATCAGCTACATTATAGTGGTACCTAGTTATAAGATAAAACAAGAAGACCCTGCTAAAGTTAATCAAGCAGAAAAAAGAGAAACCAATATGATGTAAAAAGATAAAGCTGAGAGGAAGTGAAAACAAGAAACAAATATCTAAATACCCATATTTAGCATTCAAGTTATAACAGTATGCTTGTCCTAGTTTAGTACTTAACAATTAGTTGGCCCATTGAAAATCTGGATATGGCAGTGAATTGCATATTCATTTGAGCTTCTTAAAACATTGGTGGACTTTCTACATTTACAACGTCCATTTACACAAATATTAACTTACATGGTTTGGTGTTTTGGACTTTTCTCTTCCTCAAAAAAGACAAACCCAAAATGAATTGGGTGTTTTATAATGATGTGTTTACTATCTACGAAATATCTCGTCTTGCATTTCCTGATTCAACACACCAATATGTCCTTGCAATAAGAAATCGATCAACTGCACTTTCCTTTCCCAATGTCTATGGTTCAAAGACAACAAACCACAACAGACAAAGTCTTCATTTGTCACCCAAAATAGTGAAAAACTATTAAAACCCACCTAATGCTGCATAAACATTTGTATTCTGTGTCCTCACAGTCAACACTGAATCCAAGACAAATGTTGAAGTCCTACTCTAAAAACACCTCAATGCTGCATAAACATTTGTATTCTGTGTCCTCACAGTCAACACAGGATCCAAGACAAAAGCTGAAGTCCTACACTAGAAACCAATTCCACATTTTAATCTTTACATCTCTGATAATTTCTATAAAACTTTAACTACCATACCATTCTTTACTTTGAAAGGCACAAGAAGATAGAGGAAAGTTTTGTTCTTGAATCTAATGCAATGTTGATTCACAACTCCGAGAACATAAAAGCCATTTGTTATTTGGAGGACAAAATACAAAAACTACAATAAATCAATTAATTTGATCATTTAAATACAAGACCTTATCGTTAATGGTTATGATTTCTTCTCCTATTAGTAGAAACATCAGAGAACATCCAAAGATAATTACTAAGGTTGTGTTTTCTTACATAATGAAAGAAGAAAAGAAAGAATGAACGAAAGCGAGATAGAGATACATAGTGAAGAAAAGGAGGAGAAAAGATATTTTCTTGTGCTTCTTGAAGGGATGGAAACAAGGAGAAAAACAAAAGTGGGATCAAATTTGTGGGAAGGTCATAGCAACAACAAGGGTAGACAAAACAGTCGTGTTGTGATGATATACTATGACCAACTTTAAGGGAAACATAATGTGCTCCTCTCACTTATTTTCCCTAATCATAGCTTTCCTTCTGACAAAATGTCCATCTTGTTTCTCAACTTCCTTTTTCTTTCTCCCCTTTCTCCCTCCATGAGGAAATACAGCCTAAAGCTCAGAAGGCCACAAAAACAAATCCCGGATAAGTTTTCACTCATAATGCTGAAATAATAATGTTAACTGTAGTTCACTTCTTAAATTTGCTCTATCAACATCTGAGATATTAGGGGAAAAAATAATTCCATAATTATTATTAATTTGCTTGTATGTAAGTGACACGACAGAAGTAAGGTCATGTGATTGAGTCAGTAAATTATGAGTCTTAACATGGTGCAAGGTAAATGTGTGTCCTAGCCAGCGATCTCATAGGCTTAATATATGATGCAATCAGCTGGTGATATCACAAGTTCAATCAGCATTCATGAAAGAATGAAGAAAGTATTTGGAGAACCGGAATTTTTATTAATTGAAGGATTGGAAGAATGAGAGGGCTTCTTTTATTAGCTTAAATTAATTCAGTCTCTTAAGACAGTCTAAAAAAGATTACATTTTGGTAGAAATATAAACAAAAATATATATAGTTTAAACTGGAGTCCATATACTAGGATATTTTATTGAACCAGTTTATTTTAAAAAATTTAAAACAAGTGAATTTCCTATATTCATGTGCTAGTTAGTTAGATCATGCTTGGACAATACACCAAGATGTTAGGACGTGAGAGATATTACAGAATGACAGCATACTATGGTCTAACATCTAGAATTTTTTCCTTCAAAAATCTGTTTTTTAAATTGAATTTCATATTTCCAACCAATTTGACTGTTTTTCATTTTGAGCCCAATAATTGTACACTCTAGTTCCTATGCACTTAAAATTATGCATTTTATCTCAAATCCTACCAGAGAAAACCAACAATCTAAGTGAGAATAAAACACCTTGAAAGTTTCAGCAAAATTTTCAAATAGAAAATTTGGATTCTTGTACGAAAATGAACACTTTGTAATACAAGACACAAACAGATGTTAAGAAGGTAGAAGGATAAATTGGTCAATTTTTTCTAACAGCTTAAGCCTATGGATTAGTGATCATTTTAATCAACAGCATGGTAGCCATGTAGGAAATATAAAACCTGGCAATGTTACTGATCAATATGTATATTGCTAAGTCAATGCTGCCTTCAAGCCAATGCAGTACTGAGTAGGTTTAAAGTATCCTTCAATGTCAGTGTAAGAGTCACTGACTAGAACAAGATTATGCCAGTGTTGTAGCCACATTTTCAAGTGTTGTAATCAAGAAGAACGAATAGGAAGGGCAGCCCGGTGCACGAAGCTCCCGCCATGTGGGGTCCTGGGGAAGGGTCCATTGTACGCAGCTTTTTGCAAGACTGTTTCCAAGATTCAAACCCGTGACCTTTTTGGTCACAAAACAACAACTTTACCATTGCGCCAAAGCTCCCCTTCAAGAACAAATAGGAAGGGGCAAAAGAGAAACAGTAGAGCCCTAGAAACTTACAAATGCTAAGCCCTAGAGTCATGGCTGTATGTCAAGTATTGTGCCAAACAAGAACGAAAAGGAAAAGGAGGGGAAGGATCCCTGCCGAGCCACAGAAACTTACTAGTTTTGAGCCCTAGAAGAAGAAAAGAAGAGATCGGGAGAGGTGAGGACAAGTTTTTGTGCTCTAGAAACCTACTAGTGTCAATGTGTTCTACCCCGACACTCATTTCTTGTTTCTGCAAGCCATGTGTCACCACCTTGAATGCAGTAGCAAACTCATCATGTCACTACAGAATGTGAAGTAGCGGACTAATCTTACTGTGTTGCAAAGTGCTGCCTTCCTGTTTTGCTTCAATGCTGAAGCTTGTTTGAACATCAACAAGTTCTACCTCGATAAAGACACCAGAGCTATGCCTAGAAGGCGTCTTCTTTAACATGGAAGAAGACAACGACGAGGAAGCACCAAAGGGGTTTTGTGTCTCAATAGTATTCAGCAAATTGATTGGCTGGCAGACAATAAATTTCATCTGTGTTGATCAGTATGTAAAACCTAAGTGCTAAGAGTAATATAAGTATAATTAAGCATTTGTATAAGGTCTTCTAGGCAAGTGGTCATTCAACCAATCTCTATGCAAAACCATGTATCAATCCTAAATAGAATGATGAATTGGCTTGACATTGGAAAACAACAAAGAGGCCAACAGAATGAATTAAGTGTACCTTTGCTTCATTGGTTGCCTGGAATTATATACAGAAATCCACTGGGTAGCTGGTACACCTAAACGAATCTTCTTCCTTTGTTGGCTTTCTTCTTCCTCAATAGTTAATCTGCCACGTTTTTGACCAACCTGATGAATAATCTATCATGGTCAATCAATGCTCAACTCATGAATTTGATAGAAAAAAAAAGACTAGATAAAGAATGTGATAACCTTCGTAGCCCCATCAGTGTTGATCGGTCTGAATTGTGGCGGCCCAATCAAACCATCAAACAGAGAGATAAGTTTAGAATAGTTCGGTTCTTCATCAAATTTCATATTAACTACAATCTCCAAAAATTGCTTGAATGGTGGAGGGCAAAAGCCACATAGCACATCAGGTGGTGTTGACATCTTTTTCTTGCAAACTAAAAATGACTTATTATCACCCTGCATACAAGAAAGAAAAATTCATCTAACCATGGAACCCCAATTCAGCATCTAAAAAAGTATCTAAACGTTCATTAACCTGATATCCTTGCCATGGCAATCTACCACGATGAAGGAAAATTAGTGTATATGCAAGAGACTCAAGATCATCCCTCCTGCTTGCGGTTCTTCCAAGATGTGCATGGACACTGGCATATCTAACAGTTCCCCTAAAAACGTAAACTGTCAAAATCATCAATAAAGCCCATAAAAATCATAAGTGTATAAGATATAAATATCATACCTGAACACATCTGGACGCTGGTCATATTCAACATGATCAATATTGCTTGCATCTTTCCATTTTGTGGCTAAAACAACAAGAATGTTAAACCCCATATGAAAGAAAACTCAAAAAAATTTAAAAAAAAATGATGACCTAGAGGAATAAGAACACGATGGTATAACCAAAAACAAAAAAAATCTTTAGTGTGCACCAAGAGAAATGATACATATACAGCTAAAGAAAAGGAAAAAAGAAAAAGAGGGCATAAAGCAATTACCTAATCCAAGATCGACAAGAAATAACTTCTTTTCTTGAGAGGAAGATGGCTGGCCAAGCAGAAAATTTTCAGGTTTAACATCTCCATGTACATATCTGTTTAACTTCATTCAGTTAATTTGTGACATGAGAAGAAACTACAACCCTTGCATAGCAGGATAGAAATGGAAAACTTAATTCTTACCCTTTTGCATGCATCTTCTCAAGGATTGATATGGATTCAATAGCAATACAAGCAACCATTTCTGACGTCATTCTGTGAAGTCAAAATAACTCAGGTACCATAAGGAAAATTCCACCACATATTTTGAATGCTACAAATGGAAGAAGATATAATATAACATTTGTTTCTTTTAATAGGTATCTAATTCAATTCCATTTCGCTCAAATTGAAAATTTTGATAAAAGTACAATAGACAATTCCCATTAGGAGATGTGGATTCCCATTGAAGCATCATGGTCCATGTTGTATAACTAAAATTTTGATCTTCACACGCTTAAGATGATAATATAACAGCAAAAAAGCATGGCATTTTTAACATTCTTTGGTACAAACAACATAAAATCAAAAAAATTAAAACATATCTGCATGCAAGTTTACCTACTATAAACAAGAAAGGTGCATGAAATAAATCAATCAGCAAAAAAGACAAATGTAAGTCATTTAGCAAAGAGCGTGATATCAAAGAGAATAATGGACAGTCAGAATTACAATGACAAGATACTCACGTTTGACCAGAAGAATTCCAAGCATCCCACAAGCTGGGACCTAGCATGTCCATTACCTATACATAAAAGAGGAAAATGAACAAGTTCACGATGTCTGAGGAAAACTGTTGCGTAATTTCCATGCCAATCAGACATACAAAGCAACACAAATGATGCATGTGACTGGATGGATGCATAAGAATGAACAAGGAATGAACACTGAACACAGAAGAAACCATACCATCACATAGTAATCACCTTGACGACCTTTATAATGTACCTTAGGAACTCCATAACAACCACCAAGAGCACTGTAGAAAAAAATGGGGGAAAACAACATCTAATAGCTTCCATTCAAGATAAATAGGTACATCAGATGATTTTTGAGTTCATAACATTTTGGACAAACCTGTAAACTTGCCATTCATGAGGAGGACCATAGCTACAACCTTTGCTGTTCCTATGCTCAAATTTAAGGGCAACCTATTAACAAAGTAGTAGGTCAGAAGCAATCTTCATCAGAGCATCCGCAATGCCTTTAACATGTGAGCGCGTTAATGTTTGTTTTTTATTTTTTATTTTTTGAAATCTGTAGGCATTAACACGTTCAAAGATTTGAACGCGTTATGCTACAGTATAATTAAAAGGTGTCCACGTCGGTATTAACATTCCAAGTTTAACACGAATGCAGATGCTCTCAAAGAGAAACATGAGCAATAGTTAAATAAATAACTCTTCCAATTTCATCACTTTAAAGATTAAGTAAAAATGAAAACAGAGTTTGTACCTCCAATGCACCAGGACCTGCTCTCCCTTCAATGCCACCTGAGACTCGTCGACCGACAAAAACCTGACCAAATCCACCCTTACCCAATTTCCTTTCAACCTTATACAAAGGAGATCCCCCAACCTGAACCTGAAATGACATCAGAGATGCTTGACCATAAGACAGATTTGAAACCACATATTTTCAATAAACAAAGACAGATAAGAAATTGAAGAAATCCACATCAGTACTGATCTAAATAAATCACCAGAGAGACAACAACATAGCAGGCTCAAGCATAAAATGTAACTCTTGGATAATACAATCGAGATATTTTAAAATCTTAAACAAAAAAAAAAAACGCTAACAAAAACAGACTCCAACAAAGGTTAATAAATTCCAAAAGGTTTATTATTTCTTAGCTACAGAAAATGAGCATGTTCTATATGAAGTGACATTACATATGAAGCATTAGGATTGTACAGGAAATAGGTTGATTCTTAGGTGCAAAGAATTAGGATTCAGGGGTTAATAAAAATTCACACAACATACAGCTGTCTTCTAACAAAAAGAGCCCATTCAGCAGAAGAATATGCAAATTTGAGAAGAACACACAATGCAAGCAGGAGACACAAAAGTAGTTAAATAACATAGTTAACAAATCAAAGAAGTAACTCTTGTTGCTCTTTTTAACTTCTAGATTATAATAATAACATGATATCTAGCAAATACCACAAAAATCTGGGAAAAAAACAAACAGTAGAAAACTCGGTATCAAATGTGACAACCATACCAAAGTGAAGGATGGGATAGTAAAGAAGAAATAAGTCCGGTAAAAAACAAGTTCATAAAAACAATCAAGTCAACTGCTTCTATGGAGTTTAATCAAAACGAATAGTTAACTAAAGATGACAAGTACGTATAGTTCCAACTTCCAAAAACAAATAGAAAGGTTCTTTCATGAACATAAGTATGCATATCTGACATTTAATAAAAGATAAATATAGATAACGGACTACCTTGATCTCCAAATGAGCCAAACGTGAAAAATGCAAAAAATAATTCATTTAACTAATAAAAATGTGACCGTAAATAGAATTTACAAGTTCAAAATAGCCTTAAGGTCAAACTATCTATAAGATTGCAAATACAGAGAGCTTATTTTACTCGAAAATTGTAATTTGTATTTGTTTGATGTTAGATTGGATTGTTTTGTTTGACTTACATATACATAGATTACACTCTTAGTTTTTCTTTTCTATCTTTTGGTAGATCAATAGTTATGGAACCATTGTTATAGATAGTTTTTCTTCAATTAGTTTTCCAAGAATGAAACCTTTACATGCTTTATATTGATAGTTAGATACAAAAGAAGGGGAAAAGAAAATCTAATAGCTAAAGCGAGAGAGAGAAAGACGAGATTTTATAAGATGCATTGAAGATAAATGCAATACAGTACTAGTGAATAATGAGGAAATAAAAGAACGATGGAAAAGGTATTTTTATCAACTTTGTAACGAATGTTTAGGTGATAAACTTAACTTAGGTAATTTAAGTAGGTCAAAGAAGTATAAAAATTTAAGTTTTTAATGTAGAATTCAAACTTAAGAAGGAAAATAAGCTTTAAATGAGATGTAAAATGGAAAAGTAATTGGACCATATGATATTCCAATAGAGGTATAAAAGTGCTGAATGAAACAAGGTATTGAATGACTTCTACAGTTATTTAACTTGATATTGAGAAAAAAGACTAAGGAAGGAGATCATGATGACCTAAACTCAATTTAGATTCATGGAAAGAAAGTCGACAATAGAAGTCATACATCTTCTCAAACAACTAATTGAAAAGGTATTGAGAAAAGAAACAAGACTTACATATGATATTTGTCGACCTAGAAATTATGTGGTGAATTCTAGAAAAAAAAGTGTTAGTATAGTGTATATTGAAATAGTTAAGGATATGTATGAGGATACAATAACAAGAATGAAGACTTTAAGTGGATTAACTAAAGTCTTTCCTATAAAAATAGGGTTACATTGAAGATCAACTCTAAATCTCTATTTTTTTACACTAATCGTGAATGAACTGAACACATGCAAGACACATTACCATGATGCATGTAGTTTGTGGATATTATTTTAGTAGATAATACACAGGAAGGAGTAAATGCTAAGCTCGAATCTTGGTAGGAAATTGAAGTGAAAGGTTTTAGGCTTAGTAGAGTAAAGACAAAATATATGAAATTTAAGTTTAGTGATATTAGATGTAATAAGACAATTATTAAGATAGGAAATGATAAGTACATGTACCTGAGAGCTTCAAGTATTTAAGATCATTTTTACAAAAGGATGGAGGGATTAAGAGATGTCTTACATGGATTATAGGGTGGTTTAAATCAATGTTCTAAAACTCCCTAGGCGGCCGCCTAGGCGCTCGGCGGCCGGCAACTGCACCGGAAAGGTGCTGGGCGGCCAGCCTAGGCGGCCCAATGGCTTAGGCGGTGCTAACGGCCCGCAAGGCGACGCGAAAATTTCGGATTTCTTTTTTCCTTTAAAGCCCTAAATCGTTGCCCGTTCAACTACCTAGCCTCCTCCGGAAAACTTTGCTCAACACGATCAGTAAGTTTTTCATATATGTAATAATTTCTTTCCCTCCCGTGACCCTTCCGGGTCACAGGACGCGTCCGCCGCAGTCAGACGCGTCCCGCATGCATCGTTCAGCAATGCATAGCGCTTGCGATTTTTGCTTTTATACACCCTAATTAAATTATTCCAAAAAACTATATAAAAATATATTTAAAATTAAAATATTTTTATAAATTTTATTAATTTATTTATATTCTAATAATATTATATTTAAAATTTAAAAATTTTGATAACTATTATTAATTAATTTATATTTTTATATTTTATATTTAAAATTAAAAATTTCTAATAAATCTTATTAATCCATATAAATCATATTTATATTCCTAATTTTATATTTAAAATTTAAAAAAATCCTAATAACTTTTATTAATTTATTTCTATTCTAATAATATTATATTTAAAATTTAAAAATTATGATAACTATTATTCATTAATTTATATTTTATAATTTATATTTTTATATTTTATATTTAAAATTAAAAATTTCTAATAAATCTTATTAATCCATATAAACCATACTTATATTCATAATTTTATATTTAAAATTTAAAAAAAAAACCTAATAAATTTTATTAATTTATATAAATCACATTTATGTTCTAATAATATTTTTTTTATTGATTTATATTATTTTTTTACTGATTTATATCCTAAATTTATTCTTAAATCACTTTTTAGGCTATCATAATTACAATGGCAAGCAATCCATCTTCGACAGCATCCGTCACT
Organism: Zingiber zerumbet; assembly: GCA_037833815.1. NCBI lineage: Eukaryota > Viridiplantae > Streptophyta > Magnoliopsida > Zingiberales > Zingiberaceae > Zingiber > Zingiber zerumbet. Next base: position 16,029,806 of record JBBMJZ010000060.1, read on the forward strand.
CAACCCGAATCAGGAATTCTTAGGAGAAAGTCAAATGGCATTTGATGGGAGTATGAGATGTTGATTAATCCCAAGAACCTCGACAAAATTAAATGAAGCTACGTGAAAAAACGATGTTAGGGGGAGTATATAGCATCAAGGAGCGCATAGGAAACATACCTGGAAATATATCTGGTTATCGAAAAGCATCTTAAAAAGATAAAAATAAGTGCAAACGGGCTATTTAGAAGGGAGGAACAGAAAGAAGAACCAAATAATGAAAGAATAAAGTTGTAGAGCAGAGGTAACTATTCCTCTGGACGAATAAGAAGATCCTGAAATTAAAGGGATATATGGAATTAAAAAATCTCTTCCACTTGGCCCCATGGATAGATATGCATCGGTAATTGCTCCAAAAAATATAGGTTTCAGTGAGAGTAAAGTGTTTCGCCAAAAAAATATAAATAAAACTCTTTTTAAAGAGAGAACTCAACAAGTTCAGCAATATGTTGGGACATAGGTTTGTGATAATAGAATCTCATTCAATGCTGTTGATAATGATAGCTTCAAGCAACTAATGGAAGCAGTGGGTTAATTTGGACCAGGATTCAAGCCTCCAACTCAATATCAGCTTAGGTAGCCCCTGTTGAAAGCTAAAGTTGAAAGAACAAAACAACTGCTAAAGAAACATGAAGAATGGGCAAAGAATGGGTGCTCGATCATGACAGATGCATGAAGTGATAGAAAAAGAAGAGGCATCTTAAATTTATGTGTTAATTACAAGGAGTGTACTACATTTTTAGAGTCTCAAGAGTTTTGAGACGAGACACATACAGCTAAACTTATTTTTGAGTATGTTGAGAAGTGTGTTGAACAAATAAGAGCTCAGAATATTGTTCAGATTGTAACAGACAATGCAACCAACAATATGGCTACAGCTCAATTGATGAGAGAAAAGAGACCTGGGATCTTTTGGAGTTTATGTGCAATTCACACTGTTAATCTCATGCTTGAAAGTATTGGCAAACTTCCACGATATAAAAGGTTATTGAGTGAGCCAAGTCTTTTACCATTTTCATTTATGCTCACTATAAGACTTTGTCATTGATAAGAAGTTTCACAATATAGTCTGGCCAGGAGTTAGCAGGTTTGCATCAAATTTCCTCACATTGCAAAGTTTAATTGAAAAAAAATCTAGTTTAAGGATCATGTTAACAAGTGATATGTGGGAGAAATGTAAATGGTCAAAAACGAACAAAGGAAAATCATGAGTTTTTGGAATGGTGTGACTTTGTTTGAAAATATTTGCTCTTTTGGTAAGAGTTCTTCAATTAGTAGATGGAGATAGAAAGTCATCCATGAGGTTTCTATATGAAGAGCTTCTTCAAGCTAATATCAAGGTGGCCCTGAACAACGTGGAATCAAATTATCAACCTATCATAGTGATTATTGAGTTAAAAATAAAGATAGACTTGATACATCATTGCATACCACTGCATTTTTGTTGACTCCCTATTACTCTTTATGAGGAGGTCGTGACGGGGATTTTTGAATGTATGAAAATTTTGCACGCCGATGAGTTAGATCTAAGGATACAATTATTAACAAGGAATTTCCATAATACAGAGACAAGACTGGATTATTTGGAAAAACATTGGCAGTAAAAGTATGTGAAAAAAATAATGATAAATGTGATCTGTGTGCATGGTGGAGTACATATGATGCTCACACACACACCTTGCCAAGAGTGGCACTGAGGATACTTTCATTAACTACAAGTTCATCTGGGTGTGAAAGAAATTGGAGTGCATTTGAAGGGGTAAACTTTAAAGTTTAAATCTTTAATTAAAGTATAAATCTTTAATTAAAGTAAAGCATTAATTTTTAAAGTTTTATATTCATGTAACTAACTATAATATTTACTCTCTCTCTTCTTTTCTTTAGATTCGTACAAAGAAAAGAAATAGGTTGGATGTCGACAGATTGAATAATCTAGTATTTGTCCAATTTCATGCTAGATTGTTGAACAAACAAAAAAAAGAAAAAAAATGGAATGTCGATGTCCTTGTAAAAGAAGAATAGAATGTCGATGTCCTTCTTGTAAAAGATGCTTCTAATGCATAAGATTGGATTGTAGATAGCGGTGAAGATGATGAAGTTGAACTACGTTCCGGGCTCACTTGGCAAATGGTTGATGAAGCAAGTGGAGCATATGAAAATCTACAACCCCGAAGAAGTTCTAGAGTAAGAGAACTTCATGAAGATAATTTTGCATCTGAAGAAGAGGAGGATCACAATGATGATATTGTATCTGATGAAGAACAAGTTATTGAAAATTATGAAGAAGAAGAAGAAGTAGAATAAATACGAGTCTATAAGATATTAATATATTATTAGTTGTGTAATTTTGAACTCATTTTGTTAAGGCATAACTTATGTTATTCAACAATTATATTTTGCTTAGTGGTTCACAATGATGTAATCTTGTGAAATGCATTTGTGAATTTTTGCACTTACTGGTTCACAATGATGTTTGCTTGTGAACTGCATTTGTGAATTTAGCACTTACGGTTTATTTTTTCTTTCACTTAATATGACAACGATGAAATGCATTCTAGTTGATCAATGTCATTCACTGAATTTAGCACTTGCTGTTTTAGCACTTGCTAAAATGCATTCTTTTTATGAACTACATTTGTTTATTTAATCTCATATTCTCATGTCATTCATAAACCCACTGTCATTCAAGGGATACCGAGGAATTTAAATGAATGTGAACTGCATGTGAATTTAAATGAATTTGAACTGCTTGTAAATTTAATTGAATGATTCCTTTAAATTCCATTCTAGTTGATATTGGCAAAAGTTGTTTTAGCACTTAATGTTTATTTAATCCATGTCATTCACTGAATTTAGCACTTACTTTTGTAATCATAGAAGATAGTTTAAGGCATAGTTAGATTTTCATTGCCTGTAATAACCTAGACAACATTCAGATTTGTATATATCCACATAAATCAAGGGATACCGAGGAATCCGCCTAGCGGCGCCTAGTCCCCGCTTAGGTGGCCTAGGCGCTAGTATGCTGCCCGACTAGCGTCTAGCGAATTTTAGAACCTTAGTTAAAATGGAGGAGAGCCTCAAGTGTTCTTTATGATCGTAAGATCTCTCTAAAACTTAAAGGAAAGTCTACAAAACAACAGTTAAACCCGACTATGTTATACGGTGTTAAATGTTGAGCAATGACTAAGTACACGAGCACAAGATGAGAATAACATATATAAGGATATTAAAGTGAATGTGCGAACATACGAGTATGGATAGGATAAGAAATGAAAATATGGAGAAAGTAAGAATCACGCTTATTGAAAAGTTAAACTAGATAGGCAAGTTGAAAGCTACTTTATGGAGAGAGAAAGAGAGAGAGAGAGAGGGGTATGCTTACTTTTTCCTTGCATTATTAACTCCTAGAAGGATGATTTGTGAGAATGTGCATGGACAATAATTTTCTCATTCCTAAACTCTATGTTTGAAAAAAAAAATGGAAAGATCAAATGGTTCTCCAAAATTAATTTGTAAAGTGGTTACCACCAAAATAGAATCAGGCATAAAGACTTTTAATAAACAAGATGAACTACAAAACTCCCAGAGCTCATGTATGAAAATGATGAATTAACTCTTTAGACTGTTAATAGAAAATTTTTAGTAATCTATTTTGATATTATCCAGATATATAATCACACATGATTTGGACTTAAAAACATTTACAACTTTTTTGAAGCTCTTAGGTTAGAACCAAGGAAATGAAATTGTATGTTATTCACGAAATAGGTTTTCCTTTTACATCCTTACTTGCTCTTCCTCAGGTCAAAGAATTTGCAGTTTTTTTAGTAGGTTAAAGTTGTGAGCTTTACCAAGGAAGCTAGGGTTTCTGTTTGAAACAATTTTTGGATAACAAAATTCCCTACTGGATCTCATATCCTGTGATCATCCTCTCCTAGAGATCCTTGATTAAGCTAAGAGGGCACTTTGTGCAGCCATTATTCGCTCAAAACTAATCTTTACTGAGAAACAAAAGATAGTGCAATCTACAAAGCATGATTGTACTGGAGGGAAGAAAAAAACATTCGCAGTAAGCAACAATCCATGAAGAAATACCCAAAAGAAAAACGGGTAGGTGTGGTGTATACATATGAGAAACAACACAAAAGATTACCAATCTGGATAGTATGGTGGCGTATTTAGCAAATGATAGCAATATAAGCTGAAAAAAACACACTTCTTTTAAAAGGATAGTCAGCATAACATAACGGGCAAAAGATTACCTTTTCAGGGAATGGAATAGTATTCCCCTCCTCTTCTTGTCCCGCAGCTTTGTTGGCGCTCAACCCACCACTATCATCAGCCATCTCACCCTTCCCTCTTACTTTCTCTGCTTACTTTGTGCGATTTTTTCCCCTATTATCTACCTCTCCCACCACCACCGCCTTCTACTGATCCGACTCCTGGTCCTTCCTATGGTCAACAAAAGCTAGTCTGCCCTTGGCCGATCGAAGCCCCTAGTTTGCGAACACGGTCTGCGCTGTGACGGTCCCCGCACTGGTCTGCTTTCCGAGCAGCGGAGTCCCCCTCAACTATGGATCAAGAAGCCGCAATCAAAACATCACAACATCAAGATGACCCCAAACTTCCATTCAATCCGGTGCAAACCAAACAGCAATCACCCCCGAAAAAAAAAAGAAAACCTAGGTCGGCTGCAAGCGAACTTTCTTTTCAACTTTTAGGGCTTCGAAGCGGCCGAGGAAGACGGCAAAGGAAATCGGAAGGGCAAGGGAGGAGAAGGACCGAACGCGAATAGATGGAGGGGCTGATGGCCGAGGGAAGAAGGAGATCGACGAAGCGGCTGCAAGGAAGAGGAGGCGGCGTCGGCACCAGCGCAGTTGCCAATTGCGATAAAGGAAATCGATCGCATTTATCAAATTTTGTGAAAGAGGGTTGGCACGAGCGAATCGCACGCGGAAATTACCTGAACGATAACCCTCATTTTATAGCTGTGATTGGGTGAAGGAGTGGGCCCCGAGTAGTTCTGGTTCACTCGTTGATTTAACAGCTAGGAAAATACGAGTGTCTTTTCATACCCTAAACCAGCGTTTTCTCGTTATTTTTATATATTTGTTTTTTTATTTTTATAAAAATGAAACTTTATTAATTTTTATGGTCGTAATTACTTCCGGAAAAGGTCCAAAGGTATATCCTTTATAAAATATGTTAAAATATGTCAAATTATTACAACATTAGAAAAAATTGCTCTAGTATTAATTGAAGTAGTTCCAATGTTGATTAAAATCACTTCAACAATGGTTAAAATTGATTTAAGTTGATTAAAATTATTTTAGTATCATTGTAATAACTTTTGATTAGTACTGTTCTAATACTAGTCAAATTGCTTTGACGCAGGAAGAATTCTTTTAATGCTAGTCAGGATGGACCTAATAGTGATCGAAATTGCTCCAACACGGGGCCAAATTAAAATTACTATAATATGTAGTTTTATTAGTACAATCATACCATAAAATGTTGTAGTACTCATTCTAATTTTGATATTTAGATAAAGAATTTAAATTAAGGCTATGTTTGGTTAAGTATAATGTAATCTACCTTGTAATGTAATGTAATCTTGATTACATTACTACGTTTAGTAATGTATATAATTTTTTATTACAAGGGTGATTACATTTTTTTGTTTGGTGTCCATTATTTTTTATAAGGAATGTAATTCATATTATTATAAAATGACAAAAATATCCTGTGACCT
>JBBMJZ010000060.1:16098338-16110665 GCA_037833815.1 Zingiber zerumbet
TAATAATAAAGGTTTTGTGATCTAAAAATGTTAGGAATATATTTGGTTTATAATTTACAAGGCAAAAGTTAATTTGTCAAAAAAATGCACAAAAAATCATCATTATGCTGACACATAATTATAATCTTATGTTGGTTTGTAAATCAATTTGTGTAGCTTTTACACCACTGAGAATGTAGTCAGAAGACTACATTGATATTTTTATATAATTAATAAAAGTGAGAGTCATTAATTATTTGTATATCACAATTATAAAGTATTCACAAACTCAGAGAAATGAAAGCACTGTGACCTATAAAATGCATATTTGGGACAAAATTATAAATCATACAAAAATTCCCAGAATTGAGTGGATTTTAGGAGCTTCTACAGCCAATATACATTTTGAAGAATAAAATGAGAAAGATGTAGGATTTCAAATATGCTTCAAAAGCAATTTACCACACAACATGATAAATTTTCTAGACATAATATCAACAAATTCATAGTGTTATAATCGGCGCTATGGTGCCACGGTAAGACACCCAGATTATCACCCAGGCACCTACAGATAAAACTTTTGCGGCTTGCTTCAGTTCATTTTTATCGTCATTGGTTCAAGATTTCTCTGGTCACACCAAACTCATCTGCTAATTATCAAGCAAGCAGGGGCGGAGGGACTCTATGTCTTGGGGGGCCCGCCCCCGCCTATGCGGATGAGAAAAATATCTTCAGAAATATGCTTGTCTCGCCGACGGTGAACCGGCCACATCGCTCCCTCCCCCGTTTACGAGGACGAGGAAAATGTCCTCAGAAATACGCTCACCTCGCCGGCGGCGAATCGATCACATCGCCGAGCAAAGTGGTCTCACCGAGTCGCTGGTGCCTTGTGCTACTCTGTCATCCCTCCTTGATGGTGGATATTGCATATTGATGTATTATTGGATGTAAATATGATATATTTAAAATTTATTATTATATATAATAAATAATTGATCTTTCTCAATTCGTTATTAGCCCCCCTCAATATCTAGTCCTGGCTCCATCCCTGCAAGCAAGTACAACAAATAATAGAGAAACCAAAATCCTTGTGGTATAACCACTACAATCTCATACATAGATAGTTCACATTAGTTATTATTTACTTAATTTGATCATCATTTATTAGGTTTTTGAAATCATACTATGCCGTCATGATCAAAAATAAAATTCCTCCCACCCGCTAGTTATTTAACAATTGACTATAAGTTAACTCCATTATTTATCTCCCTTTACCTAATTTGAGGATAGATTATAATTAACTTTTGCTAAAACAATTGAAACTACTAAATGTATGCATCTGCTTTAATTCTAAGATACATGTATTAATTCTTAAAATTAACTTTTAACACTCCCTCTTAATTTCGAGATCTAATACTCCAAGCTTTTCACGTAAGTAAAGAAACTTTTTAGTTGACAACATCTTTGTGAAGATATCTACTACTTAATCTCCAGTGTTGCATAAAGCTAATTCAATTTCTCCTTTGCTTGTTAACTCTTTAATGAAGTGACGTTGTAAATCAATGTGATTTGTGCAATTGTGAAAAATATAATTTTTTTATCATTTCAATGGCGGACATATTGTTACACAAGAGTATGACTGATGTAGATTGTTCTTGCTTCATATCTTTGAGAATTCTCCTTACTCAAACAACTTCACACGCTGCTCCACATGCTGATATACACTCAGCCTCGGTAGAAGGCATAGCCACATTATTTTATTTCTTTGATGGCTAAGAAACAAGCTTCGTTCTTATAAAAAAATATAGCTTGATGTGCTCTTGCGATCATCTATTGAACATGCACTTAGAGATGTCAGACTGGCCCACCCATGGCAGGGTGGCCTGTCCATTTAGCGGGTAGGACGTTCCAACTTATCATCTTGGTAGTCCAATCTAAGATAGCTTGTGGGGTTTTTTTGGGAGGTGGGATCAACCCACAAGCTCACCAAAAATGTATAGAGAGAAAAAATAAAATTTTTCGGTTTGAGTTACCGATTAGGGGGATCAAATCCACGAGCCTATTGAATTTTTCACTTTAGTTTTATTTTTTTTAAAAAAAAGAAACCTCAATCCACTAACCAACTCAAGCTCACTACGAACCGACTCGTGCAGGTCGCAGGCCCATGTGGGTCAGCCTGCCTAGATATATTTTTAAATGAGTTGATAAAATTTAATTCAATCCGTTTAAATTATCTGATGAGATAGGTCAATCCAATAGACCCAACTTAAATTGACAATTCTACCTGCACAATCACTATTAGAGAACCATACATTTCTTCCTCAACTTCAAATTATTATTGCATAATTGTTCCCGGCACATATCTAAGAAAACGTTAGATGATGTTTTATAAGCTCACTTATAAATTTTGTATATATAAATTTAAGTTTATCAATATTTGTAATATTAGAACGAGTATTATCAAAAGATATTAGAAATATTTTAAAAATTAATTCATATTTTTCTAAAATTAAGTATAATAATTAAAAGATGTGGTGAGTAATATGTCTTTCATCGAAAATTTAATATGCTAACAAACTTTTTTAAATGATCCAAAAGTTATCGATCTAATATCAAATCACGCGAATGAGATTGTCAATTATCACTAAAAATATTAGAACATAATTTTTTTTAATTTATTAAAATATTTAATTAATTTTTTATCAACTCTAGATTCGATCGGATGCTTCATTTTGACATACCACCACTTCAATAACTCCTAATCATCGTCTGATTAAAATTTATAGGAAGTTTTACCATACTTATATTTTGAACATAATTGTTCGGACGAAAAAGTAATTTTCGGAAAATGCTTATAAACTTCTAAGTTGCTTTGTAAATTAGTTTGCTACCAAAATTTAAAATACAACCAATTATTTTGAGTTCCAGACCGAAAGAAGCACAAAATAACTTGTGCCCTAGAGATAACAAAGGTTAGGCTTTAATAAAGCTAGTGTTATCAATAACAAATCAAAAGTACAGGGATAAACGACAATTTCAAAACTCTAGAAGGTATTTCAAAGAAGGCCCCAAACTATTGAAGGCAGAATAATTTCTCTTAAGAAGTTGACCATGACAATATCAAGTATTATCCATATTGTAACAATTTGTACCCCTACGGACATAATTTGAGTTGGTACTTCAATGTTAGATTATCATATGAAAGTAAAAAAATCAAATTCCTCGAAAACAATAAGTATAAAATTTCTCCTATCCAAAAAAACCTCTCGACCATCCTAATTTACTTCCTTCACCTCACTGTGAGAACATAGGTGAAAGATACTTGGGTGAGCAAGCCACTTTTTTTACCACATTACAAGAGTTTGTACACAATGGTTGGCAGTGTCATATTGAGGAATATATTTTGTTGAAAATCCAAAATAAAATGTCTTCCAACCATGCTTTTTTCAAAAGTACTATATAGCTTTTACACAACTGAAAACATTGATATATTTTTATATAAAAATGGAAGCCTTTAATTTTTTTTTTATAACACAGGAAATATTCACAAACTCAAATAAATGAGAGCACTGTGATCTAAAATGCATATTTGGCACAATAAAATTTGATCCCATTGCATTCATTAGAACAAAAGTAAAACTTTCACCTTAACGGCCATTCCAAGGTCGCCCAAGCCCACACTTTCTAAAAAGGAAATAGACATTGCCATAATACATCAACCCTTTATATGGAGGAGATCAAGCACCCGATAAAGCATTTTAACTCATTAGGAATTGAGCTTAAGACATGTTAGAACAACCACTCATACAAATACTAACTACGTCAACCCATGAAGACAGTTAAATTCATTTAGCTAATGCAGCTAACTGCAAAGAATACAATCCAAGACAGTACCAAATATTTTGCCATTGCAACTTGGAGCATGTGCTCCAGCTAATATATCATACAAAAATTCTCAGAATTGAGTGAATTTTAGGAGCTTCTACAGAATAGGAGGTTGTTGGCCAATATACATTTGAAGAATATAATGAAAAAGATGTAGGATTTTTCAATCGCAATTTCCAACACAACATGATAAATTTTCTAGACATAATATCAACAAATTATTAGTGTTGTAAAATAGACCAAAAAAACTCTATGAAACCTTTGCAGCTTGCTTCAGTTCAATTCACCTTCATAAATGCAAGATTTCTCTGGTCACGCCAAACTCATCTGCTAACTATCATGCAAGTACAACAAATCAGGACAAAAAGAAAAAAGAAAATCACAGAGAAGCATGTACTCAGGACTTGTAAAGAGTGAACAGAAAAGAAAGAAAAAAAAATCACCGTATACATTTGCCTATCACAGATCGTCATACAACCAATCTTCTAAACTGCGCTGCAAGCTCTATATAGAATTTGAGATCTGATGGCTCAATCTGACTAATTGCAGACTTAAAATGCATCATTGACACTTCAGTTGCCTCCAGGCTTTCCTGATAAGATTGAGGCAGACTCTCAGTAAGCTTCAAAAGTGTCAAGATTTTTAATCCGACAATAACATGTCGAGCACCAAATATGCTTTTAATAATAAGAAAGTCGTTGAATTAAAAATTTAGAGTCATCAATGTTAATTATATAACAAGCATCTCAATTATTAATGGTTATACTTTACTAATAAGAAGATGATTATCATGCATCGAATGGGCACATTAATTTCTTGCATTATTTTAGTGAGATCAATCCTATACTTTTTCAAGTTTTAAATAATATAATGCACCTACAAACTCAATACCAACAAAATTGTGTTGGCATGAGCAGCACGGTGATATTTACTGATGCTGATGCAGTAGTGATATCCCACTGACTATTGGAACAATATTTTTCAGCAGTGTTGACCAATATGGATCATCATCTGTAATCATATATGCACACAAATGATTTGATGAATTCCCCTGTAGAACATGCATGGCAATATATGCACACAAATAATAGATATGAGGGAGTAAAGCAGCATACTTCCAATGCAGCAATAGCAGCTTCCCTGCACACTAACTTGATGTCCGCCCCAGTATAACCTTGAGTGAGCTGAGCAAGATCTTTTATACTAACATCAGAACTGCAAGGAATGTTTCGTAAATGAATACGGAATATATCTGCCCTATCATTTTCATCAGGTGGTTGGACATCCACCACCCTGTCAAAGCGCCCTGTTGAGCTCGAAAGTATCAGCAATGCCTGAAAAAAAAACCTGGTAGGCTAGAACTATTAAAATAAATAGAAAATAGGGTGCAAGAGAACCTGGCCGCAGTAATGCAGGATCAATCTTGTCTGGGCGGTTAGTAGCAGCGATAACTACAACACCAGTTCTTTGATGCAAACCTGAAATAACCACAAGGCGACCACAATGTATTAAATATGATTAGTAGAAAACACCACAAAAAAGACAACTGATTTGTTGTGGATCCACTGTTCAATAGATCGTGTGATTAATATTAACCTAAGAACCACAAACAAGCATGATTCAGTTGGTTTGTGATCGAAACTCAATAGAGAAAAAGTTGATATAATCCTGACATAGTAATTTTCATTTTTCTAGCAGAAGAGCCATTGGACGCTTGTTAACTCCATTCCAAACTTGGAATTAGGTGTTTATCAGAACAAGCCAATATGGCATCAAGTAATCTTTCCAATGTCCTATATTGAAGCAAAAGAGAAATATAAAATCTGTAAATCCAACATCAGACTCGGTATAAGTTGAAAGCATAGATCCGAATAGTTATCATATACTTTATCATGAGTGACATTTTGATTCAATGGACTGATATTAGCTGACAGATTGAGTTACTCATTAGCTTCAGAAGGACCATATCTTGCTATCTGATGGATCATCAAAATACTTCTCTTCTTCCCTCATATACATTCCACCTTACATCCTTCTCATATTTTTTTAATTCCACTAACCTACTGAAATATCTAAGAGAGAGAAAATTCTGAGATTTTGCAGGGAACTAAATAACAGATAAGAAAATTAATTACAAACTCCACGAGTACAAAATTTGAGACCTAAGCTTGACAAGGAAATCTTGTGTAAAAATCTTACAAGAAGTACCATAACGATGTAATAGAATTTACTGAAGTTATTTACTTACCATCCATTTCCACAAGCAATTGGCTTAGGACCCTGTCACCAACACTTGTACTATCACTATCCTGCCCACGAGTGCCTGCAAGGCCATCTATTTCATCAAAGAACACAATTGCTGGAGAATTAACTCTGGCCTTTGCAAACAATGCTTTCACTGCTTTCTCAGACTCTCCAACCCATTTGCTGAAAAGTTCAGGACCCTTCACTGCAAGGAAGTTCAATTTTGCCTCAGAAGCTACCGCACGGGCCATCAATGTCTTACTACAGCCTGGTGGACCAATCATCAATAAACCTCTTGGAGGGCGAATACCCACACGCTTAAATGCATCAGGTGATAATTGGGGCCATTGGACTGCTTCAATCAGCTGTTGTTTAATCATAGCTTGGCCCCCCACATCTTCCCACTTGACTTTTGGAAGCTCAAGCATGACCTATCACCATATAAATGATGTGAATTATTTCGAAGTCAATATAAACATGCAAGAAATAGACACCATAATTGCTACAAAAAAAGGAAGATGATAGTCAAGATTACATCTAAGAAAATTATAGCAATAAACTTGGATAATTGAGCCAAATTGACCATCAAGGCAAGAGAGAAGAAACTGATTACAGATTGATCCCTCAACTGATATACCATAAGATCAAAAATAGATGAAAGGACAAGAATTTTGTAGCAAAATTCATTCACGTCATCACACAAAGATTTCTTAAAAATATGTAAACAACTGATCATAATCTTTGCAACTTCATTAGCAATATCGAAGGCACCATGAAGGAAGATGGATGCAATGAGCATGTGACCTGATGGCACGCAAGTACAAAGTACAAATATCTTAAAACCATACAATTAGTAAATTATGACATCATTTATTCAAATATATTTTATAAGAATACAGGACATGAGAACCACCAAGGCATAAATTGATGCATGATGTGAGTGATTCAGAAAAAGTACCTCACGCATAGCACTAGGCCTCACTTTTAACTTTGCTTTATCAAAATCCTCAAGAGTTAGAGCAAGCCTAACTCTTTTTTCACCTTGCACAGACATATTACAATTATCTTGACGACCTAATCCACTGACAGGAGAAAGCTGTTCTGATGACATGTTCAATGCTGACAGTGATGAAGATATCAAATCTATCTGTTCTGTTGTTTCAGCATCCACATCTTTGTGAAGTCGAGATCCTAGATATTCTTTTAATTTAAAATGGTAGTCTGTACCTTCTACCTCAATATACCGACGAAGAGAATTCATGGCGGCCTCATTGCAGAGAGCAGTTAGATCAGCACCAACAAATCCATGTGTACCCGAAGCTAAAGATTGAATTTCTATGTTGCTGAGTGAGTGAGTCATATCATTCAGAATTGTCCGTAGTATATCTAGTCTCTGTTCTGGAGATGGAACACCTAAGGATGAAAATCAAAAATGGAAAAGTAGAGGACAAAAGCTTAGTAGTCAAATTAGGTATGACTAACCAAAGTCAACAAAACAGTTAGGCAAATGTATCTCCACAACATTCTTGTCAGCTGTAGTTTAAATATATCCTAATGATGGAGAATGGTATCCAATTTTTCGATGATTCCAACCTAAGATGACGGTTAACACAGCGAAAGGGCAGCTTAATGCACAAAGTTCCCGCTAATGCGAGGTCCTGAGGAAGGGTTTATTGTATGCAACCTTACCTTTGCAAAAGGCAATTTCCAGACTCGAACCCGTGATCTCACTCGGCAGCAACTTTATCATTGCATCAAGGCTACCCTTCAAATACAAACTAAGTAAGAGATTTGCAAATACGAACTGCCTATATGTCAAGTTATTCTAATTTTCCAGTTGACATAAAAATTGTGAACCAACTAATAGTCCTGCAATTACTTTTGCCAATCATATACTAACGTCAATGAAGTTAAATCTTCTAATACTTGAACTCCTTAATTACCCTCGCCATACCCATATAGACACTCAACACCAAGTGGAACACCAACCTCGCTTGCCACAACTAAACAATTCTAGAATACAAGATGATAGATTCTACATCATTGTTAGTGTCGGTTAATCATACCTAAAGTCCAAGTAACACATATTGGAATATCTTCCCTTGTAACTGAATCCTTTTATTTTGTGGTTCAGACTTCAAAGAAGAGTCAATTCCACAATGGAAAAGTTTAATACCACAGATAGGATTTGTTGTGATATTGTAATACCAAGATAGATGACTGTTGCAATATTTAAATAATAAAAAACAAGCATGTATGTAATACAAAAATGTACCTATTTCAATTTCTCGTTCCAATCTTCCTAGTCGTCTCAAGGCAGGATCGATACTGTCAGGCCTATTGGTAGCCGCAATGACAAGTACACGGTCATTTTTATTTATCTCATCCAACAATACCAAAAGTGTGCCAACCATTCTAAGAGATAGATCTTCACCTCCATCTCTTCGTGCTGGAGCAATGACATCCAATTCATCAATAAAAACCTGTAAAGAAACTCTCATTAGTACTTCATAGTGCATACACAAGAGAACAATATAACAAAATCATTACATTCTCCAAACAACAGAACATGAGACTATTGCATGGTATAAAATATTGAGCCGTGCAGCGAGGTTCGAAGCCGCAAGGTTCGCAGCGGCCTCACGACGTCGTGGAGAACCATGATTGAAAGTGACTCATAGATGCAATTTAAAATAAGAAAGATGAACAATATGAAATAAGAATAAACAACTAACCACAGAAGGAGAAGCCTGTTTGGCTGCATTAAAAACTTTGCACAATGCTTGCTCCGATTCTCCATAGTATTCACTAATGACCTCAGGCCCATTGATAGAGAAAAGTCTAACACCAGCTGCATGCGCACAAGAAGTTACCAAAGATGTTTTTCCTGTACCAGGAGGCCCATGAAGTAGCACACCTTTGTACCTAAGTCTGAAAAAGGTATGCACGATGAGATCCACAAATGGCAAGAATGCTGGGGAAAGAAATGCAAAAACAAATGAAGTGACAGAAACAAATAATAAAGTTCGCTCAATAAATTCAGGTGCATTCCATCAAAAAGATATGAAGTGACAGAAATAAATAATACAGTTCAAGCTCAATAAATTCAGATGCATTCCATCAATTACAAAATCGAATCTTCAAGAATGACATAACAAGGTATCAATAGATCAAATTTTCTGCATTTGGTAGTTTGGATTAGCAGCTTGAAGAATAAAATAATGATACAAGCAACTAAAAGAGACACTTAGCAGTTCCTCATAAGCTAATTTAGTAAAGAAATTCCAATATTACATGATTTTAACACTGTAAAAACGTTCACATTCAATAAATTGAAATGAACCTCTTAGACAAACAATTTCGTGTAATCCATCCAAGTTCATTATTCACAATACCAATATGTAAAAAGACCCAGTTGGGAATAAAAACAATGAGCAATAAAAAAATTATTCAGAAAAATATATATTATACAAAGACAATAATGACAACAATTGATACCTAGGATCAGCCAACAAGGATAACATAATTTCCTTCATTGCTGCAAATTCCTTATGCAAACCACCCAATTTTATAACAAAATTAGCTTCCTTATTGTGAGTAAGTTTACAATTGGCATAGCCATTGTCCAATCGCACTTCATTGGAGGGTTTACAATTCATTGAGGTTGAAGTAGAGAGATGTACTTTTGTCGCGGAGTCAAGCACAAAAATAGGATCTAGCTTATCTAAACTAGAGATTTGTAATTCATTATGCAACAAATCACTCTTATCTGAAGCCACTTCTTTACTAGAGAACCCCTCCAATGGCATATCAGAACCTTCCACCATAAAAACGCAGATTGGTCCACCTATTGGAACAGAGACAAAATTTCCTTTGAACAAACGACGGCCACGTAACCACACCGAAGCATGTGACTGCACTATCTCCTTGATTCTTTCATCTTCTACAGCCAACTTTAAAATAGATGCATCCATATCAGATAGTGAATCTGAAATTGAAGTAACTTTATTGGAACTTTTTGAGCTCATAGGAGAGACAGCATACGAAGAAATTTTAGTTTGATTTGGCGTCCTTGGTAATGCAATCTCCACCGTTTTAATTGGAGGATGGCCAGAACTTGGTCCTGAAGTACTGGCTTTTCTTTCTCTGTTGTAACGAAATAATCCAGGCTTAGGCAGAAGGAGTTTTAGGTAAAGGTCCTTGCATTTACTAAAATATGGAGTGGACCCAACGGAATTGCTCAAACAAGATGTTAAAGTGAGTGTCTCAACTGGGCAGATAAATACTGCTCTTCCAGGTGCAGGAGATCCAAGAGTGCGTGAAAGAGCCCAAGATAATCTTGCTTCATTCTTAACTACCTGAAAATAGTTCCAAAGCGCATTTTGGTAAACTTTGCAACCACAAAGATTTCTTGAGTTATAAATCCACAATCAGTAACTTAATAAAAAATAACACAAAGGAAAATATAGGTATGGAAAACAAGTCAGGTCTCAAGTTATAATGATTCTCTGATGAAAGATAGAAATAAGAGTATTTACCGCATGTGATGAAGAAACATAAGCAATAGCAAAATAACTGCCTATTGTGTCAGTCGTATGATCTTCAGCATCATAACCAAACTGTGAAGAACATTCCTTGGTTAAAGATTTAAGTGGAAAGTTAGTCAGATTTGCATTGTCCAAAGCAGGAAGTGATACCTGTCACCGTAATAACGTCCATATTAATTCACCTAGCAAAATTTCAAAGAAAAAAACAAAGCATGGTCATTACATAATCTAAATTTTATCTTGAGCTATATTAGTGCAAAGTGCAAACAAGGTTGAGTATCAGCATAAAGTGTAGAAGCCAGATATCAACATGAAGTGTAGAAGCCAAAGAAGCAACCAGACATTAAGAAGCAAAATTGTTAATTAAGAATGACATGGGCCACACTCATAGGAAGAACATCACACCATAATGGAATAATTTTAATTCTACACCATAATGCAATCAAGAATTTTAATTCTATTTAAAATTATTCAAAGTTGTTCAAGTTATTTCTTTTATAATTTTGGAACTTCTAAAAAAATTGTGTAGTTATTTTAGAGAAGTCAATTAGAATCTTTCTTTTATGAAGCATAAGTCATGTTATTAATCTATAAAAAGGGGATCCCATGTATTGAACAGTTTTGAGTTAATCTATATAGGTATTAGAATCTTTCTCTAGACCAACCATCTTTATCAAGAATTGTACTAAAAGAGCACAGATACATGCTCAACCTTTAGTGCTAGCTAGATAGATAAGCAAAGTCTAAATGTGCATGGGCTTTAATCTTTCAAAGAAAGTAGAATGTCAACGTGTTTGTACTTGGAGGAGACAATAAGGCGAGAGCGCTTTTCGTTCTGATTCTCAAAATCAGTACTCAATACAACTATTGCGCTCCATGTTGAATATGAAAATAGGAACTAGTGAAGCAAGCAAAGAGAAAAGTGAATGGTACAAAGTCATTCACGCTATCAAGCTTAGAGTGCACTAAAACTTTGTCATTGAGGAGTCCAACATCGCATTTCTATTCCCCAAAGATTCTTATATAGAGAAACAGGTTTTGGCAAGAATAAACTCTGAAAGGAAGTCATTTGCTTCACCCAACTAAAGGAATAAATTGTTCTTCTATCCTCATTAGGGATGGGCACTAAAACAAAAACTAAAACCAAAATTGAACCAACATAACTAAACAAAAAATTTGAAAGAAAAAAATAGTTTATCTGTATAGTTCATTTTGATAAATAAATAAAAATGGGTTAGGTTTAGTTTTAGTTTAGAACAATAATATACCAGGGAAACTCAGCCTTAATTTTTCTATTATAAGCCATTTTCTTGTAGACAAGGTGCAGCCTTGTATTTTTAGACAAGCGAATTAAAATAATTTTGATACGGTTAGAGAATAAAACTTGCAAAGTGATCATTTCTTTACAAAAACTAGTGTAAATGAAACTTTCTGATGATAAGCATGTTGAAGTGGGAAGCAATAATACTGAAATCGCAGAACAGCCAAATTACCGAGACAACGGAGTTGTGGGCGAAGGAGTTAGATATCATGGCGGCCTGAGAGAGCCAGACCGTGGCACGGTTTCCGTCGGAGGTCGAAGGCTCCGTGTTGGAGGTCCGTCCACACAAGGTCCGCTCCTCGTCGAGTAAGGCCGGGAACCTGGCCGCGGCAGAGGCGAGAAGGTGGCGAC
>JBBMJZ010000060.1:16110765-16133934 GCA_037833815.1 Zingiber zerumbet
ACACTTCTCGATATGTGCACGATTCTCGATGCATTCCCTGAAAAGACATGCCAGAAAAAGTACCTCTGTTGTCATACCTCAATAACCCGAGCATATCCTGACAAGATAGTGGAAGCTTCCGTCGTACGATTCTCTGCCTGACCATGCCGCCAACCATGCTGTCTGTCGGTGACACGGATCTCGAAGAGGATATCGGTAGATCCCCCTTTTGTCTACTAGCGAGCTGAGCAGATGGGCCGCTGGGTCAGCCTGTGTCCATGTGACGGCTAATCTGTCTATGGGTCGAGTGGAACGACTGCTCGGCTAAGCTATCTTCGGGTTACGCCGAGCGGAGCTCATGCTCGGGTATCGTCTGCTATGTCGTCTCTGCTTTGCTGGCTGTGATCTGCCTTCTGCGGCTTGTCTTTGGGCCAAGCGCGATGTCTGCTCGGCGCATGCTACGCCGTTCGGCGAATGCTTCGCCGATACTTCAGAGCGTCGGAAGCTCGATGCGTGGTCGAGCTATGATAACGTCGGCTCGGCCCTTCCTTAGTCCGACCGGACGGGTGTGTTGCCCGGTCGGACGACAGTTTGAGAGCGTTGACCGCCTTGAGTTTGACCTTCTACGTGGCATATGACCCTCTGCGGGCGGGGTCCCACCTTACTGCCGGATAAATACCTATGCCAACGAGCTATGGCAGAGCGAGTGATAGTACTGCTGTGTAACTTTGAACAAGAGGTGGAAGTGGGGTCATGACAAACGGTTAAATGCAGTGAATTGGTATTCTAGGAACACCTCTTCAACATGGAGGTTACTTCAAGTGTTATAGAGAGGTTGAACCAACTGATGATTCCATGCGACATGTGGAGAACAACTTCCTGCTGTATCTTTGGAGAAGTGCCAGGCGTGCTGTTCAACTTCGATCAAGGACGTTGGCAGGAAAGTGTGGTAGTTTTGCTACTCCTACTCAAGCAACAACCAAAGGTACTTGTTGGTCAATGGTAGAGATTAGAGGTGTCAATAACTTGTGCCCAGACTGGATTAGTCCTAGCCTTGATCCAGCACTAGCTGGGGCCTGGCAGAGCCCAGGCTAGCTAAATATAAAATATTTATCTATGATTTTTTAAAAACTAATCTTACTTAAAATGTACACATTTTTTTTAAAGAAGAAATACATATGCAGGAATGATGGCTCACGCTTGGATGAGTGCTAAAATACTGCTAGTGCTGCTGTGGATACCCACAGTCTATGGAATTTAATGTTGGAAGATCATGGAGCATGGCTGGTAGAGACGTAACGACCTTCTATATGTAGCAAAGGGCTAAGTCATTTGTTTAGCTATATCTTGGTTGTTTACAGAAGATTATTTATTAAAACAAAAACCTTAATTGAGTAGATGTATCTCCCTCGCAGAGCCATCATCTAGTAGTCGGACATGGTCTAGCTCAAGAATAGGTAGGCATGAAAATAATGTCCCTAGAATTGGCATGCAAAGAATGTCCCTAATGTTTGATATTTGAGGATACATGTAGACGTTCAACTATAGAGTGTAGTGCAGGTGCAACCTTAGGGCTTCACATGCTACAATTCTTTATGGTCCTCTTATCGTGGGCAATACACTCATAGGGTTGTAAACAAGCCAACCCGAGACAAGTTTTGTGTTATTTAAGCTTGTTTGATAAGGTAACCGAGTTAAGCCAAGTTGAGCCTAAAATGAATCAAGCCGTTGAAAAGATTATTCAAGCTTGGCTTGGTTTCTTTTTTAATGGTAAATCAAGCTTGGTGTGAACTTGGTTCATTTACCACCCTATATACTCGTATTGTCCTCAATGTTCACTTAACCCCAACTGAATTAGCAAAATATGAGAGAATAAGGAAGAGGTGAATTAAGGAGTAGAAATGTAAAATATGAGATGGAGAATAAGAACTAGAATCATGAATTGGAATTTGAGATCAGAATGAGAGTGGAATTGAAGTTGGAGATTGAGCAGGAGATATTTAAAGAAGAATTCTAATGATTTTTAAATATCTTTTTGAACCATTTTAGTTATTTTAATGAAAAGGTAGGGTATTTTGGTTAGTTTTAAAGAAAAAGAACATGGGGTCTAAGCTAGACCAGCATTGCCCAAAGATTGTGCTGGTCTGAGTTTAGATTGACTGATTGAGTATAGCTTGACTTGTGTTCTGAGCTAGGATTGATTTTGTGTTGTGCCCGACATGACTTGCTATCATGACGGGCTGAGCTTGGCATATGAAACAATGGGTTGCCACCTAGCCTAGGTCTGAGCTGGTATCTTATCGGTCATGGCCCATCCTGCTTAAGAGTGGGGCTGTGTCCGACACGATTTGTTGTGTACCAGTCTATGCTTTGGGTAGCCCAGTGATTGCCGCCATTAGTAGTGAAGGTCTGTGCTAGAGAAGTGCCTCTGTGCTGCTGATGTTGTCACATGCTCTCAGGTTTGGACTACCAACTCTTCATCAGGTGGAGAAGAGGACGCTGTTATGCATCAGCAAGTGTGTGGCAATGAAGGCACCAAGACCAGTCGTGGAGGTCGACTTTGTTAAGATGCAAATTGCTTGCTGAGCACATGAAGATGAGCAAGAATGTGGAGTTGATGCTAATGCGTGAATTCTTGTTGGAGAAACAGTGGTCAGTGAACAATGGCATGGGCTGTGTGATCTGATTTGCTGTTTTATTAATTTATAGAGAGCTTTTGAGGTGTGAATGTTCGGACACGGATCAAATGAGTAAATGAATATAGTTGAATCTTGTTGGAAGAATTGAAAAAAGATGGTTTGCTGCTCCATAAATGGTTCTTGATTAGTTGTCTGGAGTTTACCTCATCACATGGGCTACCAAATACACTCTAACTTAATCATATGTATAAGAATCAGAGATAAGAAAACTACATGAGCTGGTCCATTGACTTGCCAAGAAAAAAAAAGGTTGATTGAGGCTTCAGAGATTGATCAAAAACTCAGGGCGGTGGCAACCACATCAATGTGTGGAGCTATTGCTGGCAGAGTTGACGGAGGCATGAGCGCAAGTCTTCCAATCATGGAAGGATGTGGTTCGAGTGGTCGATATGAGGGAGAATGCTGTTAAGGGGTCGATGAGCGGAGAGACATTGCTGATCTGTTTTTTGGTCTGAACTCTTAAGGTGGTGACATGTTAAGGCAAGAAGATATAATTGAAATCTGTGTAGAAGTATCAAATACATTTGATACAATTAAAAGAATTGGTTAGATTGATAAAAATTAAAAGAGGCATTGGGATATTTCTTTTGTGATTAACCCTTTCTTAAAAATAGAATAGGTTAGATTTGATAAAAATTTTGGGATATTTAATTTATAATTTAACTCTCTTGAAAATGAAATCTGAAATAATTCAAAAATATGCCATTAATAGGTAAGCACAGACTATTTTTTTTTAGTGATTTTAAAGATGATATTGGACTATTTTGTCCTTTCTATGAAAATGAATCTTAGCTAACTCCATATCCTTCTCTAAGATCGATCATTCTAGGGTTGTCCTGTTAGGAACTTCTATTAAGTCGGGTTAGGATTGTACCCACTATAAGTAGACGAAAAAAAATAATCTTCATCTCAGGGGAACTAGACACAACAGCTTCGTATACTAAAATTGAAGAGCTCATGTCTGAACAAAAGATTATGTTGGTCTATAGAAAAAAAAATAATCTTCATCTCAGGGGAGCTAGACACAGCAGCTTCGCATACTAAAATTGAAGAGCTCATATCTGAACAAAAGATTATGTTGGTCTATTGCTAGAGTTCTTTTTTCCTTCCAATTATTTGAAGGAACTTCATCTGGATATAAAATGATACATTTATTTGTGCATGCATAAATCTTCAAATTCCTTATGGTTATCTTTTCTTAAAACAGAGGCCGACTTCCACCAAGGCGGAGAGGTTCTAAATCACTAAATCATCATACTCACGGTCTTGGTCCTCGCAAGGTATTTAATATCATGCTTCACAAGCAAATGCTTAAAAGATATAGCATCATTTTAATTCTGGAAAGTATATTACTTCCAACTCCCCCTTCCCAGGGCGCTCGAAAAATATTCAGAAGTCCCGGTCCTAGAAGGTAAATATTGTTCACACTCTATGTTCAGCTTATCTATCTCATTTATACTTCCACAAATTCGTCTTTCCCTCAAACGTTGGTTCTGTGTTTGTTACTGACATGTACTTCCAAATGGGTCATATAGATTCTCCTTGAAGCCAAAAAACCTAACAATAAAAAGGGAGAAAAAACTTAAATCCAAATAACCCCTAAAAGGGAGGTTGCCTTGCTGTTCATTGCAATAGGGTTAATTGTGGCTGCAGGTAGTTGTGCGGTTTGGATCCATTTCTGCTGGCTTGATGACCCTCACAGGCTGTATGCCATGAAGCCCCATGCTAGATTTGTTCATAGAAAGGATATTCCATCACCTACTTTTTGACTTCACAACTTCTTTTGTGATATGTTGACCTATAAGAGGAGGAAGCAGCAGCAGCAGCAGCAGCAGCAGCAACAGCAGGAGCAGCAGCTCTCCTCGGCATAGAGGTAAGTAACCACTTTGTTGCAGGGACTACTCGGGAACACCATGAAAGGTGAATGACGCAGCTATCTACCTGAGATGCTTTTATGAGGGTTGAGCAATGGTGATGTTCACTTGTCATTCAATCTGATGTGTTGTTCATTGTAGATACTTATTCGCGGATCCTATGTAGTTGTAACTACCAGGCAATACTTGGTGTACTGTTGAAAATGTTCAATAGCAGATTGTAGCAGCCATTTTTCTTTGGCATGAATTGTCGTTATGATGTTGAACCCATACCCCCACTTGTGTGCCACTCTTTTAAAGTTGTTGTTGGTAATCGACATTGCTTGGTTTTCATTTTGCCCAAAGCAAGAGGAGCTTGCAGTCGTTTTGAAGAGATCATATTGTAGTTAGATCATTAAAGTATGGGTTGTTGACATGATGGAAAGAACTAGACGTTGAAGGCAAGTCTGGGCTTGTTTGCTACAGGGAAGGAAATCCGGATGAAAATAAGGTTGAAAAAAATTTGTCGAATGATTTTCAACTATCCATTAAATCTGATGCCTTGTTCAACAGTTCAATTCCTAATTATGATATATTTATAGAGATTTTTTTTTCCAAATGAGACTTGTAGCCAAGAGATGCTGAGCTTTTGTGCCGTTCATTGTAAGTGTTTCTTGATTTATTCTGGTAGCCGGTAGCCGGTGAAAAATTTTCATAGGGTTGGATAGATTATCTTAGGTTTAATGTTATCCAGTCTGGTTATATATATATAAATTGGGAACTATAAAACAGATTGATCTTGTTTTAGACTTCCAAGAGGCTTAAAAGGAGTACCTTGTTGTTATTGTCTCAAACTCTCTTTGATGAACCATTTGCCCGTATTTTGATTACCAATTGATACTGTTCTTGAAAGGTTAAAGAGTAGTGTTACAACTCTTGTTGCTCAAAGTTTGCCAACAAAGAGATCTTGAGTCTATCAAAACATTTTTTTCTCTCAAAATGTTCAATCTTAAATAACATGTTTTTTTTTTCAGTAACATATTAATGAAACCTTAAGCTTTTGTTCCCCATATCTTTAAAGGACATGCTTCCTCAAGTGATCATTTAACAGCTGATACTTAAACAAAGAATCTTCTAATTTGCTATAGTCAATTGGCTAGAAAGTGCAATGTACCATAAAAATGAATACGAGTATAATGAGAAGGATAATAATCGACAAATTTGGGAGACAGTCATCGGTTGTAACTTACTTCTAAACCGGGGAACGTTGGCTCTTGTGATGTCTACTCTTTTTTGAGACGAAGGAAGGTTTTTTTCTCCTTTTACATTGCATCCAAAGGATATAATGCCCTCCTTGATACATAGACAATTCCTATTTAAGTATCCACTTTTATTGCAACCAAAGCACTTAGATTTTCTTTTTGTTGCTTCGTCCATCCTTGATTTCACAACTCTATGATGTTGGACTTGAGGGTATACATCTTGATCGTTCCTTCTTACCATGATTCAGGATAGTATAATCTAATTCTTCTTTATTTGTTTTTGATAGACTCATTACTTGAGGATGAGGATGTCGAGGCTTCATTCTCCAAGAATTCAAATGATGAAGATGGTCTCTTATCTTCATTGTTAACCATCACATCCACAATTGAGTTACCTATTGAGTCACTAATAATCAATATTTTGACATATTATTTTACGTTTATACTTAATGTTTTAATCCTCTCGTATATTTAAATTCATATTTATGTCATATTTCACTTTCATTTCAATCTCTTCCTAATTGATAACATTATTTCTAAAATTGTCAGTGATCTTGTCTTATAGGAGAATTAGAGGAGACGTCAACCAAAGTTCCAACAGCCCGCATGGCCTGGCCATGTTCCTTGACACTGCCTGGACGTGTTCTTCGGTACAACTTTACCCGAAGAGTCTCTAGCAGGCCACAGGGCCTGGCCATGTCTTGGGACACGGCCGTGGCGCGTGTGGCCTTGGGTAAACTTGAGAAAGCCGATTCACAAACTGGAAAACAGGCAGCCATTAGTGAAAAGGGATCTCATCTCCATCTTCCCCCATCATTCCATCCTTCATCTGCAAGCTCTCAGCCGATTGGGAGAAGCGCTACCATCTCCATCCATCTCCAACACTGGAATCCTTCATAGACAAGCTCTCGACCCGATTGGGAGAGGCGCTAGTATCCACATCCTGCGGAGCCACCATCAATTGATCTCACGAAGCAGAAAGAGGATTCCCTTCCTCTTCGGACGTCATTACTATCGACAGCCATCAACCATCAACCGACCTCACGTGGAGGAAAGGGGATTCCCTTCCTCATCGGACGACATCACCGCCACATCCACGTCCATCGCCAACGCTCCTCCATAGTTCATCCACGAGCTTAAGGTCTCACAGCTCCGTGCCGCAAGTCATTATCCTCACACAAGCACCTCATCCACCTTCAATGCTTAGTTTTCATTTAGTCCTTTGATTGGAACATGTTTGGTTTAATTCCCTTGCAATACTTTTACTTTAGTGACGCATTTTAATTTGCTTAATTCCTGCATTATCTTGTTTGCTTTTGAATGTTAGAGATGCTTGTTATTCCTTTGGAATGGAAGATGCGATACGTTATATTTGATTAGAATGCAAGTTTTCTATTAATTCCTTTGCGATTGTAGTTAGCGAGGTTATGATTTTATTAACTGCATTACTTTAAGTTGCCATTATTTCAGTTGCCATTATTTCCTTCACATTGTAATTTAGTGAATTTACATTTCTGTTAATTGCATTTACTTGCATTATTTTTCATTTATTGTTATTAGCACTCAAAACTCAAACAACAAACCCACATTTACACCGTAATCTTGAGATTACCAGTCACGTTTGCATTTCTCGAGAGACAATCCGGGTTGCCCTATACTGCACTAGAATAAGGGGTTAAGAATTAAATTTTACCGTAGCACGATAATACGGTACTGGTCATTGGATGAGTTACCCCTCTAAATCCATTAATTTGGCTCCTTAGCATAAAGCAGTGGAGCAAGTCTCTAACAATCTCAACCTTTGGAATGATTACAACTGTGTTAAAACCTTCAACTTGAATTGCAAACCCTAGTATTTGATCACTAAAGAATATAGAATAATATTCTACGAAAATTGGCCAACTTAAAATGCACCAAAATCTTATCTATAATGGTAGCTACAAAAATTGTCTGCCTTCAATCGACTAGAAAAGTTTCTAGTCAATTAATCAGACAGATGATTGTTAAGCTGTTAACGACTATATCGACATTTGATTGAAAATTCACTTGGCTAACTTCAACCGATAGTCAACTAAATCAGGTCAACGATTCCTCCTTCATTAAGTTTCACTATCGTAAACCTATGTAAAGTCCAGGACTAAGCTAAGGTGTAAAATACAAATAGAAGTTTATTGTCCCTTAGTTGAAGGATTGGCCTCTAATTTCTCAGACGCACTAGGCTCTTCAAGTTTGCTCCACGGGTAATTCTTCTCCCTTCGCCTATGAGTTTACCTCACTTCAGGTTGCCCTAGAGTGCATCTTGCGTCAAGCTTCCGGTGCATCGGAAGCTTAGCATTGAAAGCTTAGCTTCCGGTGCATCGGAAGCTGCAGGTGCATCTTGTGTCAACAATAGTTACAACAGGGATGATGTGTGGCCGTGTTGAATCAAAAGTGGGTGATGACTTGAGATGGCTGAGACACATAGGAGAAGATGGAATTGCCTTAGGGTTAAGGCCACCTCCACTTAGCAATGAAGTTACATTGACGACAAGGCCACCTCAACTCAGCAATTGGCATCTTGGAGAGAGAGAGAACCAAATTACAACTACATTTCACCTTCAGAACCTACCATGTGGTAATGTCAATTTGCTGCCCTATGCTACCTGAAATTTCTTCAATATATACATACATAAACAAAGATAATTAGATTTAACCAATTATAAACTCCATTAAAGATTGGAATTAAACCATTATTCATATTGTAAATAAGCCCACTATTATAGCCATCTACAAATTTAAATTCACTTGCAAAACAAACAATGATAAACAAATTAAGATAAAAAGATGGAAACAATACAATATTCTATTTTCCTTTTCACCCTACATTTTTTCTCAACATAGATATAAAGGCATGATAAATTTTCTCAAGATATAAAAAATTTATAATAAAGAAAAAAAATTAAAAGTAAGAACATTCACGAAACACTTTTTCTCAATCATACCAGTTCAACCCTCCAAATTCCTTTAATCTCATATTTCATTACATAAGTTTGTAGCTAACGGTGATTATTATCAGCCATAGATTTCTACAGACCAAACAACTAGATAAAAAGTGAACAAACATCAAATTTCTAACTCGTTTATTTATTTGATCACACTATGAGAAAAACAAACATACAGCAAGCAAGCGAAGGAATAGGTTTACACTACATTGGTTGATGTATAAAACCAAGACTAGAACCACTCACTTTGCATTTTCTATGAAACCTTGAATATCAAAAGCATCTTCACTAGACTTTCTGATGACACCCTGAAAATTAACCAGCACAGATGAAATATTTATGATATATTTTCATGGCATAAACTAAAGCATTAAAATTTTAAAAATAAGAAAATGACATCAAGTTGATATGAGTTGATGGTGGTTGTTTTTTTTTATTACAATCTCTTTTCTTCTGTTGGGGGTGGATGGGACGAAATGAGATACCTTTTCGGTAATAATGGCGGTTATAAGTCTTGCTGGAGTAACATCAAAGGCTGGATTCCAAACTGAAATCCCAGAGGCAGCAACTTGCTTTCCTCGTCCTCCGTCGGAATGCAACAACTCCTTTTCTGACCTTTCTTCTATAACTATTTGTTCTCCAGAAGAAATTGAGAGATCAATTGAAGTTATCGGAGCTGCAACATAGAATTGTATCCCATGGTGATATGCTGAAAGAGCAAGACTATAGGTCCCAATTTTGTTGGCAGTATCACCTACAAAAAATATGCACACTATGAGTAGTAAACTCCACTTTACATTTGCATTAGAAATTTTAAGATTGGAACCAAAACGGTTCAGATCATATTGAACATTGATACCGTTTGCAGCAATCCGATCAGCACCAACAACAACTGCATTCACACGGCCAGCTTTCATTAAAGCTGCCGCAGCAGAGTCAGCAATCAAAGTTGCAGGTATCTGCTCATGAACAAGTTCAAAGGCAGTGAGCCTGGAACCCTGCAACAAACAGAATCATGGATGATCATACTCAAGAGGATTAACAAAAACATTCAAACAAATGACAATAGTTCAACTATTTTGCTGCGATATGGTAAAAGGTCTTGTAACTCGCCTGGTTGAAAGGTCGTGTTTCAGTGCAGAAGGCTTTTTGTAACCATCCTTCAGTCTGAAGGGCACGGATAACACCCAGCGCAGTCCCATATCCAGCAGTAGCAAGACTGAGAGTTCAGAAAAAGAACAAATCTACACGTCACATCCTATTAATCCCAATTAACAAAAGAGCAAAGAGAGCACTTATTCACCTTCCTGTATTACAATGCGTTAACACAGAAATTTTCTGCAAGTTTTCTAGGTGTGATCGGAGATGACTAGCTCCATGGAACCCAATTGCTTCATTAGCAGCAACATCGTCAACAAGCATAGTTTCAGCAGCATCAATATAAGCCTGGCAAGCAGCATGTCAAGTCGAACTGTCAAAATGATAACCTAAATTTTGCGTACATGTCAACATATTCAGATAATCATCAAAAAAAAACCCAAAGAGTCAGAAATATTTGATCTTATTAAGTTTATAATTGAAAACCACAGTGTTTAAGTGTTAGTTTAACTTATAGAAGTAGGTATTATACAATTTCAAATAAGTTGTCGTTGAGGTATCTTGTAGCCAGTTGCTTCCTTAATATATAAAACCACCATCAACTTATTCAATATAGTTGAAGATTAGCAACTGTGCCACTGCCTCCTAAATTGGCAATAATAAGTTAAATCATGGACTTTTATCATGAAAGAAGATGATCATAAAAGGAAATTTTATCATGGTAGAAAAATCAAAATCTATGATAGATTGAATAAAGGTCACTTGAATAGGCAATACGAATACAACAATTTCCAATTGCAGGATGAATAAATATTTGTCTGTGTTTCCCAATACCAATACGAATGAACAAATTATCTATTAAGGAGAAATAGAAGAATAAAGTTATGTTGTGAAGTAACAAAACATTAGCATGTCCAGAAGCTAATATGGATGCCAAATGAAAAAAATAAGAAAAACAACTGTAAGTATGCAGTAGGCTGGCGGAAGTAGTTCTAACTGTTCCGTGTAGCTTAACGCTAGCTCAAACTGACCACATGTTAAAAAGAACATATACCTACATATAGCTCTTGATACATGCACGTCTTATATTCACTTTGTTTCCATTACGATATCCTTGACACAATCAATCACACATGAGCACATACACTACTAACTTTAAGTTATTTGTGTTATGTGTGAGGTTGAATCAACCCCTCCCCCTCTAGCCAAACTGACCATCTACATTAATTCACACCATATCACGCATGTATCAACTAACAATACTCACAGCATATGTAATAACAAGTCGGTATGAGAATGCTCAATATGAGTCAGATAAATTAATCAGTCAGCCAATCTTTATATCTCCCATGATCTAGTGGAGTTCCTGCATTTTCTATAAGTTGATAATTTCTAATCAATTGGTGCTCTAGCAGGTTTACAACCAAGTAAAGCTGATCCAGTCGATAGTTCTAACATATACTTCCTATATAACAAAAAAATGTTAGTGTGATGATCAAGTCACTTCAATTTCCAAGAAATACCTTATTCCACCTAGATCCTTTACCTCAAATATCTTTTTTAACTGATTCTTTAAATAGTTGTAAAGATGAACATTTGTAACACTTTTACCAGACAAGAAAATGATTCATTATCTGTGTACTTTATATCTACCTGAAGATGGAACAAGCGATACAAAAGTGCTTGGTGAAGCAGTCAAATGATTGGATGCATCAAATACAATAATCCGATAATCCAAGAAGTGAACTACATAAGATACTGGGCAATCCAATATGGAATTGAATAATGAAAATGATGTATTGAAGAGGGAGGATTAAGCTGATGTCAGCCAAGTTAATTACAACTTGGATGACAAAAGGGACCAAGTAACAAGCCATAAAAGTGGTAAGGAATTGGGAAATAAGGATAGTCGATGAGATTAATTGTCAAAAATCACTCACCGAGGTAGAAAAATCACTCACGCTGCTAAGTGTGAAATAACTCACACAACCAAGACACCAGATTAAGGGAAATAAGAAAATTTCTATTGCCAAGGAATTGACTTTCTTTTTCTCAAATTACAGTTCATATAAAGGAGAACAGGAAGCCTAAGCTTCTTACAACGAAGTAACGTTGGATTAAGCTAGGTAGTTGGAACAAAACATTAACTACTAATAGGTAAAATATCTTTTAAATTGAAATGCCAACCAGCTTTCCCTATCGTTCTTGGATTTTGCTTCTTTTTGCTCACTCCATCTTTCAATTGGGCTTTTATCTTATAACTTGAGCTTTTGTGGCGATCCAAGCAAAGTGGGCCAAACTTGAGTTGCATCCTCCTCGAGTTACAAAGAATTCACACTCAAGTTAGACTCCAAATCCTTCAACAGGCTTTCGTTTAGTTTCCAAGTGTTGGTTGGAAACCCATGCATATTCTTCACTAGCAGACTTAATCTCCAATGGACATTGTATTGGTGATAGGTTCCACACCTTGTAATGATGGTACCAATATCTAGTACATCAATCTCTTCCCTTGAATGCCCTTTTCTTCTAGCAACTTATCACCACGTTAGGAGCCATTTAAGCCTTAGTCATTCTAAGAGATTTTTTTTTTCAAAACCTATAGCATGTGAGTAGAAATAGCATTGAAATTTCAAATGAACTACTGATAAAAAGACTTCATGATGGTGAGTTGTCGACAATTCTTCTTAATCATGGCCTTGAGCATATCTGGCACATCGAGGGTTTCATGATGGAGAGTTTGTAAGCTTCCTTCTCGGAAGAGACTCCATCATTTCTTGCATAGTTTGGTTGGGAGTTCCTTAACAACTTGATCTCTATTTGAAGATCTTCATTCTGCACACTATGTCTCCAAACTGGTTCACTACAAGGACACTTTTTCTCTGATACCAATTTGATGTTGGCCAAGCTAATTGCAACTTGGATGAGAAAAGATAGTGGATAACACACCAAGAAAGTGGTAGTGATTAGGGAATTAGGGCATAGGAGGAAGTAGATAAAATATATTGTCAGAATAACTCACTGGGAAAGTGGAATTATCCCTATCACTAAGTGTGAAATCAATTACTCACCCAAAACAATTGATTAAAGGAAAGAAGAAAATTTCTATCGCTAAGGAATTATCTTTTTCTCATATTACATTTATATAGAGGAGCAAAGGAATTTAAGCTAGCTAGTTGGAACAAAACACTTGTTTGTAAGAAGTAAAATGTCTTTTGACTTGAAATGGCTAACCACCTCTCACTATCCTTCTAGGGTTTTGCATCTTTCAACCACTCCATATTTCAATTGAGCTTTCTCATGCAATGTCGGTTGATCCAAACAAAAAAGGTCTAACTTGAGTTGCATCAGTAGGGATGAAATGAAGCTTTAGTAGAGATTAGATATAACGTTGTCATAAACTGATTGAGAACTTGTAACCCATCAGGGGACAGAGATTTGGATCATCTTAACTAAATTCTTGTTGTCGATCTACTAGCTTAGCTTCTCCTAGATGAATTTTCTTTTAAGTGCTTGAATTTTCGTATCAAAATCCTAGCCATAAGACAATTTTTTGAAATGTCCACCGGTTCTGCAGAAGAGTTCAGTATCCTTTTAATGGTGGAAAGTTACTCTTCATAATGAGTTTTAGATCCTACTTCTAAATCATCACCAGCAAAGACCTTGTACTCGTAAGGATATTTGCTAGTCTCACCAATCTGAGAGTCAAATGACAGTGAGCACCTCCGTGGATTACTATTATCAGATATGGTTTTATACTCCTTTAAAAGTATTATAATGGCTGAGGATTACTAGTTGCATTGTTGCTGAATGATCCTGATCACCATTGGTCTTTGTCTTCTTTGACAGAACTGGAACATCAGGAGGGAGAGAGATCCTTAGCCTCATCCTTTGCTGCCTGAGCCTCATCCTTAGTTGCTGCTCCACATATCTCAATACTTGTGCATTGTCTTCCTCTAATTTTGCAACTGAAGCTTCAAATTGACTAGTATAGGCATGTTTCATTAAGGGGAGTTTCAAACCCATTCCAGCAGCCATCATCCTTCGTGCCACCCTGGAAATTAGATCTGTCCGGTCTGTTGGTATCAATGGCTTTGATGCAGCCGTTTTTACCCTAACAGATTGCGGACTCAACGACTCCACCCTTCAATTGAACAATCAACTATGTCATCCTTGACTTCACAAAACCCTAACACGAGAGAGAGAGAGAGAGAGAGAGAGAGAGAGACCGGTTGGCACACTGCATTAGTATTGCTGTAGAGATGGCTCTGCTATCAACTTGTGAATTAGGGATCAGGAAATTTTCATCATCATCCCATTCTTAAAATCTTCAATTGGATAGTAGTATATATATAATTGCATTAAAATTTAGTCTCTCAACTTCTTAATATATAAATTACACAGTTAACAAGGGTCACAAATCTGCAAGTTCATAATTCCACTGATCATAAACCAAATGAAATATGAAAGATATTGAAATAAAGGCAGAGCCGTGAAAAATAAAGTCATTAAAGAAACTATAAATTGCAAAAGTAGGCTAAATTTCATTTCCTCGCCCAATTGCAAGGACTTCTTCAAGAGAAATAGAAGGCAGTCGAGATGTAGACTAAATATCCAACATAAAACTCAAATTGAAGATATTGCCAGTTACTTTTGTAATAATCAAGTACCCATTGGAAGGATTCAAATCTAGTCACAATAATTGTATTTTTAAGGGCAGCCCGATGCATAAAGCTCCCGTCAATGTGGGGTCTCAAGGGTCGGACCACATTGGATCTATTGTATGCAACCTTACCTTGCATTTTGCAAGAGGTTGTTTCCGCAACTAGAACCCGTAACCTCAAGCTCACATGGTAGCAACTTTACCGTTGCACCAAGACTCTTCTTCCTCAATAATTGTAATTTTAAAACTGGATAAACAGTAAACACAGTCTAAGCTTGGCGTATACCGATAATCTAATACCATAGCATTATCAGTCATTCAGTGTGATGACTCATAGAAGTGACAACCATGACCTACCTGAAAAATAGTATCTGCTTTATCAGCTGTCTCTGCTGTCTTTGATATGAGGCTTCGAAGCTTTTCTGCAGCATCAGAAAGATTCACAGCAGTTGGTCGGCTGCCATAATCAAATCATGATAATCTAAGCATGACAAGCCGTACAGTAGAACTTTATTTAAGTAAAGCACCAAAAAGTTACCTAGAGACAAGGTATTCTAATTTCTTGAAGATGAAAGAAGCAGCATCTTCTGGTGTCCCGCTAAAGGCAAGGTTAAAAATTTCAACTGCTAGTGAAAGTGCAGCCGCTATTGCAATTGCTGGTGCACCACGGACCACCATATCCCTTATTGCATTCCTAAGAATGAGAGCACATTTGTAAATTAAGAGTTAGACAACATCAAGCCTAAAGAGAAAAACAAAGTATAGGATGCTACAATGCCTCTTTGTGGAGTCCTGAAGAAGTTAGAAATTTATTAAAAAAAAAAAATTTGGATGGCATCAATTTTATAAACTCATATTCACTATCGGTTATATTTCAAATAGGTATGTGAATAAAGAGTTCAATGCCACAGGACCTCATGTTACTCACAATAATGTAAAATCTTGAAGCATGTAATATAATCTAATATTGATATAAGATATTAATTCAAACACCCAAGAATATGATTTGTTTATAAACTCATTGTCATTGAGCATGCCATAAATCAAAGTTACAATCTGCAGATGAAGATAACACATCTCAAAATACATTATAGGTTCATGAATTCAGTGAAGTGTCTGAATTCTCATAAGAGATAAGATATCAAACAGTGAATCATGTCTATTAACTATTTCCATCCATCCATCCAGACTACTGATCAACAAAATAAATACCTTCTTGGTTCAACAAAACAAGAGTATTTCTCAAGAAGTAAGCAGGAGGCTTAGTTCCCTTTAGTAGATCAACTTGTATTGGCATCTGAAGTCCTAAATATTGTCTATTCAATAAAACAAATCATTCTATTCTTCAACCAGAGCATCAACAGACACTTAGGAGGAATTGCAAGCACTTGAACTGGGGAAAAAACAGAGAGCTAATTTCTCTAACAACTAATTGAAGCATGACTAAATTCGTCTAGAAATTAAAGTCCAATAATGAATCAGCTCCAGACAATAAACAAAACTTTCATAAGCACGAAACCTGTTTAAAATTATATTTTACGTTTACAGCGATAAGATTGTACTTTACTGAATTATCGACCTGAAGACAATCAATTTAAAATAGCTCGAATTTGTCAATTAAACTTATGGCAATTTAAAACACAAGAGAGAATCATCAACTAAGAACCACCTAACGCAGCATATTACTATGAACCAATGAACGCTACCCATTCTTTCTATGATAAAGCGTGAGGCTGAAGACGGAATAATACACTTTAACCTGACAAAATAGCTCTGATTAGTTCACATTCCCTAGTTCACATTCCCTAGTTACTTTATCACTTCGAAAAGTAAAAGAATCAAAGCTACTACCAAAAGGGGGGAGGGATTAGGAACACCATTAAAAAAAAAAGAAAAATGAAAGAAAGAAGATCAAACTCACCATCCGTCAGTAGAATCCTTGATATCCAAGTATACGGTTTCAAGGGGAAGCCTTGTCTGAGCAAAACAAATATAATCGGCTCAAGGAGTACGCAAGACAACCAAAGATTCCAAATTTCGATAAGATGACAAAGAGGGAGGATAATCTGATGATCTCGAACCTGATCAAGGAGGCGAAGGGACCCCCGCTCGTAGCAGATGGACTGCAGAGTGCCGGATGGAGCGGTTGTGGAGGAATCGTTCAACTCGGCCGCCATCCTCGTAAGGAAGGAAGCACCCGAACGACTTCGGAGTTGGAGGCCGAAGGAGGGAAATGGGATTCCGGCGGTGAAACCCGGCCGGAGGTACTCGGTATTTATCGAATCACTTGTTTCCTCAAGATTCGTGTTAGTCGCTTTATGCTCTCTTATTCGTGGCCACGATTACGAATCACCTTTTCCCTCCAGATTCGTGGCCGTCAAATGCTGACCTGCGATCGCAGCAAGTGTTTATTTGAATCAATAATAATAATAATTTTGTATTTTAAACTCCAAAGGGTGTAATACGAAAACGATAAAATATGGAGGGCAGAATAAAATTTTCCCTGTCTGCTTCCCGTCCTGGTCGCCGCGATTTATTTTCCCTTCGTCCACTGCGATTCTTCTTGCGATTTTAAATCCACCGGCCTTGACCTCGTCGTCACTGGATCTCTCGTTTCCGTCACCAGAGATTCTGAGGGATCTTCGTTATTCAAGTCGCATCAATCGTCGATTTTCGCCTTTATTTCTTGTGTTTATGTGAGGCGACGTCAAAGATCCATTTTTTTTCTCCTTCATTTCTTTTGATTTCCCTTCAAATTGCTCAAATTTACGGAAAAATTAGATTTTTTTTCACAGTCTCCTGTTCGGTAGATGTCTTTCGAGGTTAACTGAAGCCTCCTTGATTGCTTACCGAATGCGATAATGAAAAATCAGTCATTTGGATCGGGAAGTCCCGTATCGTTTCATCCTTACACCAGAGGTGAGTTCGATTTGGAGTCGGGGAACTCCTGGAAGAGCTTGCGTAAGCCCAAGAATTCTCCTTCTGTCGATCCCATCAGGATGATTAAGTCTGTCTCAAATCGCATTCGCTACTTCTACAAGCTTCACCCTGTTGCAGTCTTTCTTTCCTCCTTGTTCTTTGGTGTCACTGTTCTGGTGGTGCTTTCTTTGTATGAAAGGAAATTTCAAATAGTGGGTTTCCGGAGAACTGATGACCTGGCTTTGAGCTCGGGCTCTTATCCATTTCCAAATCTTCACAATCTCGTGATGGTTGCTGGACATTCTATTTACACGAGCACCAGATGTGGTAAGTTTGACAA
The DNA here is from genome assembly GCA_037833815.1 of Zingiber zerumbet. Lineage (NCBI taxonomy): Eukaryota > Viridiplantae > Streptophyta > Magnoliopsida > Zingiberales > Zingiberaceae > Zingiber > Zingiber zerumbet. The sequence continues at coordinate 16,128,557 of JBBMJZ010000060.1, forward strand.
TGAAGATTCTTGGTACCTAGAGCCCTATCAGAAGAACCCGGGGCAGGCTGCTACATTCTTAGCACACATACAAGTGGGTGTTGAGAGTGCAGCAAAGGATGAGGGAGCACTTCTTCTATTTAGTGGTGGGGAAACCCGAAAGGATGGTGGCCCTCGCAGTGAAGCACAGAGTTATTGGTTTGTTGCAGAGTCTGAAGGCTGGTTTGGTATGATCACTTATTCCTCGATTTGTTATGCAACCTTCTTCCGTGCTTAAATTTGTCAATTGGCACTGTGTATTTGTATGGAATTATCTGGTATCCGCTAGAAAAAGAGGATAAATATTCAATAGCGTGAACTAGGTTTAAGCAAACACATTTTACTTTTCTTTCTTAATTTAATTCAAAGTTTCTTGTTTAAGACTCCTTGGCTATCTTTTTAATATTTCTTATAGCTACTATTTTCGCTGTACATGTTCATGGCTGAAAACTAAAATAAAATCTAGAATTCTAATTTAAAGTGCTTGGGCTGGATTTTTAGGTATTTTTTTATATATATTTATCATGACTTGTATGTGCCAAGCACTGTCAATGGATGATGAGGCAATGTGTGTGCAGTTTGATTTGAATTATACTCAACATTAGCGAACAACATCCTAAGCTTTGACTGTGGGCAGGCCAGACCCACCAAGTTCTTCTTGTCAATCATCTGTTGCATCTACTATGTCACAATGTGTATACAATCTGATTTGAATTATACTCAACATTAGCAAAGTGGCTACTAAGTTCTGGCCATAGGCTGGCCAAATCCATCAAGTTCTCTGTGTCACCCAAGCCCCTTGCTAGGAAGTAGGAAGTCAAGGATTTGGTTCATACCTTTCCAGGAAAAGTTTGGAAATACCAGACAATGTAACCTCGAAATAAAATTGTTCATGGAACTGGCATTGCAAGTCCCTCCAATCGTTATGGAATCCTCCAGGAATGGAAAATACCTCTTTTAAGAGGATCCTCTGCCTACATCTTTTTATTGAGAGTGATCTTGTTACAAATTGAAAGAGTCTTGTTGGATCCTGCAAAGGCACCTTCATTAGTTGTATTTCTTAATTGCAAATGAATTGACCAAGAAGTTCAATCACACCATCTCTTCTCTTGTATCATTCAACTCTAGCTTTCCCCAATGTAATCAATGTGGCATTCATCATTTCCCAAACTTTTCTGACCATCATGTGTTGTGATAAGAAATTTGGGGTTTAACTTTTACTTAATTTAGCCAAAGTCACAACATATTTTACTATTGGTTTTAGGCTTTGCAGCGAAGCTTTTTTTTACATGATAAATTTTTTACATTCTCTGTACACCTCTGAGTTCCAGTTTTTTAGCTATCTTCAAGCTAATAGGAGATACATGTTTTAGTCTGTGGCTCTTAGATTTTGTTGTTGACGTGAAAAGTTCCCTCAGTGGTTTATGTTACACTGAGGGAACATGGTAAAGCATAATGGCTACCGTTGTTATTAGTCAATATTTCTTTTTATTGCAAGATAGCAAGACATAGTGAAATTGAGGAAATTAAAAGTACTGTTGCATTTCTTGTGACCCTCTTGATTTCAGTTTTAAATTCAAAAAAACATATCAATGTTAAGTTCATGGAACTCAACTCCACTGTCCAAGTACTTTTGTTCCCTCTTTCTGCCTTTGTCTTGTCATGTAACTACGTGTTTTTCTGTATATGTTCTCTTGTTGAGTTTTTTATTGTTCAGTTTGAATTTTGTTGGCATATGTGATGATTAGTTAATATTTTCTTTAGCTGCATATCACTTATCTTATAGCTTAGTGATGTATGTTTTGTTTCTTTCTTGGTTATCTTGTTATTTATCTGTAAATCCATCAGACTCTGTGAATGGTCAAGTAAATTGTGTTTGTTGTTTGCTCCTTCAACATAAGATGACTCCTTAGTGGCTTTGTCTAGGTGATTAGATATTACAATATTTTTACCTCCTCCATGAATAACATTGGAATTGCAATAGGAGTTTGATAGTGGTAGTACACAAGTGCATTCTGTTGAAGTATAATTATCAAGCAGAGAAACGTTCTCAAAATTTTGAATGTGTTAAATGCCCAATTGGCTTGCATAGTTTCGACATTTGTGTCACCTTCTCCAAAGAGACTAGAAAGATCAAATATCATTCATTATTTTGTTTCAACTCTATGCATACTCTTTCTGTTGAGTTCATTTAAATCTGCTTCTACAGGACACACAGATAGTATCAGAAGTAGAGCACTCACAGAGGAGCATGCACGGGATAGCTTTGAGAACCTTCTTTTTAGTGTTTGTCGCTTTCGTGAGCTGACAGGCTCTTACCCCCAGAATATTACTGTAAGCTTCACTTTCCTATATTTATTTCCTTTGTTCAACTGTTAGCTCATTCCTTTTCTAAATTTTAATTTCATAATTTAAAATCCAAATAAGTTGGGATTGAACTAAAATGTGTCTAGTGTACATGCACTAGTGTAAGTGTCTTTTATACTGACTTATTTTGTTTTTATGCTCACAGCTCGCAAATTAACTATCTTATAATAGAAGTGGTTGCCATAGTATGTCATTTCTCTCGTCACTTTTGCCTAAAGAATAATAACACACATGCTTTGATTATACTTTCATTTTTTGAGGCAAATACCTTTATTCTGTTTGATCTTGTGATAGGAATTTCTAATTGCAAAGTTTGTAACAGAAGTAGAACATGATGCTTGATTCGCTCCTTCCAGCTGGTTTTCACAATGTGTAACTGTAGATTCTCTCATATAGATATCATAAGATAATGTGTCAATGGACTAGATCTCATGTGGGCAGTGTGATAAAAAAATCATTCAGGTGCCAATGTGCAAAGTCATTTTTTGCAAGTAAGCAAATCCTAATTTCCCCTACAACTTTCCCACGAACAAATTCTCTTCTTTGTTTGATGTGGTGTGTTTTGTGTCACTTCTCTCTCTCTTTTGGTTGATACAATGATCGAAAAGACATTACCTTCGGTTGGAAATTTATTTTTGTAACCAATTGATTAAGAATATGGTATTTAACAATGGATGAGGTGTTGGACCTGAAAGATCTATTTTTTTAGTAGAGTATAGCAAAATCAATTTCTTTAGTGAATGAGAACTTTGAAGTTGGGTAGTCGTTATCGCTCCACAAAAGGATCTAAGATCCATGTCTGAGTCAAGACACTCCAATGCCAACCCCTTTCTCGTTGCCCATTTCCATTTCCCATGATTTGTCACTAGAAGTATAGGAAAATAGCAACAAACTAGAATGTGCTAAACAAAGTCTATGCCCGAGTCAGTTCAAGTAGTTGAGTATGCAAAATCAAACTATTTGACCATCTGCTGCTAAAATTGTAGCTGACTTTTTTCTTTTTGATGTCTTGGATATGCCTACTCGTGTGCATGACAAAGTATTTTCTAGTTTCTACATGTCTGAAGGATTTGGATCTATGATAAATCCTTTTCGCGCCATAATGCACAGTCGGAATTCCTAGCTAACTTTCTATCTGGTCCAAATCTCTTATGGTTTACATTCTACCAACTGAATTATGACATTTCGTTCGCCATTCCTTACTACATTTACAGCTCAAATGATCTTGTTCAGTTTAATTCCGGTATCAGGTCATAAGCTATGATTTCAAGAGAGAAAGATTTGCACAGTTGCACCGGCCAGCGATAGGCTTCCCCGAAGGGAGTTTCTTCTATATCGGTACACCTGCCGCTCCAGGTGCACAGGAGGCTGCGGAGAAAGGTGAAGCTCTCGCAATGGCTCAGTTTCAGGAAGACCCATACGGATGTTTTGGTACACTTCACAGGAAGAGACTAACCCGAGATCCTTTTCACCGGTTCATTCCTTACCCCAACGGATGCCCTGAATTAAAAGGCTTGTTCAGCTACTGCGGTCCAGCTCCATTTCCGGGGCCGCTTCCCTGGACCAAGTAGTCTCATCTCTCGACATTGTGTTGCTATCCTTTTCAATGGGGATAAACACACAAATCTTAAGTTCCAGATTGATCGAAGCATGGAGAGTGTACCCTGAAGCGGAAACTTATCCTTCCGATTCCATATACGAAACGAAGACGAGACTCGTGGTGTTATAACTGGAAGATCAAAGTTTGTGTCGAAAGGAAAAGGTTCTCTTAAGCAGGTGAAATCTTGTGCTATCTGTTCTAGTTAGCTGACTGGATGGTTTGATGATGGTACCTATCTAACAAACTCACATGGCTGATCGATTCGAGTAGCTTATATGACTTAACTAACTCACCAAAACCGATAGACTCGACGGGTTTGATCATCCAATTTGACCAACTCAATTGGTTTGTTTGACCTATCTGAGCCGCGCACCTTTGCCAATAGATTATCATGCCTACCCTGCTCAATAAATTCAGTCTCATTGTCATGTGTGGCTGACTATAGCCTATCTAATTGCATTTAGTATCAATGCACAAAATTTATCTTATTGCGTTTAGTATTTAGCATAGAAATACTATACCGTGGAGACTGCATTTAGTATTTATTGATACAATTTCACGGTGATTTAAAAAAAAAAATTAGAAGAATAAACAAAAACAAAAAAAATCTTTGGAGGATAAATGGTAGAAGAAAATCATAAAAAGTAATGAGAGTGCATATGATTATGAAATATAACTATTAGATTGCAACCGTACGTAAATATCCCTAATGTCATAGACAAAATTCATTTTCAAAATAGCTTTTTCTAATTAAATTAGGATTTAGTTAAATCTCAAATTTCAATTGACCATCAAATCTGACCACACAAGGAATCATTGTTTGTTTGTAATCTCTGTAATTTACTTCAATAAATTAATAATTATTTTATTCTAATTAAAATATTAATAATTGAAGTTTGATTGGATAAAAATTCATAAAATTTTCTGAGTCATAAAATATCCAAAATTAAATAATAAATAAATGGCGTATTGAAATTATGCAATAGAAAATTAATTAAATATATAATTTAGAATATATACTTTGCAATGATAAAACTAAAGTTATAACGGTAAACGCTCAAACATGACCTCAATCCATAGCTATAGGAACGCAGTTTGAATGGGTTTATCCCACCATGCGTGGCCTGTGAATCTCTCTCCATATCCATGGGGTGGATATGGAGTTGACTCTAGAGGAGTCGCTAAAGTAGCGGATCTACTTAGGAACGCAGTTTGAACATAAATTGTAACCTCAATTGATCAAGAAGAAGTGTCACTCCCCGATTGAATATGCGGATGGTTAGACGCACAAGTTGGTGGAATCCATGAAGGTTTCCTTTCGACCCACGCAAAGGTGGCGACCGCTCTAGCCACGGCTGTCGCCCCCACCGTCAATACGAGATATACTATAACT
>JBBMJZ010000060.1:16165109-16180056 GCA_037833815.1 Zingiber zerumbet
AGGCCAAAGATTGCCAAGGAAGGAAATGCCGGCCAAGTTGAGCCTGTCCAGACCGCAGCCAACCTCGCGGCTTGAGCCGACAGCCGAAATCATCGAAGAGGAGCGAAAGAGAAGTGAAAGAAGAGAATATTACCTGCGTGGAAGAGGATCTCACGCTCAAAGGGATCTCCGCCGCCTTTGGAGAGAAGGGATCGCGATCACGTCGGAGGAGAGGGGGTCGGCTACGATTTGGGATTTAGGGATAGCGTGCGAGGGGAGGGGGTCGGCCACTGTTTGGGGTTTAGGGATCGCTTGGGAGGGTTTATGAGGTGGAATTTTAACGACCGATTTAATAAAATCGGTCACTACATGTTTATAGATACAATAAAAAAAATACTTAGTTAAATGACAAATAAATAATTAACGACTGAGATTATTACGGTCGCTAAACAGCGACTGATTTATAAATACGGTCGTTATTTAGCGACTGAATTATAAATGTAGTCGTTAAATTTTAGGCCTGATTCGGCCACAGTCCGTTATTTTTAAACAAAATTTTTTCAATTCTTGATTTAGGGACGGGTATTTAATTTCGGTCGCCAATTTAGCGACCGCAATAAATTTCGGCCGCTAATTTAGCGACCGCAATTAATTGTGGTCGCTAATTAACGATCGAAATTTATTGCGGTCGCTAAATATGCGACCGAAATTAAATACGGTCGCTAAAGTATGCCTAAAAAAATTCGGACCCAAATTAGCGGCCGAAAATTATTACGGTCGCTAATATAGCGACCGAAATTTATTGCGGTCGCAATTTCGGTCGCTATTTATCCTTTCTTTTGTAGTGAGACATGATTGTCTTATACAAAAAAATAATAATAATAATTAATTTTAAAGATTTTGAATTTTTTTTTTCATATTTACCATGCTATTCCCGCCCCTTTTCCCATGTTATTCATTTCATGCATGGCACACGTCAAAAGGAAATTTTCGTTCGCATTTAATAATAATAATAATAATAATAATAATAATAACCGCCCCATTAACAGTCACCAGGTCCACTTTTTATAGTCCAGGGGATGTGCCACTCAGATTTATGGGCGGATCGTGACCGCGAGCCGGCCGCAAATGATTATGATCCCTTCCTGGGTTCACCGTCCCCACTAGGTTATAGTTTTTATTCGGAGCGAGCGGCCGAAGGCCGCCCGGAGGACACCCTCGCTCGGCGCCCAATAACTTGGTCACTTATCTACCACCGGAGGCCTCCGGCCGCTCACCCCAAACAAAAACATAACCTGGTGGGGACGATGAATCCAAGAAGGGATCGCAACCATTTGCGTCTAGATTACGGCCATGATCCGACCGTAAATCCGAGTGGCACATTCCCTGGACCATAAAAAAAATAGTCCAAGAGATCTTTGGGCCTATTATTATTATTATTATTATTATTATTATTGAAGAAAGGTCAAGTTAGAAATTCAAAGTGGCAATTATCTAGCTAAAGATTTATAGAGATAGTAAAACCCACTGTTGAGGTTTGACCCATCACTGTAGTTTTATCTCAAATACTTTCCATTGAATCATGTCCTCGGGTAAAAAAAATATGTTAAACTAGATAACGCTAGAATTTGGAGCGATCAGTCCGGTCCTACAAAAGTTTTCCATGTATTACTAGCGTAAATTGAAAAGTGCTCATCTAAAAGCTCAGCATCTAGTGGTTGCGCGTCTTATTTGAAAGACAAATCTTTATAAATACATCATAGTTTGAAATAGAACCGTAAATATCTAGATAATAACTTAGTACACTTTCGTTGCACCGTAAATGTAATAAATAATGGTATCATGCATTGCGTACGTTTTCGATAACACCTTGAAACTTTGCATACAAGATGAAGTTAAAGTAATTTATACAAAGAAATTGAGTGTACTTAGATTTGCTTATTCAACCCTCTCAAGGACTAAGATTTTTAAAAGTTTTACAGAGATTATAGTTGCGCAGAATCGTGATCAATTTGGGTTTCGGTTGATCGTGATTCAATCTTAAAATAGTATAATTCTATCTTAAAATTTTTAGAATTGTATGATACAAAATTAATAATTAGGAAAAAAATATCTAAAAAATCATTCACATTTAAATAGATTAATAATATATATATATATATATATATAGACACTCGACACATTATATGATATTATTATATGTATAAATTTAAATTAATTATTAATTGAACTATCATTTGTACAGTATCACTCAATAATATTTATATTTTCATATCATAAAATAAAATAGTATAAAATTTCTATTAACATAATAATAATAATAATCATATTCAACCTAAAGAATGTTACGTCGGTTCACAAGATGACTAATTTAACGGCAAACAAAGCAGTTGAGATAGCAGAAGCTATTGAGTCCTTTAATTCAAAAATAAATATCAAAAATAATTGTTAGGACATTCTGAGAGCTAGCGGGGGTGATTAGCTCTAATAGCTTCGTTGATAATCATTTGCAGCAAAAACTTGAAGCAATGCTAACACCCTTTATTTTACTTGGTATCCACCTCCTTGATGTGACTAATCTAAAGAGTCACTCTCCTCACTTACAATACACTATGAAAACCTCCTTTTATGAGACGGAAAAGTCTTGTATAAACAAATACGAGAAATATAATAAGAAATGCAACAAGAACAAGAAAAAAATACAACAATGAATGATCTTTTCTCTTGATCTCTTATTGTTGTGGATTGTCTCTTGATACTTGGAAAGTACAACACTTGTCTTCAAGAAGCTTCAAGGACTGACAATGAAGAGTAGAGAAGAAGATGTGTTGATTTGAATTTTTGAACGCCTTCATATCCCGCGGATCAGGGTTCCCAATCGATTAACCTTACCCTCAATTTATTATCACGCCAGATCTAAGCAAATCCAGCTGTACAAACCTCACAACGGCTCTTTTCTTCTTCTCTTAATCGATTAGCCAATCAATTATGAGGCTTCTTAATCGATCACCCAATCGATCTAGAAGTCCACTGTTCGATCGCGAGCTTCTCCCATAAACTCCCAATCGATTAGACACTCTCACGAGGAAGCTACTGTGCTTCGCAATAAACTCCTCTTAATCGATCAGCTAATTAATCAAGCATGCTCCCAATCGATTACCTAATCGATTAAGCAACCCATTGTTTCACGAAGAAAACTCCCAATCGATCACTTGATCGATTGGCATAGCCCTTAATCGATTGCTCAATCAATCGAAAACCCTTCTGTTTCATGAAGAAAGGTTTCCAATCGACCGATCACCTGATCGATTAGCTTTTGCCCAATCGATTGCCCAACCCTAACTTGCTTAAACCAAGTCTAGGGTTCCCTTGCCCAACTTCTGGTGAATTGTGACATGTTAGAACTTTTTCACCAAGTGTCCGGTCAACTTTTTGACCCGCTTGGACTTTCTCTTGTGCGAACTTTCCGTTGGACTTCCGATCATCAAGTATAGTTCTCATTGACCTACTTGGATCTTCTTCTTGCCTAACTATAGTTAAGACTTTCCTTTTGCCAACATACAGTCCTCCTTAATCCACTTGAACTTCCCTTTGACTAACCGTAGTTAGGACTTTTCTCTTACCAACATGCGGTCCTCCTTAACCCACTTGGACTTACTTTTGCCTAACCGCTTAGGACTTTCCTTTGGCAACATGCAGTCCTTCTTGACCCACTTGGGCTTTCCTTTGCCTAATCACAGTTAGAACTTCCCTTTGCTGATGTGAGGTCCTCCTTGACCCACTTGGACTTTCTTTTACCTAACCCTCAAGTTAGGACCTTGCCTTACCTAACCTTCGAGTTAGAACCCTCGCTGATGTGAGGTCCTCCTTGATCCACTTGGACTTTCTCTTACCTAACCCTCAAGTTAGGACCAAGTTAGGACCTTGCCTTACCTAACCTTCGAGTTAGAACTTTACCCTTGCATAACCCTCGAGTTAGGACTTTGCCAATCAAGTATCCGGTCCTCCACGACCTACTTGACTTTCCTCTCACATATCATTAAATATTCGATCAATCTTGACCTACTTGACCTCTTTCAAATATTTTCCAAACATATTGTCTAAATATCGAAACTCAAACTCGAATCCACTCGAGCTTAATCAAACTAGTCAACCTCGACCTAGGAACCATTGCACTAACAATCTCCCAACAATAATCTTCTAAAGACCTATTGATTTCTTATAATACTAGGCAATAGACACCCAAAACTCATCATTTTGGATAAAAGAAACAACATAATATTATTGATAAAAAAACTAACTCAAAAATAACTAAACGGATGTTTAAATCCTAATCCTAACCCTAACTCTGCCAGAGAAAAAAATAACATAAATTATAAAATAGTCCCAAAGATAATTTAAGAAGACTAAAAATCTTCCCGGCCTCGAGAGACTTTAAATGATATTTTTTTATTTGAAAATGGGTATTTACAAGTAAACACTATAACCAACTATAAATCTCTAAACAAACTTTGATTTGATATACTATAGGCGTTAAATAAATCTCAGGTCATCAATTCCTAAGAATGATTAGACCTATTGAAGCGCCTACGAGATGGAGGCAAGATCTCGATATATATATGAGACTCCTAGTTCAACAAAATGGAAATGCCCACATGTGAAAAAAATTAAGAGTTTGCCCACTTTCAAGAATAGTTTGCCGGGATATCAGGATTATCAATAAATAAATAAATAAAAATAAGATAACAACAAAAAGGTCAAATTTGAATTACACATATAAGTATCTCCCCTCGTTCCCCTCCGAATTCTAACCCTAATATGCTTGTACAAACATATGAATAAATGTAACAGATAAATTAATATGGTATTAAAAAAAATAAAGATGTGATGTTGTAACCATGTAAATATCAAATTTTTAGTTAATAAAGTATTTTTTCCCCCTATTTTTATGATTTTTATTATTATATAGTTTAGTTCAATATTGAGTGCTTTCTATTAATAAAATTAAATTGATTTAGGTAATAAATTAAAGTTGATTTTTTTAAAAAAAAAACTCTAGCATAGCAAAATTGATCTTAAAAAAAAATCGAATCGAACCTAAAAATAGATACTCATGAGTCACGCGTCACCCACCCCCACACAAAACAGCGATGCCTCGCTAACTTTTTGAACTTGTGGTTTGAGACGATAAGCCGCTTTCCCACAAGTCCATGTGCAACCCTACCAAAAACAAGTGAAACCCCCCAAAAAAACAAATACCAATTTCTACTTTTATTCATTTTGTTTTTGTTTTTGTTTTTTTTTTAAAAAAAAGTGAATCATCATTAATTTATGAAATTTTAATATTACTCAGAATGAATGAATCTAACGGCTAAGGATGCACGACATCAATTTCAATTAGAACAACAATTGCAGGGCATCCTCACTCTGACCCGCAGCCGATGGGCGACTGGATTCCCTCCAACTTAAGGCACGCTCAACACTCCGCTCTCCGTCAACTCTGCAAGCTCCATCCCTCTCTTCCACTAGAAGAAGCAGAGCAGATATGCAACATCGATGAAGATCCAAGTGCTGGAGGAGGAGGAGGAGGAGGAGACGACGACGAAGAAGAAGAGGCAAAGCAGCAGCTCATCGGAGATGCCGGCGCAGGAGCTGCAACGGGCTGGCCTAAAAGAGTCGCAGGAGAAGACGCGGCCGAACGAGGCAGGCGGAGGCGGCGGGAAGACCGTGGTGGTGGGATTCAAGATGGAAGCCGATAGCCGAGAACTCCTCACCTGGGCCCTCGTCAAACACGCCGACGCCGGCGATCGCGTCGTCGCCCTGCACATCCTCCCCTTAACCCCACCCGGTACTTTCCCCCCGCTGATTAATTGTTCATCTTCTTCTTCTGGCCATCTAATTACTCTTCTTCTCGCCGGTAGACTCGTCGGAGGACGGCCTCAGCTGCTCCTATCGACCTCTCTTGTCTCTCATCCAAGAGTTCGACGCTATGCTCGCAGTCTACGAGGGATTCTGCAACCTAAAACAGGTGGTCTTTTGAGGCTTCTCCACTGCTCTCTTTTGCCACGCTAAGTGAATTTCTGACAAATACTGATTCCTTGATAGTTTGAGTTAAAGATGAAGATAGCCCGAGGGCTCTCCGTCCGGAAAGTTTTGGTCCGCGAAGCCATCTCCTACCGAGCCGGCAAGCTTGTCGTAGGCGTCTCCAAGAACGATCGTGGCATCGGGTGAGTTGATTCGATTTGATGTAATTTTCTACAAATTCTTCCCCCGATCGTTGTTTTGGGTGATTCAAACCCGATTGAGTTCGTCTAGGTGTTCATTCAACTCGGTCGCCAAGTACTGTGCGAGGAAGCTACCTCGAGATTGCTCTGTTTATGCGGTGAGCAACGGCAAGACCGTGTTCAAGAGAGAAGCCTCGGCGGCTTCTCGGATCGTAGGTTGTTGGCCTGTTTACTTGTTTCTGGATTGATTTATGATTTGGTGTTCATCCACTGATACACTTCTGATTTGACTATGATTCAATTGACGACAGAGGATAAGAAAACCCACGACGAAGCTAAGATCATCACAACAGCATATGCAGGTGGGCAAACTTTGAATAGGAGCTACTCAAAGCTCCGGAATGCAAGAACAAGGCCCTCTAATCTGAACAAAAGCAGCTCTGTTTTCTGTGAGATCATAGAGAGATGTGATGGCTCGGCAACTCAAGGAATTCTCACAGTGGAGGCAAAGGAGCAGCCGTCTGTGATGTCCGACAAGGATCCGTCTTTGGCTCTGGTTCCTGAGAGGAAACCTAAGCCTGCATCTGCTTCTTCAAGCTCCATTGCATTGCTTTCTCATGAGGAAGACAGTCCTGGTTGGCCTCTCCTCAGAAAATTATTGTCACCTGACACCCGAGCTGTTCCAGCTGATGGATCGAAGATCTCGGTGCTTCAATGGGCGATGCGTCTGCCAAGTCGATTCTCAGCAGCATCCACAGTTCATCCTGACTCCAAGCCCATGCACTCACATTTTGTAGAAGAAGAAAGGAAATTTCCCAAGGAATTGGAACATCTCCGAGACAGGTGCTCATCAGTTTGTAGATTGTTCGGCTACAAGGAACTCGCTCATATGACTTCTGGCTTCTCACCAGGTTCTCTACTTTCTTCCATCTTTTATTGCCCCTGTAGATTTGATTGGATAATCAACATTAGAAAAACTCAGATTTTGATATTTGTGGTCTATACCTGATGCTTATGTGCTGTGAAAATATGTAGATAAACTGATTGGCAAAGGAGGTAGCAGTCATGTTTATAAAGGTTGTCTTTCAGATGGCAAGGAATTGGCTGTGAAAATTCTAAAACCCTCTGTGGATGTGATGGATGAGTTTGTAACAGAAATAGAGATCATGACATCCTTGCATCATAAGAACATTGTTTCTTTGGTTGGATTTTGCATTGAAGAGGGGAATCTCATGTTAGTCTATAATTTCCTACCAAGAGGTAGTTTAGAGGACAACCTTCATGGTGGGTGCATCTGAATTTATGGAAATACTGGTTTTCATGTGCTTCAACTCAATTATCAGTCTTGTAAATCCTATTTGGTGTCAGGTGATAGATTGACCAAAAATTATCTTAGCTGGTCTGAGAGGTACAAGGTGGCAGTGGGCATTGCTGAGGCATTGAATTATCTGCATGGAGCCAGCAATGCTCAACCTGTTATCCATAGAGACGTGAAGTCCTCCAACATTCTCTTGTCGGAAGATTTTGAACCTCTGGTACATGAAAAAGTTTTAAAAAAAAAACATTTTTTTTTCTCCATTTTGTATCACCAATTGCTTATACTTTGATTTTGTTATGCTTAAGTTGGCTGATTTTGGACTTGCTAAATGGGCATCAGTTTCAGCATCACAACTGATTTGTAGTGATGTAGCAGGAACTTTCGGGTGAGTAGCGCATTGTTTATTAATCATCCTGAGATGTTGAGTGAGCTTGTTAAGTATTGATTTTGCTTATATGTGACAAGTCTTGTTCCTACTGTAGATATTTGGCTCCAGAATATTTCATGTATGGAAAGGTGAATGAAAAAATTGATGTCTACGCTTTCGGTGTGGTACTTCTGGAGCTTCTCTCAGGAAGGAAACCTGTCAGCACAAGTTGCCCCAAGGGCCAAGAGAGTTTGGTTTTGTGGGTATGTCCTAAGATTTTTATTTAGAATCGGCGATGATTCTATAGAGTGTAAACAACAATTTGTTCCTGATAACAGGCAATGCCAATCCTCCAAGGTGGAGAAGTTAAGGAGCTTCTCGATCCACATTTAAGAACTAGTTACAATGAGGCCCAACTGGAGTGTATCATCCTAGCCATCTCCCTCTGTATTAAGCGTGCCTCTGGATCTCGGCCTCATATAACATTTGTAAGACTTCATCATCATTATATCCCAAACATTCTCGCATTTGGTAATAGCTCAAATTTTAGTTTCTGATATGTTATTCTTCTTGTATTGTAGGTGCTGAAACTACTGAAAGGTGATGACGAGGTTTTACGATTGGCGAAATCACAAGTTCAAAATTCAAAAGAGTCGGAGGGGTTGGACGATGAGGGGGTATTTGGGAATAACAACATCCAATCTCATATTACTCTTGCTTTGGAAGATATAGATGATGGCTTGTCATCGGTTAGCAGCATAGAACCACCAATAGCAAGCTTATTCCTCAAGGAGTATCTGTAAGGCAGATTGAGTCGCTCCTCGAGCTTGGATTGATGAATGTCATACGAAAGTCATTTTCCTCACTCTAATTTGATCTTGTATTTTCGGAGGATTGGATGAGAGGTGGTGTTGGTACCCTCCTCCTCTCCTTGAGCATTTGCTGGAACAATTTGATTTCCACTTGATTAGTTCCTCAGCCAAAAGGCTTGTCTTTTCTCAAGAGAGCTACAGAGCATAATTTGTTATATAAAATAGGTGAAGTCCATTAGAATTTTGCTTGATGTTATTGGCCATTTGGACACTGGACTGATTCCCTTGATGCCATTTCCAAAAATAATTTATTTTAACACATTATAATAATTATGATGTAACTATTATACGTTGTACTATGATTACTACAATAATATTGAAATTATTATTATTATTATTATTATTATTATTAAAAGCAAGCTTTGCAAAAAGAAAAGACGGTTTTGATAATTAAGACTTTCTTTTTGTTTTTACCTAAATTTTTTAAAGAAATATAAATAAATTAAATATATACTAATATACCTTATAATTAAATCAGCCATACTACTTAAATATGTTTTTGGTTGATAGGTTTATTGTTAATCAATTAGAAAAATAATGATAGGTTAATGCTGAAACCCCATGTAACCTTTTAAAAATATATATTCTTGTACAAACGAATTTTCAGTTATATATATAGCCCAATTTTTCTAATATTTTATGTACGGTAAAGGAGTTATTTTTAATATAGATAAATATATACAAACATATTTGTATAACCAAAGTTTTAGAATAAAAGCTATTATAAATTACCTACATATTTATTTCATGAGGTTATTAAAAGTTGTGGAAGAAAAGTTTAAGAAATTATTCTAGTATTTTAAAATTATTTGTATAACTATTATTTTAAATTAAATATAATTTTTTGGTAATATTATAATTGAATATTATGAAATTTAGAATTAGAAAATGTAAAATAAAAAATTAGAATATATTAGTTGAAATCTACTCAATTTTTAAAACATCATAAAGATTTTATACGTAATAGACTGTTGAGAAAATTATGCATCATATTTGTATCAAATCATTTTTATAATTTAGATTTATTTTATTAGTGTCACCTAATTTCCTAAATGTGTATATCATATTCATCATAATTATAATTAAATTTTACCAATAATACTTGGAATGTGAGATGCTCTTTTTCTTGTTCTTGGTCAGAAGACGAGGTTATTTCTCATTTGGACAGAAGAAACAAGATTAAATTATTTTAGACTTTTAGTGTAGCTTGCTTACCAATAGACCAAACAATTATTGGTATTATTTTAACGACTATAAATTCACTTGGAGAAAATTAGTCAAATTACTAAACATAGAACATAAAACTAAATTATTAACATACAAGTAGATAGTTATATGTACATAGCCATATATAATAGTCGCCTCTTTATCTACTTGAGCATACAATGAGATCGAGCCAGGATCTATTTACATGAACTCTGATAATGAAAATTCTGCACACATCATAACAGTTGCTTAACAGACCAAAAGGCAGTCAAGATCATCACTAAAGAATCTAGGAACCAACAAAGATCACCAACAGTTATGACCTTCACACGACGGCCAATTACCATACCACTTATCAACTCTGGCGAGGATGAGAACCACTTCAAATTTAACATTTACTATCGAAGAATATGTATTCCGGCTTTCTTCAGAAAGCAGAATCAGCACCTAGTCATTTATTTATTGATTTCCAGGAACACGACCAAATGTTGAATGTTCAGGTAGCAATTGATATACTTACAACTTCATTATAAGATTATTAAGGGACCAAAATACTTTTTTTTTATGAAATCCCTGTGATCTATAAAAAGCAAATTTAAACCTTAAAGACAAATGATCAGCATAAAAGCTTATTACTATTATTGATCATATTTCTTTACCTAAATGCCAGCATTTGGATTGCTAGACCCCGCTGCCACTACTCCTGTACCACTACCACTAACTGAGTTGGTATCCAAATCTTCTAGCCCTTCAGGGAATCTAGCTGTTCTTTGATCAGACACTTCTTGTACAAGTTCATCAATCTTCCGAAATTGATAAGGCCATCTTGAGTTGTACAAGAATTGGCGAAGATCAAACCTATTGTCTTCAGGAGAATAGCTCTACAACATTGACATATGATTAAAATCTATGATAGCTGAGGTGAGATTGAAAAATAAAAACTCCCAGAGTAAAATCACCTCGGCATGGTAAGAAGGTGTCAATACAGTCATCTTATGGCGATTAATTGAGTAATACTTGAAAAAGTGTTTCACTTTCTCTGCCACCTCTGATGGAGTTAATTTACCACACCACTTGTGACACAGATTCTGCAAGATGAGAAAATTATACAGAAATGAGATAGATCATATATATATTGATTCAAATACTTCACACACGCTTCTGTCCACCTTTCTGTTTGACAACACAGATATCCAGATATGTATCAACTTTAAGCTCATATTATATAGCAAAGTACAAAAAGGTTATATCATCATCTTCATTCGTCTTTACTTTGTAAATAATCTCCGCTACCCATCTAGCCAGCTTCTCCAAATACTTCCCCTACACATTCTAATCTTCTGCTTTGACTAGTTATTCAGTTGAAGGTATATCTAGATACTGATATCTGAATTTTCCCAAGCCATTTTTGATGAATGAACAACTGTACTACATGAGGCCACAAGTGTTAATTAACATAAAATGTCCGAGCTGTTCAAAACTAAAAATGACTTTTTCCTAACACTAATTATAAACCAGAATTGTAGCTATGCATTTTACCTGATGAGTTTGTGCTATGTATCTGAATATATTTTATTCTTCTGAGTCCACAAGGTAGTAGGAAGGATTTGATAGCTATAGGCCTAGGCAGAGATCAGTAGCACGTCCAATGTCTCTCAAAGGAGAAAGGGTGGGTAGCTCTCCTGGATTTGAAGTCTCAAAACTCATTTCAAGGTTCTTTAATAAAGAAGGGTTACTCAAAGGAGATACAGGCTCCCAAGTCCCAACTGCAATCTCTATGAGGGGTTTGTCTTCATGACAGTATAGATATTTGTTTCTAGGGATTTATTTTGGTTTGATTAGAATTGGAAGGATTAAACTTTATAATTCTGGAGTAACTTGGCCAAGTCCAATGGCAAACCAAGTTAATTGGATAACCTGCAAACCTATTAATTCTACTCATAAATTATACATTTAAATAATTTAATTGATGTGACGCAATTAAGGCTGGGCTACAAAGGGCAACAACAATCAGTGGCATAATTGAAGGATCCAAGTATGAAGAAATAATAACATAAATTTAAGATGTGACGCAATATGATATTTTTATGGTTTCATTCTATCAAAATAAAATATTAAAAAAACTAATTTAGAGTTATTAGATTAACATAGCACAATCTTGACATATTTTCTCATATCTGGCACATTTTGTTTTTTCCAAATTTAGCATATGTCCATAGCTCATGTTAAACTCTAGCATCCATTAATGTTTCACTCATCCGTCGTTAAAAGATTGGTGTAGTATCCACGTGGCAATATGTTAGCATAGATCAAATAATTCAATTGCAGCAATCACATTGTCATTTGCAGATGACCAATCATAGGCACGCAGCAATGCAGCCATCTTCTTCCACAATGATTGAACAAGTACTAAATTTTTTCATAAAGTCACATGGATTTCATGTAAGCGTTTTGATGACAAATGGATGAAAAATTAATGACTACTAAATTTTAATACAGCCGTTATGAAAGATTTGGAAAAAAAAAATCAAAAGAAAGCAGTAGATCTGAATGACGGTTGGATGAAAAATTTGTGTTAGATGTTAACACAAATAATGGTCATTACAATAGATTTTAAAACGAAAAAAAGTGTAATGTCACTGGATGTCACATAAGATGATGAATGTATGAAACATAAATGAGTGTTACATTTTAACACAAAGGGTGGTCATTACAAAATATTTGAAAAAAAAAATTGAAAGGGAATGGTAGAGTTGAATGGCAAGCGGATGAAAAATTTATGAGTACTAGATTTTAACACGATTGGTGACCATTATGAAAGATTTGAAGAAAAGGAGAAGGATGTGTTTGATATAAGAAAAAAAAAAGGGTTCTCATACTAATCCATTAATTCTAGTTGAACTGGCATACCCTTGATATCATTGTTTTTATACTAGGGTGTGCATTTTGGACTCACAAGCCTGGAATAAAAAAAAAAAAAAAGGGCAGCTCGGTGCACGAAGCTCCCGCCATGCGGGGTCCCGAGGAAGGATCCATTGTACGCAGTCTTACCCTGCTTTTTGCAAGAGACTATTTCCAGGATTCGAACCCGTGACATTTTGGTCACATGGCAACAACTTTACCGTTGTGCTAAGGCTCCCCTTCAACTCACAAGCCTAGAATGATTTCAAAAAATTAGCCTAGTTTTTCTGATTTTCAAAAAAAAAAAAACATAACTGGTCTGTTTTTAAGGCCACCTTTACTTATCCAATTTGTTAGCCAAACCAATTCAAAAAGAAACTTGGTCCCAGTATTTTCGAGTTTGGGTTGGTTCAGTTTCTATAACTTTGATCAAGATGACCCTTGACTAAGAGTCAACTGTGTTAATACAAATTTTCATTTCAAATCAAACTTAAGGAGTCAGTCTGATCTGTTGAGTTGGCCTTATGCCAACTTATGTTTTGTTTTTCAATGTCCATTGTTTGCTCTCATTAGACATCATTGAGATATGCGCCATTTACATTATGATTGATAAAGAGATCCAATGCATCTGAGCAACTTAGTTATTTGATTGTGCTCAAGAGTCAGATGTAAATGGCGAGTTTGATCGAGATTACAATCATGTAGCATTTACCATCTATAATAGCCTTACAATCATTTACCAATTCGTGTGGGAGAATTGAAATTCATTGCATAATATCATCGTAACTTTTCCTCATTGCCATCTCTTAGTCATCTAAAGGGTTAACATTGTATTCATTGCCCTGATCTTCATTTTCGAGCTTTATATTTAAAAACGATGTAAAATTATGATTCTATGTGACCATTGGTAGAATGCAAATAGTGAATGTTTCATCAGGCTTTGGTGGGTTAGGCATATCTTTGTCTCCTATGATCATGAGAGGTGGTGCAACAAGTCGTATCTACCTAGGAAAAGTGAAGGCAGGCCAATTCACTATAGCTTGCCTGTTCAGCTCTACTGCTACTATCTACGGCTATTGATCTGAAGCTTCCCTTGTATTCCTCTTGCACTTACCCACAGCTAAAACTGGAAGGAATAAGTCAACCACAAAGCCTGTGCAGTTATAATCATTTGACTCTAGCAACTTGAATAATCTATTTCAAAGCATAGTAACACATTTGAATAAAGATTGATTTCAAAATGACAAGAAACATCATCTTCATCGCAGAACATTTTATATCTATTGCAGATGATGTGTTCAAGTTAAATAGCAATTAAAGAAGCTTTTTAGAAAATCACCTGAAACATTGACACAGGACCACAACGGAAAATTTTCCTTAGTCTCCCATAAATTGATAACTCCTCATAGGTCATTCCCATATCAACTTCATCCAACTAGTCACATAGATACAAAATCTTAGCGAGTATAATATTTTTTACAAAAAATCTTCAGAAAAAGGCCTAGATAGAAAATTAATGCATTAATAGCAAAATATGTAAAAATAGAAGACGAACAGAAGTCATGGCAGAATTGGACAATACTCATCTCAGCAAATATGTTATGACAAATAAAAAAGCCTTAAAACTACCAAAATAAATCCATTCTCCAATGTATACATTAGAAATTTAAAGCTCTAGTTTAATTGGAGATAACGATATTAAGGGCATTTATAAAGTTAGATATCGTTTGATTCATTAACTTATCATACCAAACCACTAGCCATAGAAACTTTAGCTAAAGTTAATAGTAATTAACTGTTCCAACTTCCAACTAAACTTATAAAAGTTGGGTTTGGAATTGGATTTGTATTTGAAATGTGTATTTAGAAAATGCACCGTTCCAAAGTGCATTCTATATAAGTTCTCAGTTTTTGGCAACCTACATTTTGAAATTGCTTTGCAAATTAATTTTCTACCCTATAGTGTTCGATGAAAGTATAATTGAAATATGATGCAATATGAATTCATTTCAGTAAATATTACAATTATTGTACAAATAAAATTATATAATTACAGTTCAAATAGTACTTTTATAAGTAT
>JBBMJZ010000060.1:16183083-16194799 GCA_037833815.1 Zingiber zerumbet
ATTTCTCGTTACCTGTATATATTTTATTGCTTGTGTTACATTTACTTATCACTAGCAGTATAAAGACTTTCATTTGGCAGTTAGAAAGTTGATTTTTTTGTTATTGTTTCTTACAATAAAGAATTTTAGAAGTAATCTATCTGAAGAACCATGTCGTTTTTGCCTGGTTGGTTGACTTAGCAAGTGTTGAGACAAATTGTAGCGTGGTTGTCCTGGTATCATACCATGCCTATATTGTTGCAGCAACCCACTGGGGCGTGATGTTGCTAATTAGGTACAACAGTATCCACAAACATGTTTCTGATTTTGTTTGCTTGGTGCACTCTGATACTTGAGTCCAAGTCAAATATGATTACAACTTAATTTTAGATGCTTTGCAAATGACATAACTTTTCTTATTCAGAGAATGTTCCAAAATATTTTCCATTTTCTAATCCTTTCGTACTTAGATAAGATATTTATTTGGTCTGTCAATTAAGGCTCTAAGAAGTGGCAATGTCAAGGAGCATTTTCACATACCTTTTGCTCGTTTCTATTAGGGTAGGGCATCCTTCATTTATCTTCTTGCACACTAAAAGGATAATGTTGCTGAAAGTTAACATTTAGTTGAGACAATTCATACACTATTGGTTTAAATGAGAGTTGTTCACAAGTTTTGAAATGTCATACTCATTGCACTGTATGCATGTTATCTTATAAATTGTATGTCATCTTTACTTCTATTTTGTCAAATCATGTTCACCCTTCTTTTCCTTGTGATGCACTATACTGGCACCATATATGCCTGAGTATCCAACTTTATTCATCTCTTTGGCATGCTAGGTTTATCAAATATAACTTTCTTAGTTATCACATGAAGGAGTGTCAATGTTACTCTCTTGAATTGCAATATGTCCTCATCTCTGCAAATGTGACTTCTTTTGAATCAACTCCTTTTCTTTTCAGCCACACGACCATTCTTAACTATTCCACATTGTCCATCTCCTACTACATATGCAATAAGACCAGAGCCACAACCACGAAGACCTATAGTAGGACAAAAGAGAGAAGTCACAGTCATCCCTCAAGGATCGGTTTCTCTTCCAATATCTTTCATGGTCCTAGATTCTTCCTCAGACCATGACCTTCCTATTTCCAAAGAAAGTTTACTGATAAATGTAGCACCTCATATCCTCTTTCTCATTACATCTCTCATACTTTTCTACATAGCATTCTTCTTTTATTTCTAATTTCAATTCTATTATGATGTCCTAACAACTTGAGAAGTTCATCTGATCCAAGGTGGGACTAGACTAAGATGACATGACAGCCTTGCATTCTAACAATACTTGAAGTATCAACAATGTCTTTCTTGAAAAAATGTTAACCCCAACTAGCCCTGAGGTGACCAGCCCGACCCCACGGAATTTTCCCACCGGCCACCAAGGTAAATCGGAAAGTGCTCGTTGTGGGCAGCCTAGAAGCCTAGCATCTCTTGGTTGCACACCCTATTTGGAGGAAAAATTCCTGCAAATGCGTCATAATTGGGAATCGAACCGCAGGAGCCTGGATGACAACTTGGATACCCTGCCGCTACACCATAGACTCAGGGGTGTCAACAATGTCTTTCTTGACACCACTGAAGGTATTTCAAATTAGTTAAAATCTAAGTTGGTAACCGAAGGGAATCTATGATGTTGATTATCTTGACAGTTTTTTCTCCTACAAGTCTACAACAAAGATTGACAACAATGTTCCAATAGCTAATCTACTAGAAAGAAATACAACAATATTTACTGGAAAGAACGACTTACGGCATCTAGATCAACAATGGCAGTTGAAACTTCAACATCTTTCAAGGAAAATTGAGACCCTTGTGCAACAATGTCACCATTTATAGCAATGCAAGAACATCCATCTGTTAGAAGAAGATGCTAAATGAAAAAAAAGGATAGAGTATAATTCACTGTTGTAGAGCAAAAAGTTCTGTACAAAAAAAAAACAACAACAACAACAATCAAATTGCAAGAAAACATTGATCAAATCAAACTACGATCTGCAATGATGTGTAGACAGAACATGAAATATTAAAAGATGGAGAAATTGTGTGAGTGAGTAGGCAAACTATTTTATCTAAGTATAAGAAAAATATATACTGCTTTAGAAAGTGGCATTCCTCACTGAAATATAAATAAACTAATAAGCTAAATGGGAAAAAGGTAACCACAAACCTCTGGCAAAACCATCTAATCTTTTTCTCAGTTATTGCTTGATAAGGTCATTTAATATAGCAGCAAGTAGAAAAATAATGTTTAAGGAACTATAAGATACATAGCAATCCGCAAGCAAATTGGTCCATATATCATAGTGCAATTATTTGGAGAACCACGCCTCTCCTTACAAGCAGGAGAGTTCCTTACAAGCTTGAAAATGAAAAAAGTCATGACAAATATGGTACTCAATTAGAAGAAAATCAACACAATCAGTGTCTTCAACCGCCATTCTTTCTGCCTTCATGAAATAAACAGAGTAGTCATCCATGTGATCTGACGGAAGAGAGTCCATAGATAGAAAATCAAAGTATCTTGTAGTTAAGTAGTCAACTTATAGTAGGTTAATAAATAGCATGGTCAAAATTAGTAACCAACTCTAGCCCCACCTATCATATCCAAGCTGATAAATAAATCTATGAATACAACCTTACCAAGTTTCAAATCTTCATCATATAGAGATTTTCTTTGGGGTTAGTAGTTCAAGTATTCCTAAAGCTAATGACATTGACATTGATTAACTGTTATCGATGAGAATAGGAGATAAGACCATTTCTAATCAATATTTTAGATTACATTGTTGTTCTTCATTTCCTTGACCATTCCTGGTTAATATTTTAGTTTACTTTGTTGTTCTTACCTTCCTCTTTTTCTCCATTGTCAACCACTATAATGTTAGCATTCTGCATCCATCAGAAAAATGCTGAAGGATGTCAAACTTTACATAGATCCAGTTTAGGAAATAGTAAAAGCAGATACCAAAATATTTTTATTAAGTAATTTTAACAAATAACATCACCGTGAAAAACAGGAATAGAGAAATTAGAGATTAATGTTCAAGAAGATAGATCACACACCATAATAAAGGCGACCACCATCACATCCTTGGTGATTGCTGTACACGTAAACACCTCCACAAAAACGTGTTGCATTTCTAATTGCATCCATTCGAAGATTAAGCTTTCTTAGTTGATGGTGGCTTCCACTAGCATTAGTAAAAATTTCAACACCATTCAATGCTAATGCAATTCGAGGACCATTAGCTGTAAAAAGCTCTTCACATGTTTCAGCAGCAATAGATCTGATAAAAAGCCATGACAGAAACTAAACAGTTTAGCAATAAGCAGTTGTCTGACAGATTACATTTGGTATGACCAAAATGGTTTCATTACTACTGATTTCATCTAAAAAACACTGGCATATGAGACCATAATGAGATATAGGCTCAAACGATCAGTTTGACAGTGAATATTTAAAGTCAAAAAAGTCAAACCAGATTGTAGTTTGAGAAAAGAATTAATTCCCACTAACAAGCTCGACAACATAAAATTTAATTAAATAATGGTATTTTCTACAACAAATACACACCAAACCAAAATCTGGCAGTCAAAATCTGGTATCATGTGACTAGTAACCTAAAATAACATATTGGACCAAAGAAAACAATGCAAAAAAGCATGTTTAGTAACTCTTAACTGGAAATAAGGATGGCAATGAACACCCAGTAATCGCCAATAATCAGATATCCAGCACCCAACTCATTTAAGTCGATTTAGGTATCTGATTATACTTGTAATTGGATTCAGATCTTCAGGTACACTTAAAATTGTAGGCACCCAGTATCCATAGGTACCCACATATTTTTCTCATTTAAGTCAGGTACACATGAGTGCCCTTATCGTCTAGCCGCTTATGTTGGGTACCAACAGGATTGGTACCCCTTTATCATATGAAACACAATCTAGCCGGAACAGATAGTGAATGTTTAAAAAGATACAGGTTTGGGTACCATCTAACTATGTTGGTACTTGACCCGTTGTTGTCCCTAAATGGAAATAAAGTCAATTTGATTGGCTGCCACCCTAAATGGAAACAATTCCTTAGTTTGCT
Organism: Zingiber zerumbet; assembly: GCA_037833815.1. Classification (NCBI taxonomy): domain Eukaryota; kingdom Viridiplantae; phylum Streptophyta; class Magnoliopsida; order Zingiberales; family Zingiberaceae; genus Zingiber; species Zingiber zerumbet. Next base: position 16,187,223 of record JBBMJZ010000060.1, read on the forward strand.
AAGGTGCAGTAGACACAAAAAGGAGTGACCTGATCAATACCCTTTACTGATTAGTGATATATGCAAAAGAAATATTGATAAGACAAAATATTGGTGGTATATGGCCAAAGAGGAGAAATATGCTTAGTAGCTCTTAAAGCTAAATTCCAGGTTTTAACTCAGAGTTAATCGTCACACAGGTGCTAAAATCTCTTTGCTACTAAGGGTGCCATGGATTGAGACAAGTAATTTTGAGAAGCTTAGGATTGAAGTAAGCATTATAGAAACAATGCATTTACTACTAAAAGGCTTACTATTAGAAAAGTCATAGGAGTTTTGGGTAAGAAAGCGCTGAAGTAGTCAAATCCATTTTTTGAATGGAAGGAAGCAATATTCTTAAAAAATTTACATGTAATCTTGGCAGCTCATGCAAAAGAAGCTGCAACACGCCTAGGCTTTCTTTCCATGAGTTGGACTGCTGCTCAGAATGGAAAAAGATGAGAGTAGATTATATTGTGCCAACGGCATTACAATTTCCTATATTAAAAAGTGGGGTAGAGATAGCCCCATATAGCTGCTGTTAAGGCTTCTTGAAGTACTTCTCAAAAAAGTAGAACTGTCCCATCATCACGACGTCCCTTTCAGTTCTACTTGATCAATCAACAACAGAAATTAGCCACAGTAGAAATCAGATGTGAGGACAGCTCTAGACCAAGCTGGATTGGCCAAAACCGCAAGTTACCATGCAATCTAAAACACTGGATCTAGTACATTGCTAGTAGTTGCTGCAATTGAGAAGCCTCACTGCAGTTAAATCAATAACAAGAATAGGTGGTGGCCAGATGGCCCAGATCTGAAGACAAACAGAAAGAAACCATGGCTCGAGCACAGCGCACAGTACGGCTTGCAATGGGGAAGGCGATGCATGGGAGGTCCTAGGAATTGGCTGCTCCTAGACAACATTGATTAGGTATTAATTCTTGGGGCTAACCCCTCAGCTAGTCCCTTCTACCTATATATTCTTTTATTATCAGATTATATTTATTATATTGTCATCATCGATCCATAACAGTTGAAGCACATTTTAGCATCATTTCTATGGTTTTCTGATATTCATGATCTTTTAATCAGGAAACTCAGCTTTCTACCATTAAAATATATACTTCTCCCATCAAGGAATGTCAAACTGTAATGATATAAAGAAAAACATCTTTTGGACAAACAATCCCCAAATTGAACCAAGCAATGGCTCGACATGTAGAATTATAATAAATACACAATAGTTCCAGTTAAGTATTGATCATAGATAAGCCAAGTATTTACAAAGGAGTGACAGTTTAGCATCATGAATGAATCTTCTATTAATAATCATTCTCTATAGACTGATTTTTCTTGGTTCATCATAAAAAATACAACTTTTTAAGTGTATAAAACCAGGAGAGGGTGTTAGAAATAACACTGAAAAATTGCAGAAATAAAATATTTTTTACTATAACCTATCATTTAGCAAGTAGATGTTACATTGTAAAATAACAACTCCACGTATAATCAAGGAAAACACAGTAAAAAGATAAACATCATGCTACTTGATTAAGAATCATCCACAAGCTACTTACACATCTAAAAGTTGAATATAGCCATAGCCAAATGGCACCGACTGTTGTGATAGGGACTCAGAAATATCTATGGGGATTTGGAACTCAATTAGCTTGTCCTTAGAAGTCCAAGCTGAGAACCAACGAAATTCCCTGTAATTTCCATCATTTGCAAGGCACATCTTTGGTCGGATCATTAGTATTCTTCGGTTCAAGCAGAAAAGTGAAAACTTGGCAATTGTATCTAACACCGCCGTGAATAATTGGCATACCTATGCTACACAATATGTTTTCAGTCCAATCCCCAGAAGAATATCTTTTAAGCATTCCCATCTGCAGACAATTGTATAAATTTGATTAGTTAAAAAGAAGATTTATAAGCACGGTACATCCACTATGCAATTATGCCCAGTAAAACCAATCGTCTCTAAAACAATTTCTGATCATTTATTTTATCAACTATTAACTAAATAAATATGTAAGCTACTTAACGTTCACTCATGTAGTGAGGTACAAAAAAATCTTGAATAGCTTTTCATAGTCACAAACAGTGTTGATTAAGTCATTTTATGTTAACTAAATAACTATGTAAACTACTTAATGTTTCACTCATGCAGTGAGGTACAAAAATTCTTGAATAGGCTTTCATTGTAGCAAAAGGTGATTACACTCACCCTAGGCGCCCCTCACAGCCATTCCCCAGGTTACATGAAGGAGGTAAATCATGGGGTCGGCTTATAACCGACCGCCAAGTGGCTAGGAGATGGGAGGAGATTTTCCCCGAGGGCATGCAACCGCCCGGATATGATCCTAGCGCCATTGTAGCAAATCTGCCACTCTCTAGCCAGGAGCTAGCTAGGCCCGTGGGGACTTGAATAGCTTTTCATAGTCACAAACAGTGTTGATTAAGTCATTTTATGTTAGCACAACTTCAAAAATACTTGGTTAGCAGACTGGTATATAGCAATTCAAAATTTTTAATCAAGCTAACTTGAATAGTCACTAGAACGATTGACCTACTAGTTGGGTTTACCACTTTGGAAACTCCTACAAGAAGAAAAGTCCAATTAATTTGGAATTAGGTTCCATCTAAATAAGGAAGAATCCTTAAATTGCCATTCACCATATAAGTTTCCCAACAACAATTCTTCATAGAAAGTAGAGAGAGTGAGAGACCTTTTTAATTTTAATCATCTTTAGTCATTATTACTAACATGTTCTCAACATTCAATTAGGTATCATGTTTTATGAAATTGTAAAGGCTCTACAATGCTATCCACCATTTCATAGTTCAATATTACAAATCAATGTCTCATTAAATAGCAATTCACATGTTCTATTCTTTTAGTTATTCATACAACTGTACGACGTTGAAAGATATATTTATTCCAAACTTGATAACTGAAATCAAACATTAGCATAGGTTATTATCATTTTTTATTTAAAAATTTTCTGACATTTTCATAAGCTTCACTCTATTTTATACTAAGAAACGCTTCATTCTTGAAGATGAAAAAGACTATATGTATATTACAAAAGTGAGTCAGAATCCTTTTTACACAAATCAAAGTAATAAACTCAATTGGTCAAAATAATCATGAGGTCCTAATCAATGATATTAGCACTTGGATTTATTGTACCTATAATAAAATGTCAGTTCAGCCATCATAATGTAGCTAAACAAAACACTCTTCTCAATTTGGAGGGGGAATTTCCTAGGATGTCGAGAACAGAATTGTTCTATCAAATGGTTATTATTAAAAATAACGCCACCCAAATGCAATCAAATTGTAACCAAGAACTACGATCCTATAAATATAGAGGACTCACGCATGGGTCACTGTGTCCTGTTCTAGAAAATGATCTTCACAACCATAACCAGTAATTTCGAGCTCTGGGCCAACCCTGATAACAGCTCCTGCTTCTTTAGCCCTGGAGATTGATTCTTTGATATTCCGCAGATTGGTATCAAAATCCATGGCCCATTGGTTTAGATTACATGTTGCTACCTTCAACAGCCTCATTCTGAATTTCTTCAACCTGTAGGTAAATCCTAATCAGAGACAACAAAAATAAAAATAAAAATAAAAAAATATAATAATAATAATAATAACGTGATGATATAACAGAGGAAAAAATTCTACAACAAAAAATCTGATAAGGCGAAAAACTTTAATAAAGCCAATAAGATGTCACGAGGGGTGAAGATCCTCTCTTATATAATAAAAAGGGCCAAATTCTCTTAAAGACTATACGTTAGCAGTTTCACAGATCTGCGGTATGGAGGAGAATAAGGTGTCGTAGGAAGGGAGGAAGGCGACTCTACCGGTTGTAGGCGAAGGCAGAAAGAGTAGTTGAGATCCCTCCTCGCCGGCGGTTCCTAGCCGCTTGTCCTTCTCCTCGCGGCGGCAGTAGCGGCAAGCGAAGCAAGGCACGGGAAATTGCAGAAATGTTGGGATTTAGCGTCCAGGACGGGTTTAAAAAGGAATTCGACCTGGACGGGATTTAGCGTCCTGGACGGGAAGCAAACTTGAGAAGGTACCACGAAGGGAGCGGGAACCCTTGCCCAAGAGAGAATGGGGTAGACTGATGGAACATGTGAGTTCAGCCCAGGCGAAAATAATAAATAATAAAATAATAAAGCTAGTCGTGGCCTACAAATTTTTTCTACCGTAAATCGTAAAAAAAAAAAAAAATTCTAATATCTTATAATTACAGTCTTATTTAGAGAAAAAATTTCTATAAATTTATCATAATTAAGATTAAACATGATATTCTATCACTGTACCATAGCCCTAGGGGTAAAATTATAACCGAGGATAAAAAACGATCAAATAGACAGTTGTTCTGTGATGCAAATAGTTGATCAAAATCAACCAGGCCTTATACTAAATGTCTCAAGTTTCATGGAAGGTCATTCTATAGTATAGCCGAGTCCACGTGGAACACCAACACCAAGGTAGATGTATGTATCGAACGGTCTCCATTTGGGTACCAACTTGTTGTAGTTGCTCCACTTCTTATCTAGATTCACGTTTGTAAAATCGTAATATGAAGGTAGAAAATTGACCTGGGTAAGTTGAAAATCAATTTTTGGATCGGTTGAGAATCAGTTTTGTAGTCGAGTAGGAATAAAATCAATGGAATCGTATAAAATTGACAGGATCGGCGCAAGTTTAGAACATTAGAATTTGATTAAAACTTTAATTAATTAATTTAAACCATTCTTAATCATGAATACGATAATTTAAACAAACTCCTTCAAACCCTAATCAAATTATTACATTAAAGTTTTGATAAAGTATCAAATTAATTTAGTAGTCATTGATTAATTTCCTATCCAATTCTAAATTAACTTTTATAAATTTTTAATACAATAATACGATTCTATGATCTAATTCTAACTAATCTAATTTTGACCCGAATCGATCCTATATAAGAGTGCGATTCTACATGATTTGGATACTTTGGATAGATCAATTTCATAAAGAGGGGATCATGGGTTGACTTCAACCCATTGAGGAGCGTCTAAGCGTAAGTTTGTTATCTTAGGACAAAAGAAGCGGCAGTTGTAGAGAGGAAGGGATTCAATCTTTCGATCCACTCTGATAACATTCCACATTCTCATCCGTCATTTGTGTCCCGTCACTAATTATTTAGCTTAATTTAAAATATCATATTATAGCATTTTTATATAAATTTTGTTTACTAATTTATTAAAATACTTAAATTTAATTAATGCTGATATAATAATTTATAATGATTTTGACTACATTAAAATAATTTTAATTAAATTTTTTTAAAAAGTAATAAATCTATAAAAAAATATAGAAATATTTTATGTATAAGATTTTTGATGAATTTAACTAATAAAAATTATTACTTTAAGCAACTATTGTTTAGTTCTTAATAGTTAATAGTTGCCCAATAGTTGTCATAATATCAATAAAAATATTTTTTAAAAAAAATATGTAAAATAACTTTTAATTTTTTTAAAGAAATATCCTCTTTAAAATTTTGATAATAAAAGGTGTCTTTTTCATTTTCACCCAGTGTCTATCACTTGAGATATAAGTAAATGGAAATTATTTTATTTTTTAAAAAGAGTTTGTATAATATTTGTAGGTATATAAACTAGGGTCTCATAAATCTATAAATAATTTTTATAAAAAAATTGATGGTACCTACCTTACTTTCTGAGTGGCCAGTCTAGTTTCTTGACCAACTAGACTCCATTCTCAAAAAATTCAACATCCCCAAGTACTCGACATCTCGGAGACTAGATCGTGTGATAGGAGTGAATATCACTCAATTAAAATTTTTCTTTTTCTTTTAAAAAAACAACATAGAGACACAATGGAAAACTAAAAGTAAGAAATACTCGATCAGTTACTTGGCACATAGTCTACACTTTTACTCCAAAGCCTATAATCTCTTGGACCATTTCGGAAAAAACAATTCACTAATGCTCTCCTTTCTAAAAATCTTTTAGAGGAGGAAACCTCGATACAGAAAAGAAAGATGATAGTAACACGCTACTATCTCTTAAAATAAAATGCAAGTAAAATAATGTTACAGACAACAACTTAATAGACTTTGAGAGTAGGTTGTGGGAGAGCCTCTCGGTGTGTCAACCATAGTTGCTTGCATGAATAGCAAACGGGCGAAGGCGTTGCTTGAAAAGAGTTGAGAATTGATTATCAAGCCTCGGATCCCAAGGCTTCTTATAAGTCTTTATTCGATCAACTAAATACTTGTTAAGTTGATTGGACTCAATCAGATCTCACTGTTTTCGTGCTTGATTTCAAGGTTTTCCCATCGACTGAACATCCTATTAGTCAACTAGACTCCTAATCTTTTCTTTGTTGTTCTGATATGATCAAATCAATTTCGCCTAATCTACTTATCCAGTCGACTGATCCTCCTGATCAATCAACCAAATTCTAGAACTTCATTTATGCATGATCACACCCTATATTTGCTTTCCAGATAAGTTCGGTCGACTGATCCTCCTAATTAGTCAACTAAACCTTTATTTTCTTCTTAGCTCAATTTGAATCTGATTTGTTCTTCTGCTTGGATTGGTCTACTAAAAATCCCCATTCAGTCAACCAAACCCTCTAATCATAGATATTTTGTTTTTCTGCAAAAATAAAGTTAGCAAAATAACAACAATAATAAACTTACATAATAGAGTTAGAAATAGATAATTATACATATCAAACTAGCAGTTAAGACTGTCTGATCTTGACTTAAAAACCTTCGTTAGTTTATTCAATCATATCAACGCCTAAGGCTTCCCAACTAGGACGTATTCTCAACGTCTTTTAGAATCGAAAGGTCTCTTTAGGACTTACTGTTAGGATCCTTGATCGTCGGCTAGAGAGGGGGGGTGTGAATAGCCGCCCCAAATCGCTCTCGTTTCTTCCTACGAATATAGTTAGCGCAGCGGAAAACAAAAACTAAACCGGAAAGGAAGAATAGCAAACCTCAAACGCGGAGATATAACGAGGTTCGGAGATATACTCCTACTCCTCGGCGTGTCCGTGAGGTGGACGAGCCCTACCAATCCGTCGGTGGATGAGACCCCGGAAAACCGGCTAATATCAATACTCCTTCTGGGTGGAGAAACCTCGCCACAAGTGTTTCTTGCAACAGCAAGAACAAAATACAAGAAGGAAAGAGCAAGAAGCACACTACAATATGAATGTAACAGCAGTACTAGTTTTCTTGCCTTCGTCGACTGGATGAAGCAGCGCTCGCCTACAACAGCAGGTGACCCAGCCAACACGAAGCTCACGCGAAGCTTCAGCAGGAGCTCAGCAAAGCTCCGATCGCAGAAGAAGCAGCAGCTTCAGAGCAAAGAACAAAAGTTCTGGGGAGGAAGAAGAAGTTCCAGCACAAAGCCTGTAGCTCCCTTTATACCTGCGAGAAAACACAGAGAAGAAACTAGCCGTTGCGTCGCAACGGCTAGAACCCTGATCGGTCTGCAGACCGATCAGG
>JBBMJZ010000060.1:16225300-16238261 GCA_037833815.1 Zingiber zerumbet
TTCCTCAATATCAACATAAGTAACATAATAAATCACATACTATAACTCTAACACAATAACATCAAATTTTAAATGAGTTCAAAATTACACATCCAATAAAATATCATATATTTATTCTTCTTCTTTATAATTTTCAACAACTTATTCTTCATCGGACATAAACTCAATATCATTATTGTAATTCTCCTCTTCTTTGGATGCAAAATCATCCTCGTGAAGTTCTCTCAGTCCAGAACTTTTTTGGGTTGTAGATTTTCATCTGCTCCACTTGTTTTATCAACCATTTGCCATGTGAGCCTGGAACCTAGTTCAACTTCATCATCTTCCCCAACCTCAACAATTCAACATTTGAATCACCTTTTGCAAGAAGGACATTGACATTTCTTTCTTTTTCTCTTTTTCGTTTGTTCAATAATCTAACATTAAATTGGACAAATACTAGATTGTTCAACCTGTTGACATCTAATCTATTTCTTTTCTTTTTATTTCTTTTTTTTTATGAATCTAAAAAAAAGAGAGTAAATATTATAGTTAGTAACATGCATATAAAATTTAAAAAATAATACTTTACTTTAATTAAAGACTTAAAAGTTTAAAGTTTACTCCTTTAAATGTACTCTAATTTCTTTCACACCCATAGTTAATGAAAGTATCACTCTTAGCAAGTTGGGTGTGTGAGCACTGTATATACTCTACCATGCACATGGACCAAATGTATCATCATTTTTTTCACATGCTTTTGCTGCCAATGTTTTTCCAAATAATCCAGTCTGGTCTCTGTATTTTATTGTATCTTGTAGATCTAAGAAATTGGTATGCCAAAATTTTATGCATTCGAAAATCCCCGCCGCAACCTCCTTATAGTGAGCAATAGAACTTTCTTTATAGTAAAAATAGGGATTCAACAAAAAGGCAGCGGTATGCAATGATGTATCAAGTCTATCCTTCATTTTTGACTCAATAATCACTATGATAGATTGATAATTTGATTTCACGTTGTTCAAAGCCACCTTGATATCTTCTTTAGCTTGAAGAAGCTCTCATATATAAACCCCATGGATGACTTTTTATCTCCATCTTCCAATCGAAGAACTCTTACTAAATGAGCAAATTTTTTTAAACAAAGTGTGACATCATTCCAAAAACTCATGCATCACAGTAGAGTAAGCCAATATCCCTTTGTAAACATCACCCTTAAATTAGATTTTTTTCAATCAAACTTTGCAATGTGAGGAAATTTGATGCAAACTTGGTAACTCATGACCGGACTGTCTCTCTTCTTTGTGAAACTTCTCATTAATGACAACCTTATAGTGAACATAAATAAAAATGGTAAAAGACTTGGATTGCTCAATAACCTTGTTATATCGCAGAAGTTTGCTAATACTTTCAAGCTTGAGATTAACAGTGTGAGTTGCACATGAACAACAAAAGATCTAGGTCGTTTTTCTCTCATCAATTTAGCTGTAGCCATATTGTTAGTGACATTATTTGTTATAATCTGAACAATAATTTAAGCTGCTACTTGTTCAACACACTCAAATAAGTTCAGCTATGTGCCTCGTCTGATGACTCCTTAGACTCTAAAAATGTAGTACTCTTCTTGCAATTAACACACAAATTTAGGATGCTTCTTTTTTTATGACTTCATGCATCTGTCATAATCGAGCACCTATTTTTTACCCATTTTTGTTCATGTTTCTTCAATTGCTTTGTTCTTTCAATTTTGGCTTTCAACAATGTCTCCCTAAGTTGATATTGAGTTGGAGGCTTGAATCCTGGTCCAAATTGACCTACTGTCTCCATTAGTTGCATGAAGTTATCATTATCAACAACATTGAATGGGATTACATTTTCATAAACTCATCTCCCATCATATTATTGAACTTGTTGAGTTCTTTTTTGAAAAGAGCCTCATTTATATTTTTTTGCGAAGCGCTTTACTTCCACTGGAACCTATAATTTTTTGGAGCAATTACCGATGCATATCTATCTATGGGGACAAGTGGAAGAGGTTTTTTAATTTCATCTATCCCTTTAATTTCAGGACCTTCTTGTTCGTTTAGAGAAATAGTCAGCTCTGCTCTATAATTTTGTTCTTCCATTATTTTGTTCTTTTTTTTCCTCCCTTCTAAAATAGCTTGTTTGCATTTATTTTTATCTTCTTGAGAGGCTTTTGATAACCAAATGCATTTTCAAGTATATTTCCTATGTGCTCCTTGATTCTATACACTCCACCGACGTCGTTTTTTTTATAATTTGTATTTAATTTCGTCGAAATTCTTAGGATCAATCAACATCCCGAACTCTCATCCGATGTCATTTGATTTTCTCGTAAGAATTTTGGATTCAGGTTGAGTGACGTATGCCATCGAAGATGGATTGCTTGTCATTGTAATTATGATAACATGAAAAGTGATTTAAGAATAAATTTAGGAACTTTATAATCATTAACAAGTCTAAGAAAAAAATTATATAGAAAACAATATCTTTTCGAGTTGATGAAATTATTGTATTTGACATGATTAAGACTTAGAGTTAAGACCACTTAAATCAATAAATAAAAAATATAAATCAGTAAAAAATATTGTCAAAATATAAATGTGATTTATATGAATTAATAAAATTTATTGTTATTTTTTTATAATTTTAAATATAAAATTATGAATGTAAATATGATTTATAGGAATTAATAAGATATATTAAAATTTTTTAATTTTAAATATAAAATATCAGAATATAAATTCATTAATAATATTTATTAAAAAATTTTAAATATAATATTATTAGAATATAAATAAATTTATATAAAGATTTTCATTTTAAATATATTTTTTTATATAATTTATTGAGATAATTTAATTAGGATTTATAAAAGCCTATTCGATTTACTCCATTTAAGTGAGGAGTTGTTTGAATTAAATACATAATAAATAAATTAAAAAACAAAATATGTTTTAAAAAAACATCGCTAAACCCGATGCATCAGCACTGGACGTGTCGCCGGAAGCTTCAAGCGTTGCCGGAAGCTTCAAGCGTTGCCGGACGCTTCGCCGGAGGCTTCCGCGGCGCTAGAAGACTCGCGGGACGCGTTTGGTGCTAGTGTTGCGTGACGCATCCACGGCGCCAGAAGCCTCGCAGGATGCGTTTGGTGCTAGCGTTGCGTGATGCATCCATCCCGTGATGCCGGATGCGTCCCGCGTGCTTCTGGAGCTGCTGGAAGTCTCCGACGAAGAGTCTAGTGCCGCTATAAGCTTTCTGCGACGTGTCCGGCGGGCGCGTCCCTCAATGCTTGAAGCGTCGCGGGAGGCAAAAAAAAATTAATTGCATAAAATAAATTATTGAAAAACTTACTGATCGTCGAGTAGATGCTTTCAGAGGAGGCGAGAGGTAGTCGAACCGGCATGAGAGGTAGATGAATCATTGAAGGATAGGATTTAGGGCTTTAAAGGAAAGGAAAAAAAATGAAATTTCCGCGCCGCACAACGCCACATAGGGCCACCCAACGCCGCACACGACCGCCTAAGCTGGCCGCCCAGCACCTTTCCGATAGCCTGCGTTTTAGAACACTGCCTCACCCCTAAACTCACTATTTTCTGTGTTGTTTCTTTAATAATGACTACCCATGCGACATGGCTAATCGAACTGTACGCTTGGGATTATAAAAGTTTGTTTAACCTAAGAGGTATATAATAATCCTACAACACTCCAAAAGCACCTTTCCAACTTGATAAACTACCATTTGGTCTAAGAATTTTTTTTATTGATATGACATTTTTGTTGAACAATGGATTCGAGATATATGCTATTCTGATTTGTAAGCTTCATTTCTTTTCTCGTTATTGCTGATGTTATATTACATGTATTTTATGTTAGTTCTGCTTAAAAAGTTTGGTTTCTCTAGTTTTTGTTCATAATTCAAGTTAAACATTTGTGCATATTAACTCCTCTAATTGTAAAATTGATTTAAGGATCCATCAGTATGCTTGTACCATTTTAACAATTTGCTTACTACTTGCATGATTTTTTTTTCCACAAGATTTGTTATGTTATAACAATTTGAGGGAGTAATTAGGAATAGTTTGTAATCAAATAATATTTATGTGTCTGTACTTGTTTGGTATGTCATAAAGGATTTCTCTTTGACTGTTTGTTTGCAATCAAATTACATTTATTTGCTTCAGGTTCGTGTGCTTACCAAGATACCTTGCGAACCTCTCTCAGAAAAACAATTCATGACTGTGATTCAGAGTAATTATTATAGTCAAAAACATTTTTGGTTTGAACTGGATCATGCACAAGCAAACAACTTGATGCTTTTATTCAAACCTTTATCACTTCCAGCCAATTTCATGAAAGCTTCCTTTTCCTCTGACAAGACCAATTTGCTGTCAGCATTAGTGACTACGAAATGGAAGAGAATTGACGGCCAGGAGAATACAGACAAAATTGGTGATGAAATAGAGAGAAAATATTCTCCTGAACTTAGAAAAATGGATAAGTTTGAATCAATTGATTTTGGCAATTATGAAAAACTTGATAATGCAAGAAAGGCATTATCCAATGTTCAGTACGAGGGGGATATTGAAGAAAAAATAATGGATTTGGATTACAATGTTCAGGAGCATTACCTTCCCTTGGCTGGAGAAAATCCCTTACTGGATCAACAATCCAAGGATGAAGCATCATTTCCCAACTTGGAGAAAGTTTTGCATGAGTCTAAAATGATTTCAATTGATCATGCATCTTCAAGTTTGTCTTTGAAAGATTGTAAAATTGACGATCCTGTTCCATGTTTATTTCCTGAAACGTGCAAAAGGAATATTTTGTTACCACCTGGTATGGAAGAAAATAGATCTACATCTGATCTGCAAGTAAATACTGAGGTATTTAACCTTTTCTTTTCATGTAATAACAGCTCCTGTATGCATTCTTTCTTCTTGTTTGTTATCTTTTGTCTCTTATAATGCTTTTTTTCTTAGTTGGTAGAAATCATCAAAAGATTGACAGCAAGGACTGAGGAATTGGAGAAAAAACAGGTATATCTTGATGTAATCAGATGAATGATGCTGCATCTTTAATGCTGGGATTACACAGACGGAAGGAAATTATTCCAGTATTGATGCAATTCCTGAGCACATCTCAATCAATTCCATGGATTAGCGGGGTCCAGGCACATTTTGTATTCCTTCCCTTGTTTACTGAGTTGAAAATGAGATCTTTTAACTCAAAGTCAATCCACAAATTGAGTTTGTGGGGAGTCATGCTTGGGAAGGAATAAGGACTGTGCTGGGGAACTCTGTGAATTAGTTTCCTTCTGTCTATGCAAACATGACATAATTTTCAGAATATTCAAACTAAGACGTTTAATTTTTTTATCACTAGAAATCCTTGAACTTTGATATGATTTGTAGGCTTGCTTAATACATCATATCAGTTATAATCCTGTGTTGGCATTGCATTTGGAACTGATTTGTTTATAGCAGTAGGAAATTTGGTGTATATCCAAGCTTTAAAATCTCGACTCGCGTTGAGGTTTCTGTTTCGGACCGGAACAATACTGTTTCAGTATCGTATCGTTCCGTACCGATATAGTTTCGGTATTTTTTTAAATATAAATGTATATTAATATTTGATTATTAAAGATGTTTTATATTTTGAAATGTTGAATTTATATTTTAATATTTTCTCATAAAATAATGCCTATTAAATTTTTTATAAAAAATATTTTAAAAAATACGTAATTCTTAAAATTCAAAACTAAATTTAAAATTATAAAAATAATTATAAAATTATTTGAAAATTTTAAATTATTTTTTAATGTATTTGTAAATTTTTAATTTTAAAAAAATTATTTGAAATGTTTAAGAATTAAATTTTTTAGATTATTTTAAATTTATGTTTAATTTTAAAATTATTTAAAAAAATTAAATTATTTTATAAAATATTTATTAAAATTTAAAATTATTTAAAAATTTTGAAATAGTTTTTAATATTCTTTAATTATTATTAATAATAGTTTTTTTATAAAAAAATAGATATTTAAAAAAAACTAAATTAAAGATACTAAGCGGTTGTGGTGACCCGCGAAGACCATTAGGGATGACAATGGGTCGGGTTCGGGTCGGATTCTATATCCTCCGTACTTATACCCATCGGGTATAGGATATTCGATGGGTATACCCATATCCATTAAAGGATCGGATAATATTATACTTTGGATTTCCTATACTTTGCGAATTATTTTTAGTGTATTTTTAGTAAATATCAACTTATACTATGGTATGGGAATTATTTTTAGTGTGTCTTCCTATTTGTTAGAGTAAATATTCCCACATTGCTTATTAAACTATTAGTTACTTTGGGGGCTTATATTTGTTGGAACTATTTGTACATATTTTAAGTTGAGACTGTTGGGGGTTTAATATATGTTGGAACTATTTATGCATAGTATAAGTTGAGAGGAAGAATCTTTTTGTTTTAAGAGAATACACCGTATATGTTTATATTTTATAGCCATCAACACAACTAATATACTAAAAACTAGGTAAATATACACTTGGGTAAATTTAGAGTAGGCAATCTTGTTAATGGCCTTAAGACTAGGGAATTTAGAAAAGGCCTTAAGACTAAGTGATACAAAGAAAAGTCTTGTTTTTCTTTTTTTAGCACTCCTAGCATAGATATCTATCATGCCTAAAGAGTGACTTGGTAAAGATGTCAATTGTTTGTTCTTCTAAGAAGTGCTTGGTTTCTAATCTTCTTAGATATTACACATATTGAATAAAGACAATTTACTTTATTATGTTTTATGTCCATGGAACACTGGATTGTTTGTTACAATGCATATCTATTGATTCTGTAATGTTAAAGCTAAATTCTTCAAGGATATTTATACACATCATCTCATAGGCTGTATGTGCCATTGCGATGTATTTGGCTCCAACACTAGATCATGTTCTCACATTGTGTTTTTTGCTCTTCCATGTTACAAGGTTGCTTGTATTTGGTCCAACATATGCAACATCTTTAATATTTAAGTCCCTATGCTTCTTGTATAGTAAACCTTTTCTTGAACATCTCTTAAATTCCTCTAAAAGGTATACGGCCTTCTCAGATCTTTGCTAACAATTTTTACTTCTTTTTTGGCATCTATGATAGGTTGCACATCACTTCCTGTATAAATGTCATCAACATAAATTGCTAAAATTAGGATACTGGTGGTAGTGTGCGGAACAAAAATTGAATGGTTTGCTTTGTTATACTCGAGACCTACTTGCATATGTTTCTTGAGAAAACTTCTCAAACCATATTTGAGGGCTTTGTTTGAGACCATAAAATGCCTTTTAAGTTTTACATACTTTAGGCTTCCTTGAGCAACATAAATTGCCTTTAAGCCTATGATTTATTCCGGGCCTGCCTGACAAGTCTTACTCACATGCGACATAATAGAATCATAGGCTTCATCCACAATTGAATCCCTTATAAGAAGGTTTATTATCGTCTGGGAGTACCATTTTTATCTCATCCCATGTGGAGTAAAGTTAATGCATACCTGAAAAGATATCATAACAAGAGAATTTTTTCCTTGTGGGTTTTTGTATTGTTGTAACAAAGTAACTAGAGAGAGCATTTATGATAGTAATTTTGTGATTTGCTATTCCTGGTGAAGCAGGGATGTTCTAGATATTTATCAATAAGGCATTGTTGTACTTAATCAAGATTTGATCTAAGTTCAAATTGGAAAGTATCTTATTTCCTTAAGTACTATTGAAGTTCCTAGTTTCCAAACTTCGTAGCTATCCATAAATTCTGACCTTCTTTTGTTTCTCTATAAGTTCTGTAGAAAAGTAAGGAGAATTATTGAAGAAGTCCAGATAAAGTATCATCTAGGGAATTGTTAGTTCCTTTTATGTGGTCCCAATTTATTTTTAATCCGAAATTAATGTTGGTGTTTGTAAACTTGATCCATCATTTTGAGCCTAATCATTTCTAGTTCCCTTTGTTTGCTGACTATACCGGACTATTGCTTCACAATCAGTCCTAATTGTAATTTCAGCCTTGCTACATATATACAACATGAAAGCTTCTAAACAATATATAACGGTTAGAATTTCGTAGTCAAGTGAAGTAAGATGTTCTTTTTCTTTGTACTTTCCTGATGAGTATCTACATAAAGATTCAGAGGTCTTTGGGTTGTATTTAGACAATTTTCTAAATATGGCTCCACCCCATCTAGTTTCACAACTAACATTTTCTAACCAAGTAATCTGTATCTAAGAGTAAAGTAAGATCAGGGGATTGTTTCACCATTGCTTTTATTTGTTTAACCTTATCAATATCTTGCTGATTAAAATATCTTTCTCAAGTTTGTGAAGTTTTGTTATATAAAGGACCACTAATTTTCCTTATGTCTTTTAAATATGGTCTTGCATAATTTAAAAGTCCAAGAAAAGATCTAAGAGTCTTTATCTCTTCCATTTTATCTGAAAAATCTAAAATTTTGGTTGTTATGCGAGTTTGAAGGGGGTTATTTTTCCTTGTCTGATTTCACTACCAAGAAAGTCTATATGGGTTGTGGTTAGTTTCATTTGCTATCGTGAAACTATTAATCATGCGTAAGTGTGCATAGTGTTCTTTTGTTTTAGAGAAAACAAGTACATCATCTATATAGACATAGGTTAAGGAAGATGCACCTCTAGAAATGCCATCCATTTTGCATTGGAAGATTTGAGAGGCAACTTTAAGTCGAAATGGAATGACTAACCATTCAAAATGTTCTTTTGAACGAGAGAATGCTATCCATTGGATAGAGTTAGGTTGATTATAACTTGCCAAAAATCAGATTTCATATTAAATTTTGAATACTACTTTGAGTTTTGAATTTTATTCAGGAGTCCTTATATGGTATTTTATACCCATCTTCATGACAATTGTCATTTAGTCATTTATAATTAAACACCATTCAAGATTGATCTCTTTTCTGTTCTGCTATTTTATTTACAATAAATGGACTTCTATGTCTTGATTCAGAGCGTTGAATAACTTTAAGAGTAAGTAGTTGAGAAATATGTGTTTTGCATTCTTCTCTTTCCCAATTAGTGTATTTTAAGTCTTGGGCCTTTATGGTGCGATCGGAATTAATAATATTTAGTTTACAGTATACCTTATCTCTTTTCCAGTATTTTGTAAGATTTTCCCCTATAATTTCTAGCTTTTCTAGTTTAGAAATTAAGGAGTCTAAAGTGTCCTGTGTTTTGTGTAAAGTTAACAAGTATGTTGGACTAATAAAATCTTGTGGATATAAGATAGTATCCGGTTGTAGAATGTGGCTTAGGACTAAAGCTTCTTCTAGGTCTAAGTATGGGCTTAGGATGCCAAGTGACATTAGTTTTCCTAATGATGATATGGTTTGTTTGAATTACATGAACAAGAGGCAGAAGTCGGATTTGCAGTAGGGGTAATAGGGACAGGGGTATCACCACGCTTCCAAGTGAGGACTTTATAGTGTAGAAAGGAATACGACATAATCCTCAATGAGTAAAACAACTCTATCATGGGCAAGGAGAAAATTAAGACCAAGGATTAGAGAAATTTGTTCATGATGTAATTGGCATACCCATAATTAATTCAGAACAAGAGGGTGACTGAAAGTACAATTAGTATAGAAGTGAACTTGGACATTTTCCCCAAATTTGTGGCAAGAGAGTTGTTGCCATCAAATTGGGTACTAATTAAAGGATTATTGGTTTGCTTAATCAAAGTGTCGGGTAAAATAGATAGCAAAAGGGATTCATAAATAGTAGAAGTGGTAGTACCACTATCCAGAAAGGCATGAAGAGTGAGTTCATGTCCTTGAATATTGAGGGTACACTGAACCCAAATGTCTATCGAAGTTCCCGTGTTACAAATGTCAGGGGTTTTAATGAACACATTGTGTCTTCAGATTCCTCTAAAATGATTAGGCCTTTGCCCTTGTTATGTGGCAAAGTAGAAGCTTGTTGTTCCCTTAGGGTTGTTAGTTCAGTTTCAAGTAAGTTGAATCTAGTCTCTAAGAATGAGACTCGGGTTTCTAAAAGCACATTTCGTCTATGGCCACAAATAGTGTGAATAGTTGGAATTGTTATTTGAAAAATTGTTTCTAGATAGATGTTACAACATTGTTTTTTACATAATTTGCAAGTTGCTCGTTTTAACACTGGTGGATAGTAATTACAAATAAGCAAGGAACAAGTCCTTTGAGCATCCATCCACTCATGGATACAAGTCCTTTGTTCCGACCTTAAGTTTGTTAAATTTTGTGGAATAAATTGACGATACATAAAATTAAAGTTGTCAATGAGATTGACAGTTTCATCAAAATCACTGACATTATCTTAAGAACAAGGAGGTATTTCATATGGGGCCATAAGGAGGTTGTAACAAAAATTTGATTAGTGTGTAATCCGAAAAGGAAGTGCATTCTTCCATATCATTAGAGCTGTCAGATGGGTCAACCTGTTGCGGGGCAGGTCGGCCCGTGGCGGGCCGGCCATTTGGCGGTAGGATCGACCGACTTGTCATTTTGGCTGGTTGGGAAATTCCCAACCCAACCCAATCAAGGAGGGTTGCGAGTTAGGCGAACCAACCCACAAGCCCATAAAAAATTTCAAAACAAATTAAAAAAAGTTTCATATATTTAATGTTTTACTTCGGAAATGATTCATCAATCAAATGTATCCCGAAACAAGTATTTTAAATGTAAATGGACATAAACAAATTCTCATGTTCGTTGAAAAGTCTAGTTTTTATTTCAAAATTATAACAAAGAAAGATACTAAATTGATATAAAACTTAGCTTACATGTGCTTCTCAACCCGCGGACTAACCCAAGCCTCACGGGCTGACCAGAGCGAGTCGCGGGCCGACCCGCATGAGCCACAGGCCTAGGTGGGTTGGCTCGCGGCGGGCTTGGGTTGATAAAATTCTAACACAACCCGCTTAAATTGTTTGATGGAGCGGGTCAATCCGAAGGACTCAACCTAAATTGATAGCTCTACATATCATTAACGGACACAATAAAGTAAATAGAAGACGTATATATCTGATTGTACTGTAATTAAGTCAAGATTGATACATCCTACTAGTCAAGCTTCTCGACTACAAAGACTTTTGCGGTTGGGACAAGTAGAAGAAAAGTGTCCTAGTTCATTATAGTCAAAGCGCGTAATGATATTAACATAAGTCTTTTTAGGTTTAAATTTTCTGACATGTTTTTCTTTGTTTAAATAAGGTTTTTTTTCTTTGTTTTTTCGTACATAATAAGTTTTCTTTGGTTTCAGTTTGGGTTTTTCTATAATCATAGGTTGTATACCTTTTCTTGGTCTTCGGTGTGATTGGTTTGTTCCATATTATTGAGGTGTGTATATTTAACTACAAAACTCATATTGTTGATGTTAGAATATGTAAATATATATATATATATATATATATAGGGGTATTTATGTAATTATGTTATATATCTTTCCTATAAAAAGGCCTAACTCGTCTAACTCGTGATATCCAAGACACGAGATTTTAGTTTTTACTTTTAACATGGTATCAGAGCCAAGTTAAAGCAAACCTTAATTTCCTAAGAAACCCTAATTTTTCTGCCGTGTGCGCCGACACCGCCCCGAGCCTTTCCTCTCCGCGATTCCCTTTCGTTTTCTCCTCTCTGAATCCTCTCTTGCTGTCACGCCACCGCCGTGGGCATTCCAATCGCGTCGATGCTCCCTCGCTCAGCCCCACCTCCTCTGCCGGCGTGTTCTCCCTGCTCCAGGCCGTCTTCGTTTTTCGCCATTTTTACCATTTTTAGCCGCATACCTGTGCGGCGGAGCCCTAACCATCAATAGCCCAGGTTCGTCTGGTTCTGTTTCGCCGTCTCCGTCCCGGACGATCAAAGAGAAGATCGCCACGCGTTTGCGGCGCTGCTCCATCACGCGGACTGACCGACGCTGTCACAGCGTGAGCCGCTGGCACTGTTAGCTCGTGATTCTTCTCGCCGCTACAAGCTCTCACAAGCGCAGCTAGGGTTCGCAACATCTCTCTCGGACCCACTACACCGGCTACATCATCAGCATCTTCTCTAGCGTCCATCAGCGCTGTCCACATGTCCGAAGTCCTCATCCGTACTTCGCAGTGTTTTCGAGACTGATCAATGGCTACATCCGGCGTCCCAAAGCCGAATATCTCAATCTTTACCAATCACATCACTGCACCTCTTTCTTCCGAGGGGTTGGATGGTAAGAATTATGCCTCTTGGGCCTCTCACATTGAGCTTTAGCTTGTTGGACAGGGTTATAAGACACATCTCACTCAAACTGAAGAAGATATTCACGTCGCCAATCGTTCTTTGTGAAAGAAGGTTGACGCTCAGTTGTATCCGAGCCACCATCCATCCATCTCTTAGGAATGTCTTCCGTACTCACAAAACCTGCAAAGCTGTTTAGACACAGGCTCTATAACTTTTTACAAACACCTCTCGGCGACTCTATCAAGTTTGTGAAGATCTCATAACCATCCACAATGCCCATCAGATTAAGGATTCAATGTCAACTTATCTGGGTTCGGTCTCTAGCCTTCTTTAAGACTTCAATGAACTGCTACCACCTGCGGCTACTCCTGTTGAAGAGCTTGAAAATCGGAAGAAGTTTTTTTATGTCTTTGGCTTTATATGGTCTGCCCACATATTATTCTCATGTTCGTGATCAGATCCTAGGTAGCCACACAGAAGCTACCATAGACAATACTTGGGTGACTCTCCTCCGTGTCCCGGCCAAAGTCTTGACGATGCCTTCTTCTGTTCCTGTTGACTCATCAGCTTTGGTCTCTCGACACAACAGCAGACATCCACCTCACAAGGATGGCAAAGGACGTCCTTGGTGTGATCATTGCCACCGACCGGGACACACGATTGATAAGTGCTGGAGTCTACATGGTC
>JBBMJZ010000060.1:16240221-16266190 GCA_037833815.1 Zingiber zerumbet
GCTGAATTTAAGAGGAATTATACTCATTTTTAGACATTTTATACTAAAAAGTATGAAAAGTAATTAAGTAACAATATTTGTAAGAAGAAGTTGAAGAAAATAAAACTTTATATATAGAGAATGAAACTAAAATTTTTTGAAGATGGGGACTCCATGTAAAATTAAAGTTTTATTTAGAGAATTTAACGCTAAAATAACTCATTTTAATAAAAGTATATTGTTTTCTTGAAAGTCTCAACAATATGTTTAAGGTTTCTTATTGACAGAAAAAAAAATTATGCAAACTTCTTAAAGTCTTATTTTAGTTTTATATTTTTAAGATAACAAAATCATTTTGATTTTAACTAATCAGGAAGTAACATTTTAATTAAAAAAGTATTTCAAATTTAGCTATCATGAGTACAAGGTACTTTATGTATCTAAAATAATTTATTTTTTCCTGAAAAATTTATAAATAATTTTTTTAATAAAAAAAATACCTATCTTGGAGTTGTATCCTCCTTTATGACTGAAAAATTTAGGCAAAAAATAAAGATTAAGGAATCTCAATAATAACATTCTAGGCTAAGATATGGAGCGGTGTGATGGTTAAGAAATAGAGTATAGTCATTTAAGATTTTGGAGTTAAAATTTGGCGTGTCTGACTATATCGCTTCCATATTTTGGTATCTGTAGTAATAATTAATAGTCATCTATAATTTATATTTTTCATATTGACCTAAAGATGAATTGAAAATGCACTAAAAGTGTGTGAATCGCTTTCATACATGTGCCCTATATATCGTGATTGTGTTACGTATGTATAAATTAATTTTATTTCTTATTAAAAGGCCCACATGTTAGAAATAATTTTATTTCTTATTAATTAAATGATTCACATTATTTTTATTAAATGACCTACATTATTTAAATCTTTATGGTTTATTTCTCACTAAATGGCCAGCATTGTTTGACTTTATTATCATTTATTTTCTTATTCAAAGGGCATATTATTTAATTTTATTATGATTAATTGCTTTATTAATATTATTAGAGACCATTTTAATCGAATAATACTGAGTGATCCGGCCCTATTAAAATTTTCCATTAGTTATCAAGATAAATAAATCTTGAGTTACTGATTCTACCTATCAAAATTTTTCATTAGTTATCAAGATAAATTAGATAGTACTTACAGTAGGCGGCTTAGAAGTCGAACACCTCATGATTGCGCGCTTTATTTAAAGAAAAATATTTACAAATATATATATAATTAGAGATCAAACTATAGATATCTAAATGACAAATTACTCTTTCGTTGCACCGTAGGGGTAACAATTCTAGTATTCATGTAAGGTGAAAATGAAAAATTTTAATTGAAATTAACGAGTAATGAAATATGGAATGAAATATTAAAAAATTGATTTTCCCTCTACCCGTTAAATAAATCTTTTTCTCCATGGAACATGTTAAATGTAGAAGTAAAGAGGGAGAAACATATTCATGATGATATATTTAACAATGTAATTTTGGAGTTAAAATATAATGATGTTGTGATTGGCTAGGTATAATTTTGACTACATATGAGTTGATCATTAAAATTTTGCAATATTATTGGGCAAAAAGGTAAAGCGCTCGCCTCCAGTGTCCCTATCAATCGGAAGCCTAGATCCCTTGGTCAAAAAAAAAAAAAGAATCAAGGAATATACCACTTGTAATTATGGTCGGATCGTGGCCGCGATCCGACTGTAATTGGTTGCGATCTCTTCTTGGGTTCACCATTCTCCATAAGTTATAGTTTAGATCGGGACGAGTGACTGGAGGCCATCCGGAGTAAGACCCTCTCGGTGCCAGGCTGCCTGACCACTTGCCCACCGCCAGTGGCTTCCAGGCAACCTCTGACCACCAGTCCCTACCCAAACTATAATCGAGGGATGGTGAACCCAGGGAGGAATCACAACCAATTGTGGTCGGATCGCGACTACGATTCAGTAGCAATTACAAGTGGTACATCCCCTGATCCATTTTTTGTGGACAAGAAAATCTACCCTCCGTCAATCGTTTTCATGGCTAATACGGAGAAGGTAATTCAGGGAACTATAAATAGTAAATGTATAGATGGTTTTTTAATCCTCAACATTTTTATTGAGGATTAACCCCCGGCTCTATTGTGTAAATTCCCATGCGTTAACCACTTAATTAGCCATGCCCGGGAAACAAAATCTCGCAAATGTTAGCATGTTCCAAAGAGTGTTAATCGACCTACTTTAGTTCTAGACATCACAATGGCTTACATCATGTTATAAGTAGAGTAAGGAGACCACTAAACAGTTTGAGTCGATTGGAGTAGATCAGTTGACAATCAAGAGTTTATAGTCAATTGGATATAATAAGGTTTAGGCATTTCAATAGTTTTGTTTCCGCAATAGTCAACTAAAGAGATTTTAATCAACTAGAGTCGATTGACAGAGTTTTCCAACCATTAGTCTTAAATGTCCATATTTGAGTTATGAGTTATCCAGTAGAGTAGGGTTTCCAATTGATCAGAGGTCTAGTCATTTCAGATGTGCACGTTAACATTGGGCCATATCTATATTATTAGGTTGATGATTGTAAGTTTCATATTTTTAATATATGAAAAGTATGATGTACTTATAAGAAAAAAAATACCTTCATTAATATAAAACTTTTTAGGTAAAATTTAAAAATAAAATGATTAGGATTACAATATTATATCTTTATGAAGATATATAAATTATTTTGGTTATAACAATTAGTATCAGAGTCTGGACTACCAGAATGATTAACCGTTGACTATGCACAAGCGAGACTACCAAACACCTGGTAGAGAAGTCCTAGTTGTGGTTATAGGCAAGGAGTCCTAGTAGGTTGGTTAGACTGAGGAGTAGGAAAGTTCTGATAGGTCAATGATTAAATGACATCAAGCTGGTAGGCTTGAGGGGGCGACTCTTTGTTTGAAGAGGGATTGTTGGATTGCAATGATTGCAAACAAAGTCCCACATTAAAACACGTATGAAAGAATCATGAACTTATAAAAGAAAGATATCTCCATTAGTATGAGATATTTTTAGTAGAGTCAAAGAATAAAATCACGAGTTAAACTCAAAATGAACAATATCATATAATTATAAATATATCTATATCTATTTTGATCCTAACATATATAAGCTCTTTGTATTTGTTGTACTCAAGTTGATTGAGTTTCCAAAGTAATCTAAGATCTTTCTCTTAGGAATATCCCTTGGACAAGGTTAGAAGGCTTCAACTTCATTAATCTCTTCGTATATCTTCTCCCTTGTGCTTTCACTTCTATCTTTTAAGGAGAAGTAAGAGTTGTTGTATTGAGAAAAATCCCACTTAGGTTTAATCTTGCAAATTTTGTGTAAATTCCATTATGTTAAGGTAGCTTGCGACTCGTAGAGGTACCCCACTACATCTTGTGAAGGAGTGTATTAGTGGAATCCTCGCAAGCAATGATGCATCACATGCATCTTAGGCAAGAGAGAAAGTAGTTGAGTGAATCCAAGACGAGAAGTTCAAAGCGAATAAATGGACAAAGGTAATCTTAAAGTGTGGATTTCTAAAGGAGGAATTGAGTAAGGTTAGGGACTTCATGGATGCAAGGGATCTCTGGAATAAAGCCGTAAATCTTCATGACAAACCTTTGCAATAATAAGTTGAAGATAATACAGTTGATGAACCCAAAGAATTACAAGTTGAGATAGAGAAATTGAGACTATCCTCCCCTTTGATTTCTTGTACAGAAGACTTCTTCACATAATTTAAGGATGAGCTGCGAGGAACCCTTGAGATAAATATTATCTCTTTACTATAATTGTACAGTGAAAACTCAACTTCTTCAATTGATGAAGTTGCTACACATGAAGAAAAAAAATGCCTTCAACCTCTACAACATTAAATTGTGCAAAAAGATCAAAGAAAAATGAGACAAGTTTTGCTAGTAAGAAGAATGGACACCAAGAGCAAATTCAAACATCAAGAAGGGAAAAAACAAAAAGAAATCAACAATGAAAAATATCGTCATGGAAAGGGAAGAATAATAAGAAATGAAGAAAATAAAAGTAAACGAATAAAGAGAAAACGAAAAGGAATCCACATAGACCACCACTAGTTATCCACCAAATGACGACCAACTATGCCTCTCCGTGAGCGAGAGAATACATGAAAAAGATAATGAGTTTAACAGAGAAAAAAATATTATTATTAGTATGAGATCATTTAAGTAGAGTCTAAAAATAAATTTATGAGAATTTATGTCCAGAATGAATAATATGATACTATTATTGAGATATACGAATTCTTTTGTTCTACCCGCTGGACAAAAAATAAAATGCATCCATTTATTTTTTTTAATAAATAAAAAAAAAGACTTGGCTCTTGTGTCATAATAGAGAAAAATAAAGATAAAAGAGAAATAATAATAATAATCTACTATACTATTTAATTAAGAATATGGATCTTTTAAAAATTAATGTTGGTGAAGGCCAAAATTAAATTATGTCAATGTCTTTCTTTTAATACTAAAAATAATTTTAATACTTATTAGTAATTTTCTCTAATTATTTGTTATAAAAATATGTAATGTCATAGTTCTTTTAGTTGCACATCTTAGAATGAACAACACTGTGAAAGAGAAGATTCTATAAATACTTAGGCCGGTCATATTAGAAATCATATATTTTTTAGTCTTTTGGTTAAGATTAAGTGTAGTATCTGTTATTATCAATATAATATATTATATAAAAAATTAAATTATTTTTTTATAAGGGAGAGCTTGTTACAATAGCTTGCTGTTGGGGTTCTCTAGCGTCACCCTTGCGTTGCACTACTGCATGGACATAACACACCTTTACCAAGTTTAATTTATTGGCCTGAGCCCGACACATCCTTACCAAGTCTAATTATGGGTTTATGTCACTAATTTACGTGTATTTATACATTATATAACACATTAAACGCGTGTGCATGATAACTAATAATAAAAAGAAATGGGAGAAGTTTATTCCAATGATAAATAAGTGAAATGACAATTAGGGTATTGATAAAATTAAAGGACTATAATAGTAATATTACACTATCTTTTGATAGATTGAACAAGATGTAAATTTTTAACAAGTATAATCATGTTGATATTCAGATAAAATTTATTCAGACGAGATCCTCTAGTTCATAATTTATGGACTAGAGGATAGTTCATTGATCGTGATTAGTAGACTATGATAAATCTCATCTGTTTAAATAATGAGGTCCATTAAAATGGACCAATCTATAAAGTGGGTCACCTTCTAGTCCACGAATTACAGAATTACAGAATTACAGATAGAAAATCCGTGCTCGAATTTATTACCCTACATATTTCTGATAGATATATATATTATTTTAGATTATCATGTGTCCCTTATCTAGGAAGGCCGTTCGAATAAAGTTAAATAAGTTTCGGTAATTTATTTTCTTTCGGAGTGTTAGGAGTCGCTATGAAAAAATCGCTAAGAGGACGGCTTCAGCTACGGGGGAACAAGATGTAAGCTGTAAGATTAGATAGATAAGTTTAAACGTTTATATACAATCAAAAAATTAAAGTCCTTTTCTGACGATAATATTAAGAGAAGATATTCATTCGCTTTGACGACTCTATTTAAAGTAACTTGGTTTTAATTTTCGTCTAAATATAAATGCCCCAGATGAAAAAAAAGACGTTTT
This sequence comes from Zingiber zerumbet, assembly GCA_037833815.1. NCBI lineage: Eukaryota > Viridiplantae > Streptophyta > Magnoliopsida > Zingiberales > Zingiberaceae > Zingiber > Zingiber zerumbet. The sequence continues at coordinate 16,245,943 of JBBMJZ010000060.1, forward strand.
TTCTTCATCTTTATGTAGCAAATCTATCTCCTCCCAGTTCAAGAACAGTTCGTGGGATTAGCAGACCACATCGCTGTCCTCTGCTGCCGAATTAACGTCTTTGAAATGCATGAGCTTTCTGTTTTGGAACAGCAGAACAGGCAAAAGTATAGAGCGGACAAGAAGAGGAACTACAGGTTGCAGCAGCTCAGCTGGAGGAGCCCAGGAAGAGGAATCAGGAGAGGGCGGGAATAATGCTGCCGGTTCCGTTTTGAAAGCGCCCAGAAAAACCGTGCCATCCTTGTAAACCGCGCAGATAAAGCTGAAAAGTGTGCCCAAGGAGGCGACTTTCCTCTCCTGTTCACATGCGTAGGCAGCCTCAGGAGGAAGGTGGTAGTTTTGTAGGTTTATTGATAGATTGGGTGGCTTTTCCAACCTTGGCATGCGAAAAAGATGAGAATTTTGAGAGGAAACCGGAGTGACAACGACAAACTCACGCCGATTTCGTGTCCTCTCGCATTCCGTCCATTTGGTGTGAATGATGACGGCTTTTTCAGCGGCGTCCTTGGAGTGACGCGAAGAAGTACTTGATCCGAGTTGCGCTTTCCTTTCTGTTTCTTTTTTGGGGGATGTTGCATCTTGATGTTAGTAGTCGGAAAAGATGGAACTGAGGGGGAAAAGGTGGAGTTTTATATGACCGTAAGCTTCTCTTCGACTTTGCTTTCTGGATCTTGTGATGAAGTTTTCATTTGGTTTCAGTTGCCTTCTCTTGTCTTTTATTCCGATCTTTGATCGGCGCTCTGTTTTTTCGCAGGCATTTTGTGTGCTGGCCAGGTGTGAATTTTTTGGGCTTCAGACTCCGGCGGAAAAAGGGAGGTGGCGTCGGAAAATTGCTACTGCTTCATTTGATGGTTGACATCTCAAGATGGACCGCCGGAGTTGGTTGTGGAGGCGCAAGTCATCAGAGAAGAGCCCCGGTGAGACAGAGAGTTCGGGATCGATATCCTCTCAGTCCGAAAGATACTCAGATGACCAGGTTAGTACTTTACTCATTTTGGTTGTATGCCAACTCTTCTGTTTTTTTTCTTGTTTTGGATTTTGGAAGCGATCGAGTTTTGCAGCATGGTACTTTCATGGTGAATCTATGGAATGTACAAAGCTCAGTAACAAGTTTGAAATTGTTCTTATTCATGTGGGTATTGAGCTGTTCATCTCCGGTGGCTATTGGCTGGCTATCATGTTGCATCAGGAGTTTCCTTTGTCTGAGCTGCAATTTCGATGGGCCATTTTTCATTATTTCTGATGATATCACATGTTTGAGTAATTAGAGTTTGTAGATCTTTCGCTGAGATTAAATTAGGATTGACATTTAGAGAGTACTTCATGCGAGACATTTTTCCTACACTGCATTTCACATATTGTCTTTTCATCATAAGCTCTCTGCTATGCCCTTGAAGTTTCAATAATGGTAAATTAGAAGTATCTAAAACATATTAACAAACAACCTGTGCCACTGTGATCCGATGGTCTGATGTTGGAGGAGTTGTTCAAGTTTGTTTATTGTTGAGTGCTTGCTCTTGATTTTCTAGTCAGAACAAGAACCAAGAGCTGATTTTTGTTCCTGGCCCTTCTCATACAGTCATTCTATTTAGTTTCATAAAAGTAATTGATTGGATCCATAACTTACTTGCATGCTCAGCGAAACAAATTGCTATAGGGCGCACCAATATCTCAAGAGTGGCACTTGTTAATTGAAATCTATGCTATAGATAACAAGACAGCTCTCTTGAGGGATTCAAGTATTTTCCTTTCTCTAAATTCCTCACCCACTTCTGTTTTCTTACTGAGGAAATACACCCATACTTCAATGTGATCATTTTTGTTGTTTGCTCAAAATATGTTACAAATAAACATATATATTCTTTAGAACCTTGAAATATCAAAGTCACAAAATCAAAGTATGGGTATGGGTTCTTCTAGCTTCCATCGTTAGGAGACAAGCCTCCTTGGATTTGTTATGAGAAGAAATATCAGATCTTCTTGAAAAGAAGAGAAAGTTGTTTAAGATAAAACTTGATTTTGTAGTGCTGTAAGTTTATTACATTTATATAAAACTTACAGTGATTTTTAACTCGTTTAAAATTGGATCTGCAAGATTCATTAATTGGACTACTAATAAAATAAATCCATTCAAGTGGGTTGTTTTTTTGGCCGTTTTAGCTTTCAGATGGAGTGTTGGAAGCATAGATGCTTCTTCTGTCTTACTGTATTAACGACTTATGATCTTCTTTGATTATCTGGATCACTAATGTGTATGGACCTCATATGATTCATGAGATGAGAAATTCACTAATGGCCATTTTATCAGTGGACTTGGGGATAGATTATGGCTAGTGGGGAAATTTCAACTGTACTTCCAATCCTAATGACTGGTTGAATTCTCTGACAATTGAGTGCCATCTTATTTATTTAATAGATGAATAAATTGATATTCCTTTAATTGGGCATGCCTCACTTGGAGTTGCTTTTATGAGGGTTGCCTATGTTGGATACATTGCATTTGTCCAAATGCAGTGGCGGTTGTTGTTTTCCATGGAAGTAGGGTTGTGGGTCTCACGGTGACTCTTCCTGATCATATTCCCTTAATCTTCAATGTTGGCAGTTTATATACTTTTAGGCTGCAGGCAAATTTGAAAGTTGTTGGATCTGTTGGTAGGATTTTTATGCCAAGCTCTGTTCTTGTTGATTAAAGCTAGGCAGGCACTAGCTCCACAAGCTATGGCACTAGCTGAAGGGATGGGTAAGTAGGGTCTGTGTCCATCAGAAGAGATTTCTAAGATATGAACAGGAAAACATTTATGATTAGCAGAGTTTCACCTACCTATTGAAGCCATTTTAGTGGTGAGGTGTCTTACAAGTTGATGGACCAAATTCTACTAGTAAAGGTTAGCATCGTGCTAAGGTACATTAAATTCAAGATAAAGATGAATAACTGTAAATATTTTCAATGTGGTGCTACTGAGAGCAAGTGTGGAAGCTCTATTGTTTTTTGATGCATCCATGTGTTGTGATTCGAGGAGAGTCCAAGTTTTATAAGGTTTCCTGGATCACTTTAGGTGTCACATGGGAGCCACTCATAAAATTTTGTATGGCTTCACTCCACAGTGTTCCCTATTAGTTTGAGCTCTCCAAACAGGTTGGTTTCACCATCTTTTGGACTTGGGACATAGTACTAAAATTAACTTCTCTTGAGTTTTTATTGATTCTAGGAGGATTGAGCTCATTTGAATTCCTTAAACTACTTCTACTCTCCTCTCATTCCAAAGCTAGAGAGTTCTTGTATTGTTGGTGACTTCAGGCCAATTGCTTTGAACATTTATTAGTAAAGCTAGTGTACAAGATATTGGATCTCAATTTTAGAAGATATGGTGGCAAAAGACGATTCGCTCGCCCCCAGCGTCACCGCCAACCTGTCCTTAGGCCAAACTTTAGAAGATAATGCTTTCATGAAGGGATGGAGCACGAGGATGTAGCTATATGGTCTACAATGGGGGGGGGTTAAATTGACCCCACTGGAGGGTGAAGGATGTTTGCATGGGAAGGCAACTATGTTTGGACTGCAAGGTTGCAAAGATGAGTAAGGCAAGTCAGAGAGGTGAGGAATGAGAATGTCAACAAGCAACGAGAATACAAGCAACAATGATCAACGAGAGATGAGATCACCAAAACATTGACAATAATTTTCTCAAGAATTTGAACCTTTTCAAGGCTATGCTAACCCTTAATTATAATCCAAAGAGAAAACTAACCTTTTATTTGTGTCAAAATGTTTTACCCTACGAAATAAATTTCTAGCTACCTCATTGGTAGAGGTCTTTGCGATTTCCCTATGAACGAAGAAAAAAGCTAGGGAATGAAAAAGATAGAGGAAATGTTCATAGGAAAAATAGTAAAATAGTGTCCATTTGACTCTTGGAGGGAAAGAAAAAGGAAGGTAAACTTAAATTTCAAATCTTTATTGATTAAAATATAAATAATTAATAAAAAGTTTGGATTTGGGTTCCATTTCACATGAACGTGGCGAGTATTTCTCCCAAATCGCAATTTAGTGGAAAACTCTCTCATTTCTGCCAAAGGAAACAAAGGGAAAGTAAATGCTTGGGCTAGTGTGTGGTTTTCACGTGGGAAGGGTTGAGATAGGAAAATTCTATGTCTTTATCCTTTTTACTAATGTTCTTCATAGAATTCTCATGAAAGGATATTATTTTGGGGTTTCATTATGGAGTGGTAACGGAATGTTATATACTCCAGGGAATGTCATATAGAATTTTCAATTTGCCTTGCTTTTTGAGAAGGTGAAGACCTTCAATATGTGCAATCTTTGCATCATTTTATCTTCAATTGTCTTTTTGGTCTTTTAATTAATTTTTTGAAGTCCTTTTCATATAGTGGTGCAAATTCCTACAAGTTTAAATGTCGTTTTTAGATATTTTCAATTTCTTACTTGGGTTTCAACTTGGTGTTCTCGGCCTTTGAAAGAGGATTGAGAACAAAACTCATTTCCAGCTCCTCTGGCACTTTTTCTCCATCAGCATTGAATGGCGAAATGCGTGAAATTTGTGACTCTTTCTCCGTACCTTTTTCTCCATCAAACATTCACTCCTACTAATGGTGAAATGTGCGACTTTTTCTGCATCAGCATTGATTAGTGTAGTAGTGTGTGTCCCCATGGCTTGGTTTTATTTACTTTTTCTCCAAGCCTTTCGAGCAGTCACGGGAACATGCATTTAACAGTTGTGCCATTGCCAAGAGAGGGTGTAGGATGAATTTAGATGCTTTAATCTACAGTGGGCTGATTCTTCCTTGCCTGCAGCTTGAAGGGCTGGGTTTGAAACTTTGTACAAGAATCTGACTTATATCATAGCATAAACTTGTTTTTTTTTCATATGAATTCAGAATGTTGTGTTTGAAGGCTGCCGCCAAAATGCTAGGACACATAGGTATGATTGGCTGCAGTTGTTGTTGACACGTGTTGCAAAGGGTGCTATGCTCTTATATGGGACTATTCTACATCTAGTATGGTTTCTTGATGTCATTGGTTGAAGTTTGGAATTGTTTGGACTTGCCCTTTTTTAGAAATCTTAGATGTCTCTTGATATCTTGGCCTTTGGAAGGGTCACTTTTGTCGAATGTTTGATCTTGTATCATGTAAGACATGTTTAGGATTCCTACTACTCACGACAAACGGATTAGTAAAATCCATGGTTTAAAATCTCTTAGGCACGGTTGAAGCTACTGAAACTTGATACTTTTCAACACAAGCAATATCTCTCCAACCGCTATGATAATCATGTCAATGAGTATCATGGCATGCTGACGCTTACCTCTTGACATAGTACAACACACATCAAGATGAATTGGGTTAATGTTATTTTTTTTATAGCTTGTGTATATAAATATAATGTGAAAATGTGTCTTTCTAGATTGAATATAAAGTTTGTACCTAAGTATTTGTTCTCTTATCTTCTTTTTCTTCTCCATTTCCTTCCTCTTAGCATCTCAAATTTGTCACTGACACCATAGATTGGAACGGTAACACACTATCAAAACAATATTGTTCTAGTCAAAAATCAAAACTCTGGTTTGGCATGGCTCGAGATTTTGAACTTTGGTACAATCATATTAATCTGGTGACCTCTTCCTGTAATCAAAATATAATAACTTGTGATGTGTTATTATCTTTTAGATCCTGCAGTTTCTATGGTTGGTTTGTTCACATCCTGTAGTTTTTACAGCCATGTTAATCATCAATAGTTGTTATGCTCTACATGTTTGTTTTCTTCACTGTTATAAGCTAATTTAATTGTTGGGTTAGTTCATTAACATTTACATATTAATTTTCTTTAACAACAACAAGCAACAATTTTCAATAACTGAGTCCCAACTGTTTGCATAATTCCAATAGTACAGGGAAAAACTTCACCATGACACGGCGGCCTAAGGAAATAATCCTTCAAGTGTTTGATATTCCTTCACCGACATGTTGCATCACATGCTGTACCCATATGTTTGATAACATTTTACCATAGTTTGTGTTCATAACATAAAAGGGAAATGCATATTTTCTCATGTTGAATCTTCTCTTAACAAATTTTAATATCTTGTTGAGATGTCTCGTCTTTTGATCTTCCTACTTCAAGGCAAATAACTGAAGTTATATTCTAGACTGCTACTATAATTATGGATTTCAGGCAGATGATTCATTTTCATGTATCTCGAAATTTTGAAGTGATTTTCTTGTCGCAAGGAGAATCTGTTATTTTGTAATATAAATAAAATGTGAACTAGAAGGGAAACTCAACTAATACATAAGCTGTATTCAAGAACAATGCAACTCGATACTCAATACGTGATATATGAGTATCTGTCAGTGGCTAAGATGAAATGTTTTGGCTGTGCTCACCTTTACTAGCGGGCACTTGAAACAATGCTATATGGTAAGAATGATTAGGGATGTTCTTTGTAAAACAGGAAGCAATGAAGGTTTCTCCAAATGATGCTTCAACTAGCAATGCACAATCACCAGAGGCTGCATCCAACACTTGTGATTCTGAAGTTGATGAAACTGTGAAGAGATTGACCGAGAAACTATCGGCTGCTCTTCTCAACATCAGTGCCAAAGAGGAACTTGTCAAGCAGCATGCTAAAGTTGCAGAAGAAGCTGTCTCAGGTAATCTGCCTCGCTTATGCAAATCACTGTCTTAAACATTGCCTGCAGTTTCTTTGCTACTGCTCATTTATTAATTTCTCACTTCGCATTTTAATCTACTCTTAAATTTGATAGGCTGGGAACAGGCTGAAGCTGAGGTTGTAACACTCAAGCAGCTGCTTGAAACTGCCGTCGAAAAGAACACTTCCCTTGAAGATAGAATTAACCAACTTGAAAGGGCTCTCAAGGAACGTGTCAGCCAACGCCATCAATTCAGGGAGGACCAAGAGGGTAAAGTTCATGATTTGGCCACCGATAAGGGATGCAAGTGGGAATCTGAGAAACACGAATTTGAAAAACAACTTGTGGAAACCAAACCACATCTTGATGCTGCAAAAATTGAATTGAAAGCACTTGATCATGGACTTCAGGCACGACTAGAAACTGTTGAGAAAGAAAACACAGCTCTGAAGAGTGAAGTCCATTCACTGTTCAAAGATCTCCATACTTTATTACTAGAGAGGGAGCTAAGTAACAAAGCAGCTGAGACGGCTAGTAAGCAACACTTGGAGAGCATAAAGAAGATCACCAAACTTGAAGCCGAATGTCGTCGGCTACACCATATAAATTGTAAGCTATCATCCACCAATGATCCCAAAGTAATTGGAAGCTCAATCTGTGTGGAATCTTTCACAGATAGTAAATCAGATAGCGGAGATAGGTTCACTTGTGTAGATATTGAACTTGGATGCTCAGATTCATGGGCATCTGCTTTAATTGCTGAGCTTGATCAGTTTAAGGGTGAGAAACCAACTTCAAAAAATATTGATGCTTCTGACGAGATTGAGCTTATGGATGATTTTCTTGAGATGGAGAGACTCGTTGCCTTGCCTGAGACAGATCCTGGGATCATTCAGCTGGAAGACAAGTCCTGCCAGGTTATTAACGACAATTTGCGTATCAAAAATGAAATCAAGGACCATAAGTTGATTAAGTTAGAAGAGAAGGTTGAGAAGCTTGAACATGAGAAAGAAGAAATGAGGATAGCTCTGGCAGAATCACATCGCCAGCTTGAGGTCTCTTGCAATCTGCTGATGGAAGCTGAAAATAAAATAGTTGAAATGCAGACAAAGATGGACTTGGCCAATGAATTGAAAGCGAGGACAGTTGTGGATTTGGAGGGTATGTGGAAGGAGCTTGAGACTCAGTTAGAGTTATCATACTCAGAAAATAGAAAGCTTTATGAAGAGGTATCTTTATTAGAAGAAAGGCTCAAGGCTGATCGAGTCATGTCTGCTGAATATCAAGCTGAATTAGAGATTGCTGAGGTTGCTCGACAGGAATTGGATTCCCAGCTGAAGTCAGCTCATCGAGAAGTTGGTACTCTCAATGAAAAAATTGGAGTCTTGGAATGCCACTTAAAGGAGGGAAGGACACTGTCTTCAGAATTAGAAGCAAAAGTCAATGCTTTAGAAGCAATAAATAAGGCATTGGAAACTCGGCTTGATCATGCAAATTCAGAAGTTGGGAAGATAAAGGAGAAGGTTAATGTCTGGGAATTGAAAGCTGACGAGGAGACTAAATTATCTGCAGAATATGCAATTAAACTAGAAGCTGCAGAGGCAGCAATTATGAAACTGGAGCTTGATCTCAAGTCAGCGAAGGAATTTACTAATAAAATAGAGGCTACAGAGGCAGCAAAACTGTCGGTGGAAATTCAACTTGAATTAGCACATTTAGAAGTTCAGAAGCTCAGTGATAAGGCGAGTTTTCTAGAAAGGAGAGTAGACGAGGAGAGAGCACTGTCTGCAGAATATGCAGCTCAGTGTCATAAATTTGAAGGTGAGTTCTTAAGGATTAGCCGAGAAGCTGATCTTTATAGAACTTCAAGATCTAATCGAGAATTTAAGATTAAACAGGTGAACCTTCTTACTATCAATGATCTGCCTTCACCATCAATCTGTCAAATCTTATGTTTCAGTGACTTACTAATATTTTCCCTTGTTCCATAATAGTTCAGTGCTTCAGAATGCTGTTTCTCATCTTCTAAATTTCTCATTAATAGGCATTCTACATTAGATAGAGTTTCAGTACCATACTTAGTCAAGTTCAACATGTTTGTTTTGTTTCAGGAAAGAGAACTTGTTGTGGCTGCTGGCAAATTGGAAGAATGTCAGAAGACGATAGCCTCTCTAAATCGACAGTTGAAATCGTTGACGACTTTGGATGGTGACATCCTTGAAGCTGAGATGCTAGAACACCGTGTAAGCATTCAAGATCACGATGGTAGTAATGCATTCAATGGTTTCTTTTGCAATAATCCATTGGAGGTAGTAGGAAGTTACAAATTTTCAAACGGCAGCGAGAAAGGTTCGGTAGAGTCTTCTTCAGTGTCTTTGCTTTCTTCTGCTTCTTCCCCTAATTCATCTGCAATTAATAGAACATTATTATCTCGTAGTAGGAGCACCACTTGTTAGAAACAATAGGAAATAGAAATTCACCTAAAACCACTTTGGTGTTTGATATATTGTGAATTTACATCCAGAGATTGACTTTTGGTTGCAACTCACCCTAAAGAGAAATGACGATGCAAAAGTGTTCTTTGAATGATTTGTTTCCTGACAGGTTTTGCTGATGATATTTGAGTTAAAGGTGTGTTATGACTCGAAGAAAGCATCATTTGAACCAATATGAAGAGCTTTCTAAGAATTTATTACGCTCAAGCTAAAGTAGAGGGAAGTCAAAATATTGTTAATATGCCAAGATGATCTAGTTTGTTTAATGAAATGTGGTTGTTCTCTAGCTCTTGTCAATTTCAATTAAATTTATATCAAAACCTATTCACTAAATGACCTATTTGTTTGGATAAATAAGACAAAGGATGAATGAAAGAGTAGGTAGATGGATTTATATATCCATTCTTTTGAGTGTTCAGTTGGAAAGATAGATCGATAAAGAAGCATAGGTGGAATAATAAAGATTCTGATTTATCTCTTGTATTTGGTACGTCTAAATTTGGTGAACCGAGGTAAAGATGGATCATATTATTTTTAAAACTATTTGTCTTTAGAATGTTTTTTAGTGTACTTGGCACCATTTGATTCCTATGCTTGTGTGTTCTTTTTAGTTTAATTAAGTTTTGCATTGTGTTCTCCTTGGTAAGGTTTTAAATGAGTTAAGTTGAGTTAAACTTTGTGTTGTGTAAGTTTGTTGATAAGGTAACCGAGTCAAGCTTAAAATGAATTAAGCTATTGAAATGGTTGTTCAAGTTTGACTCGTTTTCTTTTATGAATTTGAGATTGGTTAAAATTTGACTTGAGCTTAGTCTATTTAGATGTAATTTTAAACTCTCAATTGGAGCTTGTTTGAAACGTTTTACATTTTAAAACTTATTTGGTTGGTTTAGGAGCTTAATGTTACAAGCTTGTTTGTTTGCCTAGTTACTGGTTTAATAAGAGTTCTATTGATGAATATAATTTATAAACTTTATTTATGAATATAAACTATTCATAATTTTTCTTCATGAACATTAACAAATTTAACGCATGTGTTTAAGCTTATTTATGTAATTTAATAAATTGTTTAAACTTATTCATTTAATTGACATTTTGTATATTGAACGAACATAAATAATTTTTTATCAAGTTAATATCAAACTTGCTTACCAATTTTTTGATTCACTTACAACTCCACTCCTCGCCCTAGCTTCCTGCCCTAATGTTATTTGTGAGCATTGACCTCAGTTGGTGGGCTAGTTAGGGAGAGCATAACCAGTACTTTAGAGGAGTTGGATTGGCCTAATGGGTTGGCTGGGTTGGTTAAGTTGGACAGGAAGGGCATGCCAGCTAAGCCAAACAATATATTTGGTGAATGTTAAGGTGAAATAGCATAAATTTACTTTGCTCAAAATTTAAGTATGAAAGCATGTCTGAGTTAATAGTACATTGATAGTGTGACACTTGTCTCCTTGGGATGGTCTAGTGGCTAGTACATGATGTGCTGCCAACTTGAGGTCTAAGGTTCGAATCTAGACATAGCCGAGGTAAATACCTCCCTTATACGCCAATCACTATTCTAAGGGCTAGTAGTCACTTATGATTTATCTCCTTTATGTTGGCCTTAGGACGGGTTGGTGGGGGCGTTAGGGGCGAGAGCAGTTATCTTTTGTCAACTTAATAGTGTGGTACTTGTATAATGGCTTGTGATGGTCTATCAAGTAAAATATGCAACATTGATGTAAATAGTTGGTAATATGGCATAAAACAACAAATTCTCATGTATACATAAACAATTTAAGAGTTAGTAGTTCGAGGGTGTTCGTGTGTGCGTTTGATTGTTGTGTCGAGGTGTTGCATACTAGCAAGGGCGGAGCCAGGTTATGGCTTACCCGGGCTATAGCCCGGAGGCCGACAGCGTCAAATCTCGAATTTACAGTGGAAAACAAATGAAAAACATAAGAGAAAGAGGAATTAGCTTGGGTGACGGCGTTGGAGTCGGTGGCCATTGCTCATAACCTAGAATCAGTCCAGGTACATCACCCAGGTTGGCTCCGCCATTGCATACTAGTATTCTAATAGTACAATGTAAACACAACAATTTAGTAGGGTTCATAGCTCCTTGCTCCTAATCCACCACCAATTGACCCATATAATGCATCAACCAGCTCCTAAGGTGCGGTTAAGTTGGTACCCAAGTGGTAAACTTACACAATGGGCAAGGGTTCGAATCATAGTTATGACAAATAATCCTCCCACTTAAGGAATCACTCAGTACCTAATTTATCACCCTTCATTTTATTGTAGGGTTGTTGATGAGAGCGCTTGGCGTGAGCGTTATCACGTTTTGCATCAATCTAATGCATCAACCAAATGGATAATGAATCGTAAAGCTTAGATGACTAGGGATTACCAAGGACTTGTGTTAAAAGCATTCAAGTTTGATTAAAGACCCTTGAAGAGTTTAAGCATCTTGATCATTTGTTCACAAGAGAATTAAAGATGTTTTTGAGCAAATTTGTTGGCTTTAAACTCCCCAAGTGTTTATATAATAATAGCTCCAACAAACACATTTTGTTCACCTTTAATCAACTAGAATAGCTCCCATTGAGTTGCCAAAACTATATTGACGATGATTAGATTTCTATTCTACTCGATTGATAAAGCCTCCAATGGACTAAAAGTCATCTATGCATCTTTTGCTTGAACAAAATGTTCTATTTATCAATTCCTTGCATTCAGTTGATCCTGAATTGCTCCATATGATTGAATTACTATTTTACAATTGAATTTAGTTGATGATCCCTTCTTCACTTGACTTCCACACCTATAGGCCTATCTGATGTCCCAGGATAGAGGTAAGTCACGCACTACAACTTGAAACCAATACTTGCGTGAAGATCGTAAATAAAAAAAATGATTAACTGTATCGTTGAATTTGGGAAGACCGATCTGGTCTTATAAAAATTTTCCACCAATCGTAATTATATTACCCAAAGCAATAGCTCAAGATTACAAATTACTTTTATAATTTGTCAAGCTTTCATGCCTCTAATTCTTAAACCTCATCGATACTCTATGCTCCTGAGTCCAAAATGGATTAGATTCATTAGACTCACATGACTCGACTAGATTTGTTGATAGACTTGGAGAAGTGGAAGACATTTTCCCCTTCATATGCTAAACAAACCTATTCAAAAAAAAAAAGGATTTATTTTAATTAAATTTATCTTTCTTAAGTAATATTTTACATAAATTAATTATTTCAGTTCTAACAAACAAGAGAATTTAAGTATAACCTTTTTATGTCTAACAAAGAGTTTTAAGCGAAACCTTTTTTTCCTCTCATTTCCTTTCACTAAATTGAATGCCGCGAGACTTGGAAGTTTCAACTCTTTCATTCTCTAGCAAGTGAACTTCATACTTAAGCATTATGAAACTCTTTTATAGTTTAACAATTCATTCAAAATTTAGAAAGTGAACTTCCTAAGTAATCTGTTATTTCTATTTCAATTCAATTTGTGAAATGGAAAAATAGTACGATTTAGGGGTATCAATTTAGATGAATTGGATGAGTTTATATCAGATTGAAAATCAATTATCAAAAGAATTCCCAACCTAAATTTGTATTTAATCTAAAAATTTTAAACCCGAATAATCTGCACGGCCCAATTTTTTTTTTTTTTAATAATTTTTAATTTTTATCTTAATATTTTATCATTATTATACTATATTATATTCTTTATGTACATAAAATATTTTAATTTTTAAAATAAAAATTAATTTAATAAAAAACCCTTTAAATTCTAAATTTTGGTCCACCTTAACCAATGCAAAAATCCCCAATCCAAATCCGAACCTGATTTTTTCTGATAGACTCGAATTGGATTGATAAGTCAGATTTATTTTTGACACCCCTAGTCTAAGTGATGAGCTAGGGATGTTACTCCACAAATATATAGAAAATTTAGCCACATCAAAATTTTGTTACAACTTAAAGAACATCTTCCTTCGAAATTTACAGGAAATTAATATTGAAAGCATTCGGAAATAAACCCATGCCACAAGGATGAATGAATCGAGTTGGAACATTCCTAATAGCTCACAGAAGCAACAATGAGAATAATGTACAGTAGTAACATGATAGAAGAATGCTGTAGAATCAGTAGAAGAAAAATACTCATGGACACGCAAATAATTAAGGTATTCATAATTACTGAAACAATAAACAGAACAAATGCGCTATTCGTAACCATCACTTGTAATTCTTTGGTCGCCAAATGATGGAGGAACAAACAAAATTCATGTGGCAGAAATAGTATTAGACGGACTAAATACCATGTGGGGACTGCGGTGAATTGCATTCAAGCAATATGCTTCGACTGCAGTAGGATCTCGAAGTGCTTGATGAAGATTGAAGACATTTGGCATCTCCACTGAAAGCAATGATCTCATTCACCGGCTGCTTCTCAATGAATAATCTTCCGCCACCATAACATCCTTCATCTTGCACAGCCTTTGCGAAGCCGATATACAAGGGATCCAACTGCTCATACAGCATCCTCAGAACTTGTTTGATTGACGGCCGTTCTCTGCTTTCCTTCTGAGTACACATATTTGCTATCTGTAGAACCACATGGAGCTGCTCCAGATTGACAGTATCTGCAATTGCTGGATCCGCCAATTCAGTTAGTCCAGTGTCGGCTAGATCTTGAAACCACTGGACAAGATTAGTGTTATCAAATGCCTGCTTTCCAGACACAAGTTCTAGCAGCAGTACCCCAAAGCTGTATACATCACTCTTGTTAGTCATTTTCTGGGAAACCATATACTCTGGATCCAGATACCCTACACAACAATCCATAAAATTCTCCAGTGGTATAGGATATTATAGTAAAAAAGGAATCATAATATCTGCTTAGCTGAATAATAACTTAAACATCCATTCACCATGAGATCAAAGCCATTTAATTGTTACATCTCCCAGAAGATGCATGCTTAAAAGCTGTAAAGAATTGTCTGATATGATACATTCATTTCCTTTATATTATTATTGTGTAGTTCTTCACAAAATTGACACAGGTGTGACTATGGATCTTTATGCTTGTTTATTCAATTTCGCTGTTACACTTTCTATCAAATACACTTAGATGGTTATACTATCATGGTCTATGGCATTCCTATTCCATGAGTATCTGTTGACATTCTTATGTAGAAAATACATAGAGCTACTATGGTAAGACTACTATCACTACTTGGATTAGACTTAAAGCTCACAAAAACTACTAATGTTGGGTTCAACTCAAGTTAGGCCTGTGCATAGCCTGCTACTGCAGTCCAGACTCAGACAAATAGCATGGCCTTATACAATGGAGCTGTGCATGCATCCAATCAGCAGTGCATCGTGAACCAATTTTAAATTTCAAGCTGTTTGAGTCCTAATGCCTCTTTAATTCAAGGTGAAAACAATACTTATAACCTATTTAACCTAGGGATACATGCATCGGGCAGTGAGCTATGATTGACATATTGATACCCAGGCAATGATTATTGAAGATCAGTGATTAGAGGGAAGAGAATTTTCTTCATGAAGAGTGCCTTTGGGATCCTAAGTGTGTGAAAGGTGAGAGTTTGTTTATTTTCTTTCTTCAGTGTTCAGAAAATATTCCAAGGAGATTGATTTGCAATATGATCTCCCATTTTATACATGCTTGAACTTTCTGTGTGGTTTTATGCTCAAGTCGAACCACAATAAAACATTTGTGCTATTTATTCTTGTGTGTTTTTGTTTGTTATCTTTTGGGTTGAAGGAGTTATTCTCATTAACACACAAACATTTTAGAGCATTATTTATATTATAAGAGAAAAATATTTTAGATGCATGACTTCATCATGACTTCCTCTTCTAACAGCTTTGGTATTGATCTACGTGTTCCTCTTCTAACAGCTTTGGTATTGATCTACGTGCCCCCGCTATGGTGCAGCGGTGGGGTATTTAGGTTGTCACTCAGGCACCCACGGTTCGATCCCAGCGATGGCGCATTTGCAGGAATTTTTTCTCCAAATGGGACGTGCAACCAAACGATGTTGGGCTTCTTGGCCGCTCGCCGCGAGTGCTTCCTGATTTACCTTGGTGGCCAGTGAGAAAATTCCGTGAGGTCGGGCCAATCACCATAGGGCTAGTCAATGAGGCTAACTGGGTTTATCTTTTTTTTGTTATTGATATATGAGCCCCCGGGGGCGATGTTGTCTCCCATGCACCCACGGTTCGATTCCCAGCTATGAGCTATGGCGTATTTGCAAGGATTTTTCCTCCAAATGGGATTTGCAACTAAGGGATGCTGAGCTTCTGGACCGGCCGCCGCAAGTGCTTCCTGATTTACCTTGATGGTCGTTGGGAAACTTTGGGTCGGGTCGGTCACCCCGGGCCTAACATTACCCACCCTGGTTAATCAATTTTTTTTTCCTGATATTGATCTATGAGCCCTCGGGGCTATGGTACAACGATAAGACATCTAAGTTCACCTAGACACCCGCGGTTCGATCCCCAGCTATGATACATTTGTAAGAATTTTTTCTCCAAATGGGATGCGCAACCAATGAATGCTGGGCCGCCTGCCAAGAGCGCTTCCTGATTTACCCTGGTGGCTGGTGAAAAAATTCCATTGGGTCGGGCCGGTCACCCCAGCGTTAGCTGAGTTTATCTGGTATTGATCTACGAGCCCCCGGGGACCGGGATTTTTTTCTTTAATGGGTAGCGGATCTGGCAATGCTAGCTATCAGGATGAGTCTCCATGTACACTTCTCCAATTTATCCAGGCGACCGGTGGAAAACTTCCGTGGGGCTGGGTCGGTCATTCCAGGTAACGTCAAAGTTGATCATTTTCTAGTATCGATCTACGATGACAATTCGAGGTGGTAGGTCAAGGCATCTAGTATGTTATGGTTGATCCTGTTGGTGGTTTATCGATATTGTTATTCCCAACAAGTGTTGGTAAAGTGATCTTCAAACAAAAGATACAAATGATACCCTTAATTTTCAGTTAAAATTCAGTTCACAAGATGACAAATTAAAAGGACTCGAGGAAGTGAACATTTTTGGGTCATCCAGTCAATCGTAACCAGAACATGGCATGCTGAGTTGCATTTATAAATCACTTAACTTGATTAACTGACTAATGAGTTCATGTTTCCAAAATGAGCTAAGCTACTCAACAATGAAATTAAGTTAAAGGTGTCATGTAGTGAAATTTCTATTAGCAAGTTATAACCTCGCTCATGAAAGATTGGTCAAAACCAAGTAACAAAATGTTCTCACAATTAATTTTCATAATTAGATTGTTGTGTTTATATCAGCTAACGAAATCTGACAAGTCAAAAAGGAAAATAGCAAATTTTTTCCATCATTTATTTAGCTTACTCCATAATCTTATTTTCAGGATGAGAAAACATATTGAACTTAAGTATGTACTTGCAATGTGTTGATCCTTAAAAAAAGATTCCCAGTATACTTTGCCACTATATTACTAGGACTCGAGTATATCCCACACGGATGTGGATCAAATGTGTGACACAGGTATTTCTAAAAACTTCTAATAAATGTAATCAATAAGAATGTATCAGCTTAGAGTGTCAGTGTCCAACATGGGTTCAATGAGGATATATGAATTGTCCAAGTATGAAAACTTTGCAACACCAATCAGTAACAATCACAAAGTATAAATTATTTACAGAATAAACTGAACCAAACACATCAAATGACAATTTCCCACAGTTTCAACTAGTGATTAAAATGTCTATCAAGCCGACATGAGGAATTTCAGGATAGCAGAGCAAACAATTGTTTTCAATTTTAATCAAATTAGTCAAGTAAAATTTGTTGAGGAATTTGCCTTTGCTTTACTCAATGTGGCTATGAGCACCGAGCAAAAATGCCACAAAACCCATGGCATAAAGTGACAATACTTTTCCTACCTATTTGCGAAATGTTAACAAAAAATCAGTGTAATACTAGAACAAGTGTCAGTTTTAAAAGAAACTAACCTGAAGCTCCCAAGGCATTCTCATTATGATCTAAGAATCTTTTAGCATTTGTTGTAGAATGTTCCAAACCAAAATATGCAACCTATATAAGGTCACTAATTATCAACCCTTAGAACAAATGCAAGCATTGATAAATTCACATTTGAGCACAATAAGAACCTTTGCTAAGAAGTTCTTATCCAAAAGGACATTGCTTGGCCTTAGGTCCCCATGACAAATAGGGGTATCACAATAAAAATGAAGGTACTCCTGCAGTATCAGTTTAATGAATCTTAGATCTACCCATAAATGGAATTATGAGAAACATGAAGAATTACTTTCCAACTACTGGAGCAAAGAAGCATAAAGAAAATGTAAGGCGACTTTGTTTTAAATGATAATGACATAAAATGTCCTTTGATATAACTGGATATGCAGTCAGACAACTACTGGGAAAAATCACTATAACTGAACCAAATAGTTTGGCTAGAGGTTTAAAATTCCGGTATTGATATGGTTTTGGTCAAGCTAGTGATGTCAACCTATATTGACATGCAATACATCGCAGCATGGATCAGATGATCCCAAGTTGCAAACCAAATTTTGAAGTCTCACTTCTATGATTTTTTTCCAGTTGCCTTACCTCAAAAATAAGAAATATATCGATCTCATATTCACTTGAGTCAAAATTATGTAGAAACAACTTTAGAAAGTTATTACTAAATATAAATATTCTATATTATACGTGTGAGATTGTACTATTGAGAGAGAATAATCACATGATCTACTCAAGATTTGGAGTGGTATAATTGTATGCCGTAGTAAAAGTTCAACAAAAGTGTACACACATTCATGAACCATTGAACGTTATTCCAGATGACCCAAGATCAAATAATGTTAATCGTGAGTAGGTGGTATTCATTTGAACAAAGACTATCTTGATAAACAATGTCTCACTAATTAGCTTGATTGGCAGCTTACAATCTTGAATTTTACCCACTTAGCTACTGGTCTTCCTTATTGGTAGCGCCTATAACATCATAGGCACATATGAAAAACCAAGATAGATGAACCCATGTTGCAACTTAATGATGACCAGTGCAGTTGTTGCCCGATACTACACTTGCCAAGACCCAACTAAAATAACCATGTGAGAAGATATAGTAAATAATAATGAATGGGTGGAAACATATTATCTGAATTTTAAACCAATAGCAATGTTGTCTTGCCATATTTGAGAACAGTTCCATAATATCTTGGCAGCATGTTGTCAATCATGCAAGTCCTTTTTTCTTTCCCAAAAGCAAGCAGAGTGCTGAACTCCTCCACAAGGCCCTAAGTTGCTTCAAAATGACCTTCGTTCATTTTGGATGTGTTAAATTATGAGAACCACACTCATATTATACAGAAAACATCTTGCTCATTGTCATTGACATATGTCAGCAATGATTGTTTTAATTATTCTGAAATATTCAATGCCAAAGATACAAATAGAACTTCTTGATAGACCCTTGGCAGCCGGCTAAAGGGAGGTGAATAGCCCTGCAAAGATAAACGAAAAACCTTCCTCGAGCTTTTATAACTTTAACAAAATTAACACTTGCATAAAATATATAAGACTGATTAAAAAGGAAAAGACACAATGAATTACTTGGTTACAACCGGTGAGGTTGTTAATCCAAGGAAGTGGAAAGCACACTAATTTCTCCCTCAGGCGAAAAAGTCTCTTTATAGCAATTGAAGTACTAAAAATACGAAGCTAGACAAAAGAAATTGTTTACAAGTGTTCTATCTAGGTTTTTGGGACCAGGGTTGTATTTATAGCCCTGCTCGGGACGTTTGGAAGGGTTCCATGCGCCTGGAGGGGATAAAACTTTATCCCCGTCACAACGGATCGCGTTTGACATGATCAGGATAAAAATCCTTGTCCGGGTGCCCGAAAGGGTTCCGGGCACCTGGAGTCCGACAAGTTTGGGCGCTCGGACCAAGAAAGTCAACATCCTGTTGACTTTTGGTCATGGTCTTCCGCTCCGGTTCCGCTCGCCTTGGTCTAGGTCTTCTGCTCCGGCTCCGCTCACTTGGGTGATCTCGGCCATCCGAAATAGGGCTCACTTGAATCCAACTTCCGGCCTTCGAGCAATCTTCCGCTTCGGCTTCTTGTCCCTCGGAAACGCAGCACGCCTCCTTCTCGTCCCCCCGCGTACTCTTTCGCAGCACCTCATCCCTCAGACGCACCAAGCCCGTCAACTCTCTTCCGTGCCGTCCTTCTCGCTAGCTGCGTCTTTCGCTCGACTTCGTGTGCTCCTAAGTTCTTGCACACTTAGACACAGGGTTAAAAACCAACAGGACCTAACCTGACTTGATTGATCACATCAAAACTACCTTGGGTACTAACAATCTCCCCTTGTTGATATGATCAAACCCAAGTTAGAAGAAACCATAAACAAATAGCAGTTATAATTTTTTTAAAAAATTGCAAGTACAAAATTTAAAAATTAAAATTGTACTACCCATATTACAAGTACAAAAATTAAGTACAAGATTTAAAAATTAAAATTGTACTAAATTGTACTACCCTCCCCCTATACTTAAATTTTTACTACTCCCCTTTTGATCACATTAAAAGTGGGGTACGTTAAACATATAACTTGGACTGTCTAAAAAAGTCTAAGGAAAAAAAAACAAGAAATTTTTTTGCAAAATTTAAAAAAACAATTGCATTTTGATCACTAGTTCATAACAAATTTCAAAAGATGGTTAAAAAAACTTAAATAGATTTTAATGATTAGACCCTTTTTAAATTAATTTTTCTAACAAAAGAAAAATTGAAGCATTAGTTGAATGTCTCACAATAAGTCAATTAAACATTCAATTCAGTAATTGACTTCTAGGTTGTGGCGAGGCACTAGGCCGTCTTGATTATTAGATCATCAATCACTTCTAGACAAAGCCTCTTAAAAAATTTAAACATTTAATCTTCTTTCTGAAAAACCCTAAGTCCAGAAAAATAGTTAACCTAAATATGATTTTGGAACCCAGTACA
>JBBMJZ010000060.1:16366104-16385797 GCA_037833815.1 Zingiber zerumbet
CATAAGCACGGTCTATGAATTACCTCTCACATCCAAGGCGGAAAAAAAATTCCAAGAAAATCAATTGAAAAAAAAAGACAAGAAAGAAGGGGAAAAAACGGACGCAAGTTCGTGATGTCTTGTGTCCATGACTGAGGCCACTTAGAACCATGAGCGTTAGTTCACTTGTGGCCGTGAGTAAGGCTACTTTCGAGCAAGGTCACTCATGGCTACAAGTTGTCTCTCTCATAGTTAGGAGTAACGTAGCGACGCCATGTGTGAAATTCAAGTGAATATGTGAGATTTGGCGAGTACTAGGAAAGAAAAGTTTGTTCAATCCGATTTCAGATAGATAAAAAATAATTTGTGAATTAATTTTTAATCTATCAATCTGTTATTTAATTTTACAACGAATAAACTGAGAAAAAGATATGCAATTCATCTTTGGGTAAATTGTTTTAAAATTTCTAATCATAACTTAAATTTTATATGTAGTTTTCATGTTAAAAAAATTTTATTTTCACTCCCTAACTAACTAAATATAACATATGCCAATTTATATAATTTCCTCTCATATTTATTAAATACAAAAAATTTAAAATGAGCTATAATTCCTCTTAAATTTAGCACATCAAACTAGAATTTAGTATATTTTTTATTAAATTAATCACGATTCTCTTTAAATAATCAATTTGCCTATGACTTAATTGGATGAAAAATATACCAAATTCTTTTTAAATGATGTTGAATTTTGGAGGAATTATATTAAGTGGAAAAAAATCATACTCAATTTGATAAAAAATATTCTCGATTTAAGTTTAAATATGCTAAATCTAAAAAAAAAATTATACCTCATTTTAGGTTTTTTTACTAAAAAAAATAGAGGCAATTAAGTAACGATGTTTGTGTACATTGTTGAAGCAAATAAAATTTTATATGTAAAGAGTGAAAATAAAATTTTTTTACATGAAAATTGTATGCCAAATTTAAATTATGATTGAAAATTTAAGATAATTTACCGTTCATCTTTTCTCTTATTAGCGTTCCTTCAAATAAACAAAGCGTCAGTCTCATCGTGGATACTGATTAGTTCAAATCAAATACCACATCTTCTCTCTTAATTATGATCTTATATATTACTTTAAGTTTGTGTAGTTAAACATAATTATTTTTTTTTGATAAAGTAGTTAAACATAATTATATTTATGCATGTAGCGGTTAGAATATGAGATTACTAGTTACATACATATTTATAAATATTCTTAAACAAGTAATTGTATATTATATTTAACTATCATTTTATTTTCCAAAATACGATTTAATTTTTTTATTTATTTCCTTTTAATGATGCGGGATAGGCGAGGAGTTGTCAAGTTGATGAATTTCACCTTTGTAAAATTTACAGACGGTAAGAAATAGGATAAATTTTCCAAAATAAAAAATTTACCCCTTGCGATGGTAAAAAATAGGACGAGGCAAGGATTCAAATCTCTCGGAATCATACGGCTGTGATATTCGAATCACTAGTCATTATGATGGTAAAAGATGAATAAGTTCGTTTCCGTTCCTGTCAATTCGTCTTAG
Organism: Zingiber zerumbet; assembly: GCA_037833815.1. Classification (NCBI taxonomy): domain Eukaryota; kingdom Viridiplantae; phylum Streptophyta; class Magnoliopsida; order Zingiberales; family Zingiberaceae; genus Zingiber; species Zingiber zerumbet. The sequence goes on from JBBMJZ010000060.1 coordinate 16,367,668, forward strand.
GATCAACACGGAAAAAATAAATCACGGACAATTACTAACTTTTGAAATAGTGACTAGCACGTAAGAGAGACATTTATGCATTTCCTTGCCTTTCATTATCAGCAATACAAAGGCCAGCTCAGCTCACTAAAATAATTGGAGAGAAAACTCTGTATATATGATCCATGGCAGCCGAGAAGGAAAAAGAAGAGGAGGAGGAGGAGAAGAAGTGATGGGAAACAGCCTGCGGTGTTGCTTGGCTTGCGTGCTCCCCTGCGGCGCCCTCGACGTCGTCCGCATCGTCCACCTCGACGGCAACGTCGAAGAGTACAGCCGCCCAGTTCACGCCGGCAAGATCCTCTCCGCCAACCCTCACCACGTCCTGAGCACGCCCTGCTCGCGAGGCGTGGCCTCTCGCAAGATCCTGATCGTGTCGCCGGAAACCGAACTAAAACGGGGTCGAATCTACTTCCTCATCCCGGGGACATCGGTGCCGACGCCGGGGGAGAAGAAGAAGAGGAAGGTATCGCGGAGGAAGCAGAAGCTGGAGAAGGAAGCGGAGAGAGAGACGCACCTGGAGTCGAAGGCAGCGTGCCACCCCCGCCGGCGGAACGGCCGCGTCGGCCTGTGGCGGCCGAACCTCGAGAGCATATCGGAGGACTGAAAAAAGATTATGGCCTCTGTTCTTCTTCTTCTTCTTCTTCGTCTTTTACATGGCTCAAAAAGCTGATCAATTTCCAACACATGCGCATTCATTCATTCATCCATGGTTTCTCACAAGATACAAAGAAGAGTGAAGAGTAATTAGACAATACGAAGGCAGATCCTGCGTTTAGTTTTCAGGTTCATCTTGTCAAGTAAAATTAACAGTGACAAGTGAAAGAAAACAAGAGACCACTTTTGATTCTCCAACTGTACATTTCAGAAGCTTTAAAGAGCTGTAAATTTCAATATCCAAATTTCTCATTTAATGCAGCTAATTTGGATCCTTCCTGGTCGATCCAAGTGATATTATAATTCTGAAGGTATCTGTCAGTTGATTACAACCTAAATTCTCAGTATCATGGAGTGCCTACACTGTAAGCTGACACTGGTAATCTTTTGTTTGGATTAGATAGAACATAGGGAGACTTTACAGCAGGAACAGGAATCAGAGAAGTCATATTAGTTTAGTATTTTGCAACTGTAGTAATAAAGAATAGGGTCAATTGCTTCTACATTTCTCGCAGCCTGTACCACTTTGTGACAAATTTGTTATGAGCTTTTGAAAAAATTCAGTTTATAGTGGACTATAAAATCATTTTATCAGACGAGAATTTTATTATCTGGAGATGTGTGGGTATGCCTAATCATCTTTTAATCAGCCTCATCTTTTACTTAGTTGCTCAGTTGTTTTCTCATTGGAAAGGGGAAGTTGATCAAGAAGGTGGTGGTGGAAGCATTTTTGACAAATGATACATGGCATAACGTGGTGTTGGATTGATGGTGAAGCAAGGGAATAAATACTTGTTCACTGAAATCGCTTGCTTAAATCTATAACTTGTTGGAATATAGAAAAGAAAACACAAGCAATATTGACACTAGTCATTTTAGGTGCTTTGGAACCTTCCGTTCCTACTCTATGATCTATAATTTATCGATGAATCACTCTTACAATCTCTCTATTTTTTTTTTCTTAAAACCTTTTAGAGGTGGAGAAATTTATTATAACCTTACAAGATAAGAACAAGAAGATAATAAGAATACTATAAGAAAATAATACAATCTTAAAGCTCTCTTTTGTACTGCTTTCATTCGCATGCATTACCTTTTTAGTTCTTATCTTGGTTGCCAAAACCTCCTCTTGTTTTCCTTCTTATAGTCTTCAAATTCTATTAGTCTGCTATTCTGTGCTCCATCAGTCAATTGAACACTTCCGAAATTAACTGATTTTCGCTTGCTAAAAGGCCTTGCTGCTATAACTTCCTCATCTACTCAGAATCAGTCAATCTTGACCTACAACGACTTTCGCTTGTCAAACATCCAACAAACCTTCAATTGCCAGGACTTTCACTTGCTAAGCATGCGCTGAACATTGACTAGTCGAGACTTGCAATTGTCCAACATTTGATCAACCTTGACTTGTTAGAACTTCCACTTACAAACACTCAATCAATCATGACCCGTTGAGATTTCTACTTACCAAACATCCAATCAACTTTGACATGTCAAGACTTTCACTTACTAAGCATTTGATCAATCTTGATATGTTAAAACTTCTACTTGTAAGCATTCAATCAACCTTGATTTGTCAGAATTTTCATTATGCCAACACCTATTGAACTCTCTAATGTCAACACTATTGGACTTCTCTAATACCAATATCTATTGAATTTTACTCATTGACATTTATTGAACTCATCCATTATCAACACTTGTTGAACTTCTTCAATGCCAATATTTGTCACACTTCTCCAATATCCATTCCATGTTGGTCTAACTTAAAGACTTAAACCAAATATGTCTTCGACCAAACATCAAATTACTTTGATCTAACGAAATCAAGCTAGAGTATTATTGCACCAACACCTGATAGATAAATGAAGAGGTTAAAAATATCGTTGAAAGCACACCCATATAATAATTCTTAAATAATGAAATATAATTTTTGATTTTGAGTGAACAAGTATATTACAACTAATTGGGATATAAAACTAACAGATGAGAAAGATAAAGAAGATGATTAGCTATATGGACACGCTATCATAATATATCTTTAGGAATCTAACCATCATAGACAAGGGAACAAAAACTGGAATATAGGAATCTAACCATCACTCTCTAGATCTGCTCTTAGCACAAACCATGTGAAAATAGGACACGTGTGTCCAGTTCTTGATAGCCACGTGTGCCCCATCATAAGCTAAAAATAATTTTAGTAGAACAAACAGCTGGCAAGTGTGGGTTTCAATTCATAATAGCACATGCCATGAATGTATATAGCTGGGAGAAAAATCAATGCGAAAATAAATGTATATATGGACCACATTTAAGAGTTCATATCCGTAGCATGCATCAGCCAGTACCGACTGTACTGATTGTAAGATATTGCCGAGAGGAATAACAAAATACTTAATATCTTCATTCGCCTTGGCTCATTGTCCTTTGCTACTTCTTCTTAGTTGGCACAATGTATATCGCCAGCACTTATGTTTGTTTAGTTGGAGTGTTAGTAGATAGATAAAAGACAAGGTATTGGATATTAAGAGATAATAAAGGAAGTGTCCTATAGTAGAAGAGATAATAAAGGAAGAACCACAGCTTGCTCGTACCTTCAAGACTGAGCAGAGCAAAGTCCCACCTCAAATGAGTCCTAAAGGTCCTAAACCACCTCGACCCATGTGACTTCCACCTCAGGCGTCGAACTCAATGATCCAGTTTAAGCTGAACTACTACAGCATAGGTTGTAGATTACTGAACATCACCAACCATCAAAGTTAGACTTGTACTCATCCAAATACGAGCAAACATTGCAGTAGATAGGAAAGAAATTGTTCATTCTTTTATACTTCAACTGTGGTGAGCAAACAATACCTAGACACCATGTGGTTAGGAATTAGAAAAACTGCAGTAGATAGATCAGAGGGGCAAACTTTACTAACAAGAGTTGCCAGCTACAGCTATTTTGACTAGTTTCTAGTTAATTTAAAATTTATAACTCAGAAGCTACGACTTGGCGCAGAATCTTATTACCAACAGACAATAATTAGTTGATTATGATAGAAAACTCCAATTAGCTGTCACACTAAATTCTTTGTATGTGAACTAATAAAGAATGCATGCCGACTAAAGCCAAGTTTATGCTGACAGTATTAAATATCAATTAGTCTCGAAAGAATATAGTTAAGCATTATAGTAATATTTTACCAAAAAGATGACTCAGCTGGTAGGTACCATTTCCGTACTTGACGAGTGGGCTGAATCTTTTCCTTTTCTCTTCCTTTTCCTCTTCCAAATGAATCATCTTAATATTGTGGACTTCCTTTTCCTCTTCCAAATGAATCATCTTAATATTGTGGACTAATCTTGTGAGAATCCTTTATTAGAACAGAACCCATACAAGTACTTAATATCCATCCATAACATCTGCAGAAGTAGAAGATTACATGAAGGTTGCATAGGAGACACAGAACTGAACTGCAAACATCAAGTGATTCCTCAAAAAATTCAATTTCAGCGAGTGGGATTAGTAGAAGGCTTCAACTTCAAATAGCTAGACTTTGGCAAGAAAATAAAGGGCTACTAATATCATCACCACTGATCTATGCTACTTGATAAAATAGTTTAATTGGTGATGCTTGATAAATTCATTAATGGAAGTCTGACAAGAAAATAACTCCGCCCATGGCGAACCAGTCATGGTCAGTCTCAAGCCCGGATAAAAGAGGAGGGTTGCGTTAGGTTGTCAACTATCGTTAAAACTATGACAAATGTTCAATAAATGGAAGTTTGACAAACCTTCATACAACCGCCACCGCCTTTCAATCTTGAGCTGGACATGTTCTGGTTTTTATTAAACTTTCAGATTTCTTCTACATAATAAACATATTAGCTTCTAATCCTCAGTGAAACTATGTAGCACAACTTATGTTTAGTGATTTATGGAGTCTCAACATTGGAACAATTTCAGGAAATTTAAGAATGTGAAGGAACTAGTTAAGACTTATCAAAGGAACAGTATCCGAAGAGTAGCATTCATATGAAAGAACTGGGTAAAGATGCTAAAAAGAACATGGTGAAGAAACTATTAATTAGTTTGAACCTTTACATTCCAATAAACAATAGATGTGTGCTTCATAAACCAAATCACTTGAAAGAAATCATTCATTCTATTATGCTACATCTTTTGTGAACAAAAAATCCCATGAAAGTGAAGCTAGGGTCAATGTGGTCCAAATATATATAAACCACAATAAGAAATTTTGATTAAAGGTGTCATTTATTAAAGAATGAGGGGACCTCACAAAAGAAATAATACATTATCATAACTTTTCTACAGTGATACATAGAAGAAGACGCAATCACCTGACTACTGAACACAGTTTATTTTCATATTGTGCTCAATCTAACATCTTTTTTGAAGAATCAATCGAGCTGTAATAGCTGCACCTTTTTTTAAAAAAAAATAAAATAAAGTAACTTCATCTGTTCAGGTACATCAATCAACAAGGAAAGAAAACAAGAAATTGGTTGACATCATGTTTTATAGTAGCTCAGTAATTTCGATCTTTTTAACCCCTTGTCTTAAATATCAATAAGATTATGTTATTTCACCAATAATCATTACAAGAACAGGAACCATCTTTAAAACAGTGGAATCTGTTATTGTCTCGAATTACTATCTCACGTTTGGTGAAATCTGATATGAGTTTTATTGCCGCATGACAATCGTTGCATATGCGAAGGTTTTTCACCACTCTGATTGTGTCTTCAGGTTCAGTACTGATTAGACAAAAAGCAATTGCCAACTTTTCACTATGATGTCCAACTGAAAGCTCTTTCTCTTCCTCTTCTATGTCAAAGAGAACTACTTCTGTTGTTGGCATGAACCCCTTTTCTTTTAACTTCTTATCCAACTCATCAAGCTTAAAATAAATTTCTTTGGCCAGTGGATGTGATGTATCCCCTACATGGAACTCATGTATGATGCCTTTCAACTCAACCCAACTACAACCAGGTGTCTTTTGTATTCCTTTTTCTTTCATGAGCAACCTCAACTTTGCAGAGTTATCCCATCTCCCATTTGCCGAATATATATTGGATAGCAGAACATAGTTCCCAGAGTTTTCAGGCTCTAAGTAAATAAGTTTCTTCAACACATGCTCAGCCATTTTAGTGTCACGATGCAGCTTGCAGCCACCAAGCATTGCACCCCAGACAACAGCGTTAGCCTCCATAGGCATTTCATTGATCAACTGATATGCCACCTCTAGCAAACCTGCACGACAAAACAGATCAACCATACAGCCATAGTGCTCAACTCTGGGTTTCAAAGAGTAAATGCTGCTTATGCTATTGAAAAATCGCTTGCCATCGTCCACTAGCCCAGTATGTGAACAGCTGCAAAGAAGTCCAATGAAAGTGTTCTCATCAGGTTGAATTCCCATCTTCTCAAGTTGAGTGAAAAGACCAAGTGACAGCTTCCCATAGCCAGTCATAGCAAGGCCAGAAATCATTGCATTCCAAACTATAAGGTCTTTTTCCACCATCCACTTAAAGATACTCCAGGCTTGAGTAATACTTCCACATTTTGTATACATATCGATTAATGCTGTCCCTAATACAGGGTTCATAAGGAAGTCCTTTGCATCCATTAATTGACTTACCTGTCTGCCTAATTCAAGAGCTCCCAATCTGGCACAAGCTGAAAGCACTCCGACCATGGTATAGCAATCGGGTACGAGGTTGGCAGTTTGCATTTTTAAAAACAGGTCTAAGGCCTCTCGAGGAAGCCCATTAGATGAATACCCACATATCATCGCACTCCAGCACACAACATCTTTTTCCACCATCTCATCAAATACAACTTGAGCCTTGTTCATGCTTCCAAATTTAGCATACATGTTCACCAGTGAAGTGGCAACGAACAAATTCCTGTTCAATCCATGCTCTTCCACGAATCTATGTATCCATTCCCCAGTCTTTGAGTCCCCTAACTGTGAACAAGCAGTCACTATCCTGACCAAAGTAAAACTATCCGGTGCTAAACCCGCAGACAGCAACCTTCTGAACATGTTGATGGCCTCCTCTAACCTCCCATCAGTAAGATACACACTAATAATCGAAGTCCAAGAAACAACATTTCTAACAGGCATTTCCTCGAACAGCCTCTCGGCGTAATCCAGGAAGCCACATCTTCCGTAAAAGGAGATCAAACTGGTCTTGACGAACACATCTTCCTCAAGCCCCGCTTTTAGAATATGGGCATGTATCTGCATTCCAAGTCCAGCGTGCAGAAGCCTCGCGCAGGCCTTGAGGACTAAAGGCACCGTGAAGTTGTCGGGCGATGGACCTTCCAGCCTCATGAGGGTGAAGGAACGGACGGCGTCTTCCATTTGTTGGACGGAGACGAGGCCTCTAATAACGGTGTTCCAGAGAAAGATGTTGTCCGATTGATGGGCAGCGCGGAAGAGGAGGAGAGCGTGGGAGGATTGACCAACATCGAAGTAGGAGGCGAGGAGAAGACAGAGGAGGTGAGAGTTATGGACGAGGCCGAGGCGGAGGGCGTGGGCATGGATGGGCTTGGGCAGCTTGCGTCGTCGAGTTAGGAGGAGGAGACGCTCAAGGTAGGACGCAAAGGAGGCGAAAGATTCTGGGCCGGAGACAGCGGGGACGGCGGCGGCCATTTCCCGCCAAAGTATTGATGACTTCAGCTTCATATATGAATACGTTTCGTCTACGTTTCCTGCCTAATTTTGGAATTTATGGATCTCATTTTCTCAACTGGTTATAGATTTTTTGGCAATTTTATGCTTAATCACATTTTCATAATACCTACATAATACCTAAAATGTCCCGGGGCTATGATATCGCCTTAGGATATTCAGGTTATCACCCAGACACTATGACTTATCTTGAGGAATTTTTTCTTTAAATGGGGAAGGTACAATCAAAAGATACTGAACTTCTAAACTGACTATTACATATATTTTTTGATTTATCCTAATAACTAATAAAAAAAATTTATAAGATCAAAACGATTAACCTAAAGATAGTCAAAACAAACTGAAACTGTCATTTAAAATAATACATAAGCCTATATCCAACATTCATATTTACTAAAATATATAATTAATTTTTCCACGTACATTAGTTTTTCTCATATAATTGATAATGTAAATTTCATATGTTTTGATAAAGTTCATCATCCGAGCATGTCAATTGTTTCTAATATGTCTCAATAAATATAAATTAATCTCTTATTCTTATACATATAAATTAATCTCTTATTCTTATGAGATATAAAACAGGTCTTCCTTAAACTTAAAAATTATACTAAAAAATTGTACATATCTATCTAGGACATTATTAATTTAAAAATAATAATAATCCCAGTTAATATTATTAATTATTTCTGAGATGACTAGTTCAGCCCTATAAAAAAAATTTACTGACCATCAGCGTAAATTAGAAAGTGCATATGACTGCTAGTCCAGAAACCCAACATCTTTTAATTGTACCCCTATTTGAAGGAAAAATTCTATAAATTCAACATAACTAGAGATCTAATTATGGGTACCTAAATAACAATTTAAATATCCTATTATGGTACCATAACTCCGGGACTAGGACATTATTAATTTGACTATCTTACAATTAATTTCATTTATAGTTAACGGCAAGGAAATTAATCAATGCATGAAAATGCATACCACATACAAATGCATACTTTTGAAAAAAAAATCCAAAATACTTTTTAATACGTAGACTGTGTATCTAGATCTTATAACCCGATTAATTTTAGAGTTGACGATCCGATCCCATATTTCATCTACTGAGTAAATTCAAAAGTATGATGGCTCTTGGATGCTCCAATTTCACTAGTAATTTAATCACTATAGAAAAATTTTACCCTAGTTATTTGGTAATATATATCCTATCTCTTATCACCATACCAGTTCTGAGGTAAGAAATTAACATACTTGAATGAATGATGCATGCCTGTCATAGCAAGATACTCTCTCTTTTATATATATATATATATATATATATATATATGTGTCCATATAAAATTTAACATAAGCTAATCAAACTCTCTCTCTCTAATGTATCAAAAATTTTAAATTTGACATATTTTGAATTCTATTTTATCGTGCTAATTTTAATCAACTGAACTCAATTCCTATTGACACACTATAAAATTCTCTAAGATAATATCTAAAATTTCATTTTCATGATGTTATTATACCTCAAAAATGTTTTAAAATATCAATTTTATCATAATTAGATTAGCTTACCTTAATTTCCAATCTAGATTGACACGTCCTATACATATTTAATATGAAAGAATCATACTCTTAGGAATTCAATATCTATTGAAACTCATTAGGTGGACTAGATATTCACTAGAGATAATCTTTCTACACACCTTCCGAATGACATTTTTAGTCTTCCTAGAAACCTTAGTCATTGTAGCTTCATCAAGATCAATATTAGGGATGATCTCTCTTATAACCTTGACTTCACTCCTAAACCTAAGATTTGTTTCATAGTTATATGAAATTCTATAGTATGAAGACATACTCTCTTTGAATTTAGGTTTGTATCTTAAATCTTTCTTATGCTTGGATGGTTCTTGCCTTTCTAATCTTAAATTTTTATTCTTGGACCCTTTAACCTAATTTATTATATTTTTAGTGGTATTATCTAATTTATCAAGTATTAACCTCAAAACTTCACTCTTTAATATTTCATTTCTAGCTTCGATCTTTTTCTTTCTAGGCATATATATATATATATATATAAACTTCTTTGGGCTATTATCTAGATTATTCTCTACCATCTTATTTTTAGGTAAAGTGATTCTATGAGTTAATTACAATTATCCTTAGATTTATTAAGATTCTTACTTTCATAATAATTAGTGCTAAGATCATAAAATTTTATTCTAGCATGTTTGCTATTATGATATAATAAAATTGCATTATGAAATGACACGTTAGATTTGACCTTAAGAGCTCTCCTACATTTGAGTTTTCTTCGTAGTCCTTTGTTTTCTACCCCTTAGACATTGATTTCAATAGTACTCTCCTTGGTTTTCCAAGAAGCACATTATATTATGTGTTCTGTACTCTTTTACATCAAGGTTATAATTTCCTTTGGCTTCTGCCTTGCTTTGAGTATCAACTGAGTCTTCTTATTTGTCAATTTCTATTTCTTCTTATTATTATTATTATTATTATTATTATTATTTTTACCAAAAGGTCACGGATTATAATCCTAAAAATATTCTCTTACAAAAAAGTAAGGTAAGATTGTCTACAATAGATCCTTTCCTGAGAGCTCACATCAGCAAGGACCGCTACATCTCCCACATTATAGGGTTCGATTGTAATGTATCAGCAAGGACCGCTATATCTCCATGAAAACTTAGGTGTAGTATTAAATAGGCAAGAGTTCTCACACCATAAGTTAGATAAGAACAAATATGATAGGAAAACTCTCACTGGTAAATCAATAGAGATAGTAGGATACGATGATTAGGAGAAGAATTAGTATCTTGTATGTATAAGAGATAAAATGAGTAGGCGAGAAGGTAAAGATGATAAAAAACTCGGGTTTTAAATTATGGTAACTAGAAAGAGTAAAGCAAGAAATAGAGTATGTATTATTGTAGATAGTTCCTTAAACGATGAAGTTGTAGGAGTAGTTAGAAAAGGGAATAGAGTTATAACCCTTAAGGTGCGTTTGGTTTAAGTTATCACACATAACCTTGATTATGTGATTATCTGGTAATCACTAACCAAGCTTATGGGAAATAAAAAATTTTTAATTTTCTCTTTTAAGTTTTTTTAACATTTTTCTGTTTTTTTTTTACATTTTTCCCTTTTTTTTACTTTTCTATTTTAAGTTTTTTTTTTACTTTTTTTACTTTCCTATTTTAAGTTTTTTTTTTTTTACGTTTTTCTGTTTTTTTTACATTTTTCCTTTTTTTTTTTTACTTTTCTTTTATTTATGTTTTTATGTGTTTTTTTTTTTCCTTTTATCTTTTTTTTTTACGTTTTTTTAATTTTTTGTTTTTTTACGTTTTTCCTTTTTTTCAATTTTTAATATTTTTATGTTTTTCTTTTTTTAATTTATGTTTTTCTTTTTTTTTCATATTTTTCTCTATCAAAGGGTATTTTTGGTATAAAAAATTATTAACTCCTGAATCAAGAAAAACCTCAGTTTTTCATGGTTTTCCAATTCCAGGTTACATGCCCCTTTTGCTAACGTATTGGGCATGGAACATTACTCGAGAATCATCAATTACCTAAACCAAACAGGGTTTTCATTGATAACCTTGGATGGATAATCAAAATTATCAAGAATAACCCCCAACCAAATGCACCCATAAGATAATAGTGGCGAAAGAAACTATGAACATAATTAGCGTATATGCACCGCAAGTAGGATTAGATGAATCTACCAAATCAAGGTTTTACAATGACTTAGATGAAATATTATAAAATATTCTACCAAATGAAATAATTTTAATAGGAGATGATCTAAATGAGCATATCTGAGTGAAAAATGAGAAATATGAGAGGGTACATGGGAGTTATGAGTTTCGAACTAGAAATGAGGAAGGGAAAACTATATTAGATTTTGTCATTCCATATGACCTTATATTAACTAATATGTTTTTTTTAAGAAAAGAGAAGAACATTTAGTCATATTCAAAAGTAGAAATAATAAATCATAAATTGATTTTCTTATGGTTAGGAAGAAGGATAGAAAGATTTGTAAAGATTGTAAAGTCATCTCTGGATAAATCTTAACTACCCAACATAGGTTAGTAATGTTGGATATATGCCTCAAACATAGTATCAATAGAAATAAAATATATATGACTTCTAGAATTAAGTGGTGGAAGTTAAAAGATGGGAAGCAAAATATATTTAAGGAGAATGCAGAAGTATAAGCATCAGATGAAATATACGATGACTCTAATACAACATGCGATAAGATGGTATCAAAATTAAAAATAGTAACTAAGAGTGTACTCGGTGAGTCAAAGAGACATGCACCACTAAGTAAGGATTATTAATGGTGGAATGAGAAAGTAGAAGAGAAAGTGAAGGAAAAAATGAATAACTTATAAGAATTATATATTTGTAATAACGATGAAAACTTAAAAAATATATATATACAACAGTCAAGAAAGTAGTGAGTGAAGCAGAGAATGAAACTTTTGAATGATTATATCAAAAAATGTAATACAAAAGAAGGGAAAAGCAACATTTATAGAATAGCTAAAGTAAGGGAAAGGAAAACAAGAAATCTTATCCAAATAAAATGTATTAAAGATGAATATAATAGGGTATTAGTAAACGATGTAGAAATAAAAAAAATGATGGAAGAGGTATTTTCATCAACTTTTTAATGAAGGTTTAAATGACCAACTTAACTTAGGTAATTTAAGTAGGTCAAATGAGCATAAAAATTTTAATTTTTATCTTAGAATTTAAACTTTAGAAGTAGAATAAATTTTAAATAGGATGCACAATGGAAAATTCGTTGGACCAGATGATATTCCGATAGAGGTATGGAAGTGCCTAGGGAAACAAGATATTGAATGACTTATATAATTATTTAACATGATATTAAAAATAAAAAAAATTATCTGATTAATGGATGATAAGTACTCTAGTTCCCTTATATAAGAACAAGGGAGACGCATAAAATTGTACAAACTATAGAGGTATTAAACTAATGAGTCATACCATGAAAATTTAGAAAAAAATAATAGAAAAAAGATTAAGGAAGGATACCACAACGGCCGAAAATCAATTTAGGTTCATGCTTTGAAAGTCGACAATAGAAGTTATACATCTTCTTAGACAATTAATTAAAAAATATCGGGAGCGAAAATAAGACCTACACATGGTATTCATTGACTTAGAAAAAGCTTATGATAGAGCCCCAAGAGAAATTATATGGAGAATTCTAGAAAAGAGATGTGTTAACGTGACATATATTGAACTAATTAAGGATATATATGAGGATGTAATAACCAGAGTAAGACTTCAGGCGGAGTAACTGAAGCATTTCCAATAAAAATAGGGTTACATCAAGGATTAGCTCTAAGTCTTTATCTTTTTATACTAATTATGGGTGAACTCACTATGCACATTCAAGACACAGTACCGTAGTGTATGTTGTTTGCAGATGATATGATTTTGGTAGATGAAACATGTGAAGGAGTAAATGTTAAACTAGAATCTTGACGGGAAACACTAAAAGGTAAATGTTTTTAACTTAGTAAATTAAAGACAGAATATATGAAATTTAGTTTAGCAATATTAGAAGTAATGAGACAATTGTTAAGATAGGAGAATACGAGTTGCCCAGAACCAAGAAATTTAAATATTTAGGATCATTTTTGTAAAACGATGGAGGGATTTAGAGAGATATCTTATATAGAATACAAGTAGGATAGTTGAAATGGAGGGGAGCGTCGAATGTTTTATGTGACTGTAAAGTACCTTTAAAACTTAAAAGTAAGTTCTATAAAATCGCAGTTAGACCTGCTATGTTATATGGAGCTGAATGTTGGGTTATGACTCGAGCACATGAGCAGAAGATGAGAGTTACAGAGATAAGGATGTTAAGGTGGATGTGCGGACATATAAGGATGGAACGAAATAAAAAATAAAAATATTAGTGAGAAATTCAGGATTGCACATATTGAGGAAAAACTCTGTGAAACATATTTAAAATGATACAAACATGTACTCAGACGACTAATAAATATTCTAGTTAGACAATATGAAACTATAAAAAATACTCATATCAAATGAGAAAGAACAAAATAAAAAAAATTAGTTAGTGATAATAAAATAAGATAAAATTATTTAAATATAAATAATTATATAGTAAAAGATAAAGTATAATGATATAGAAATATCTATATAGTCTATCCTAATTACTAAACTAAGGATGGATTGCTATTGGTTGCTAGTTATTGTACCGTTATTATAACAGTTAGTTTTAAATTAAAATAAATTAATTAACTTTTTAAATTACATTACTAACACATTCCAATAATATTAAAAATAAAAATAAAAAATATTTTAAATATTATGTTTATTTGATTGAAGCCGTCAACGTCTCTGGACAAATTAAACTAGTGGGGCCGCCAAGCTGATCGTCGGCACCTCACGGCGCGAAAGCACACGGAAGCTTCGGGTTTGGAAAGTCGGCCGACACGCGTCGAGAGATTTGTGATCGGCGCAGGAACGCGGCGGACGTGGCACCTGAAGTTGATGGTTTGGATTTGGACATTTGTCGCTGTGCTGGTTGAAGAAAAAAAATTCCAGCCAATCTCATTAATAATTGGGCCATTAGTTTGACCGAATAAAATTTTTTTTTATTGACCATTAAAATAAATTAAAAATATATATATTGGTCAGTCTAAAAATACAGTATTCTTTAATTTTATTGAGATTTGAACCGTGAGTATTTATGATAATCTAGATGTTCTATCGTGAGATTTGAACCGTGGGTATTGTATGGTAATCTGGATGTTTTATCGTGATATCATGTCCTGAGTTGAAGAAATTTTTAGATGTAGTGGATAAATTAACCTAATTTTAATGGTGATAAATTATAAGTGAAGAAGGGATAACTGTCTGACGATGACGCTGCGAGTGAGGAAATTAATGACATCCCTCCAAAATTCGACCAGTTTCAACATGTGTTGTTCGAGTTTTGCTTTCGTTTTGGAGCTTCTTTAAAGGTCTTTTTCTGTTATTCCCAAGTGTCAAAAGGATTATGACCCAAGATTCTCAAATGAAAAAAAAGACAACCATAAACTATGAAAAAAATTTTAAAAATCATTTAATTTTTATAATTTTAAGTAGATTGCTTGCGTCTCTAACAAAATGGAGTTATATTTCCAAGTAGATTGCTTCTGTTATATTTCCAAGTTGATTGCTGGGAGTGATGGTCAAGCCAAATATGTTTAGTGCTTGCATCACATACATAGGAGATTAATTACAAGTTTGATAGCACTGATCTAGTGGTCTTAAAAAATTACAATTGGTTTATGCATACAAACATGTAGATTTTCAGTAAGTTTTTGTAGTCATATATATTCTTGAGCAGCAAGTGTATCAGTTTTGTACTCTGCGTAGTTGATAATGACACCAAATTTTATTTTATTTTTAACTATATAGAAAGACAACCTGATGTAGTTTTTCTATCATCCAAATCTCTACCAAGGTTGGCAACTGAGAAATCAATTAAGGAACTATTAATCTTCTTTTTAGCAAGCCTAATGTTGAATTTATATATTTTTAAAATCTCCAGTTCGTGGAGATTTCATATATCTATTGACATAACAAAAAAAAAAATATTTGGCCTTCTAATTAGTTAGATATAAAAAAAAAAAAGACTTCCAACAAATTTAGGATTTGAGAGGAGTATAATAATAATAATAATAATAATAATGAAAAATAATTTTAAATTAATTTTAATCAATTAAAATTTATTATATTTAGTATCACATCACAATCGAGATCAAATAGAATTATTCTTTATTCTATTTCTTTACTCTATTTATTAGTTTTAACATGCTATCAGAGTCATCTTCTGTTCCTTCTAATTTTTTCCTTGAATTTTTGTTACAATAGCTACCGAAGTTTCTATATGTTGGTTGATATCATTATCTACAGTACAGCAACTTCGACGACGGCAATAGCAGCTTCAGTAGTTTTTCTTCTCCTTTTATCAACAACTCTTTTTCCATCGACGACAGTAAATTTGGCAACACCAATCATAACAAAGTAGAGTTGTTATTTGTTCATTTTATTTATCCTCTTAAGTTTTTTTTCTTTTTTTTTTCTTCTCCATTCTCCGTTTCCATTCTCCATTCTGTTAGGAAAAAAGCGGGAAAAAGGCCCAGAGAGGAAAAAATGGAAAAAAGTAAAAAAAAAAACACAAGCAAAACAAGGGGGGAAAAATATTGAGCAAAAAAAAAAAGGAAAAAAAAATAGAGTGCGCAAAAAAAAAATCTTTCAGTTCTATTGAAATTCATGCACTATCAAATACCTCATTTTCTTTTCATATGGTTCCCTCTTTTTCCGTTAAATTTGACCATGATAACTATTTACTATCGAAATTGCAATTTCTTCCTTTACTTTATGTTCATGACTTGCTTAGTTATGTTGATGGTACTTCATCTCCACCTCAAAAAGATAATCCATTAGTCTTGACTTGGTTAATCTCATCAATTACTGAACCTATACTTTCCATACTTGTTGGGCTCAACACCTCTTGTTAGGTTTGGGAAGCTCTTGACTATTTTTTGCATCCCACTCTAAGCATAAGTTCTCCAACTTTGTCTACAATTACAATCTGTTTAATGAGGAGATGCCTCTATCAATGACTATATGCAATCAGTCAAGATCATTGCCAGCAACCTAGCTACAATTGGACATCCGGTCTCAAATCTAGGACTATTAATGCATGTTTTTGCAGGTTTGGATCCTCAATATAATAGCTTTGTTCCTAGTGTAATGGCTCACATTGATCAAGTGTCACTCAAAACTCTTCATAGTATGATATCCTCTCATGAAAGAATTCTACAAATATAATCTCAAAGGATGTCAGATTCTTTGTCTTTATCGACACACATGATTAGCAAAGCTCCACAACCTAATCAACATAATCAACATTTTCCCCAATATGGTCATCAAAATCAGATTGGAGGTTTCAGAGGCCGAGGTCGAGGACGTTGTCAGATTTACTTCAACTATGGTCATTATGCTCAAAATTGTTATAAAAGATATATGACTCAAATTTTCAAGGAGGACATGTGTATTCAAATCGATCCTCTCCCTTATCTTGGCAATCTAGTACTCAATCATTTCATTCTAGAGCATTCTTATTCTCCATCCCTCCTAATGAAATGTCATCGATTTCTAAAACCCCAGGATGACATTCGAAGTTTGGAGTGATTTATCATGTTACACCGGAGTATGATATTCTTACAGAAGCTTTGCCTTATCTTGGACTTGACGTGGTACAAATAGGCAATGACTCAGGTTTACAAATTGCTCACATTGGAAACACATCCCTTCATTCATGTGGTTGTACTTTTCACATGCACAACACTCTTCATATTCCTTCTATCACTAAAAATTTACTTTCTGTACGTCAGTTTGCTCTTGATAACAATGTATTTTTTGAATTTCATCCTCATCATTGTCTTGTGAAGGATCCCACGACATAAACTATTCTACTCCAAGAGGATACTAAAGGCAGTCTTTATCATATTCAACCCACCTCTCTAAGAACCATTGTTGGAGAACGCATGGACAAATTCTCTTGGCATGCACTTCTTGGTCATCCGTCTCTACGTCTTGTTCATGACATTATTAATCGTTTTGGTTTATCAACTTCTTTAGTGTCATCATCTCATTTATGTGAAACTTATATGAAAACAAAATCTCATAAACTACCTTTTGTATCCTCTATCACAACTCTATCTTTCCTTTGGAAATTATTCACTCTGATATATGGGGTCCTGCTCTTATTCCTTTAAATTAGGGTTTTCTTTACTATGTTATTTTTATTGATAACTTTCACTACTAGAAAACTAGGCTTTTGAGACACAACAAAATATGTCTTAAATTATAAATTTAGTGTCTCAAAAAGTTTTTGAGACGGTGATGAGACAGTAATGTAGTCGTCCCTAATACAAGCGTCTCAAAAAAATATTGAGACAGTTATACTGTCTCAAATGCTATTTAAGACGGTAATGAGACAGTTGTTCAATTGTCTCAAAAGTATTTAAGACAGTTATTGTTTTGTCTCAAATGTTATGTCTTATCATGTGAAAAAACTAAAGACACTAAATTGAGATGGTAATGTGCTGTCTCAAATAGAAATGAAGACATTAAATTACTGTCCCTTATGTTTTAACTTGTTAGATGCAACAATTATGAAAAAAATTAATAATATTAAAAGAACATTTATTATACATATTAATCTAGATCAAATTTATTGAATTGTCATTTCAAGACAAAAGGAAAAACTCTTTTTTTATAAATTAAAATGATATACACAATATAAAATTCTATAATCATTAATTGAAGTGCATCCAACATTCATCCAATAACAGAAATATCTACATATCTATCATTAATTTGATAATAAAATACAACTATTCCCATGAAAGTTACATAAAAGAAAGTCTAAAGAACAACTCCTCGTGATCTAGAGATAACTTCTATAATCCTTCTTCACCAGAATCCTGAACATAAAAAAAACTCTTATTAGAAGTAAAGATGATTTATAATATATACTGTTAAAAAAATCAATAAATAGAGCATTTCAATAAGAAATCTTATCATCTAACACATAATCCTCTTTCTTGCAACTATATATATATACAACATAAACAACC
>JBBMJZ010000060.1:16385897-16399050 GCA_037833815.1 Zingiber zerumbet
CAAGGCATGAAGGATGGGGAAACATTCAAGGGATGCAAGGCTGATGGAGGATGCTACAAGGCTAGGTCTAGGTTGGTCGAGCAAGAATGCAGTGCTAAGTGAATGTGTTGGGGGTAACAATAATACGTTTAGGGTTTTACTGTAGCAGTTACTGTAGTAGCAGTTGACTAATATTTTCATCAGTCGACTGGTAACGAACATAATACCTTAGTTCGCTCAACCCATATGGCGTAGTCGACTTAATAAAGGTATTTTCATTCATTTTTTAAACTTCAAAAATAGAATAAATTTTAAATGTGATGCACAATGGAAAAGTTGTTGGACCAGATGATATTCCGATAGAGATATGGAAGTGCCTAGGAAAATAATATACTGAATGACTTACAAAATTATTTAACATAATATTGAAAATAAAAAAATACCTGATAAATGGAGGGTAAGTACTTTAGTTTCCTTATATAAGAACAAAGGAGAAGTATAAAATTGTGTAAACTATAGGGGTATTAAACTAATAAGTCATACCATAAAACTTTTAAAAAAAGTAATAGAAAAAATATTAAGAAATGAGACCACGATGATCGAAAATTAATTTAGGTTCATACATGGAAGGTCGACAATAAAATAAGATAAAATTTTAAATATAGATGATGATATAATAGGAGATCGAGTTCAATGGCGTAAAATGATTCATACAGCCGACCCCACCTAGTGGGAAAAGGCTTCGTTGTTGTTGTTGTTGCTGTTGCTGTTGTTGTACATGGAAGGTTGACAATAGAAATTATACATCTTCTTAGACAACTAATTAAAAAATATCAAAAATAAAAAACAAAATCTACATATAATATTCATTAACTTAGAAAAAGTTAATGATAGAGTGCCAAGAGAAATGATATGGAGAATTTTAAAAAAGAGAGGTGTTAATGTAACACATTTTGAACTAATTAAGGATATGTACGAGGATGTAATGAACAGAGTAAAGACTTTAGGTGAGTAATTGAAGTATTTCCAATAAAGATCAGGTTACATCAAAGATCATCTCTAAGTCCCTATATTTTTTTATATTAATTATGAACGAATCCACTATACACATTTAAGACACAATATCATGGTACATGTTGTTTACAAATGATATTATTTTAGTAAATGAAACATGTGAAGGAGTAAATGCTAAACTATAATCTTGGTAGGAAACACTAGAAGGGAAAGGTTTTAGGTTTAGTAGAATAAAAATAGAATATATGAAATTTAAGTTTAGCAATATAAGATGTAATGAAACAATTGTTAAGATAGGAGATGACGAGTTGCCCAGAACCTATATGTTTAAATATTTAGGAGCATTTTTGTAAAATGATTGAGGGATTGAGAGAGATATCTTACATAGAATATAATCGGGATAGTTAAAATGGAGGAGAGCGTCCGATATTTTATGTGCTCCTAAATTAGCTCTAAAACTTAAAGGAAAGTTTTACAAAACCCCAGTTAGACCTGTTATATTGTATGGAACTGAATGTTGGCTATGACTCGAGCACATGAGCAGAAGATGCTACTTGTAGAGATGAAAAATGTCAAGGTGAATGTATAGACATATGATGATGAATAGAATAAGAAATGAGAGCATTAGAGAAAAAAATTAGAATTGCATCTATTGAGGAAAAACTCTAAAAGACACGTTTAAGATAGTATGGACATGTATTTAGATAACCAATAAATACTCCAGTTAGATGATGTGAAATTATGACAAACACACATATCAAATGAAAAAGAGGAAGACCAAAAAAGACTTGGTTAGTAATAATAAAATAAGATAAAATTTATTTAAGTATAGATGATGATATAGTAGGAGATAGAGCTCAATGACGTAAAAGGATTCATGTAGCTCTATCTAGTGAGATAAGACTTGGTTGTTGTCGTTGTTATTGTTGTTATAATATCTTGTGTTAGTGATGGATTTCTGTGAAGCTTAGCCAATTTGCTTCATAAATCGCTTGTGTCCTTATATTTATCTAGCTTATACGAGATGTTGTTAGGCACCAAATTAATTAAAATCTTATTTATCCGGTCATGTGCCTTAGATCTTTGGACTTTACCATTGGTCCATTTGCCCTTGTTGAATGGTCTTCCTTGTTTGTCCTTTGGAATCTCAAACCTCTCCATTAAATAGAACCACTCCTCTATGTTCATTAAGAAGAGCATCTCAGTTCTTCCTTTCCATTGATCAAATCTTCTAAATCCAAAAGGAGGTGAAACCTGAGTGTCGTAACCAAATTCATCTTGGGTATCCATTCCTTTAATGTTATGCTCCATCAATTGTTAGCCCGGTGAAGACCGATCTTAATTACTATGATAACACTTGTTATGATTTATGACAATGCTAGAGAGAGTGAATAGTAATCCTCAATTCACTTCGATTGATCATCGTTCTTTGTGATAGTCTACAAAGAATTAAACAACAGCGGAAAGATACAAATACGAGAAGAAAAACACAAGCACAACACTTGGATTTTACATGGTTTGGAATCCTTGATTTCTACTCCACGGTCTAGTGCTAACAATACTCCACTAATTTCTTTTCATCTCCTTCCTTAATTAATCTAATTCAATCTAATTTTTAATTAATCTAATTCAACTCAATTTTAAATTAATTTAACTTTAATTCAACTTAGTTGATTTAATTCAACTTAAACATAATTAATCTAATTAATTAAATATTTTTCAAAAATTCAATCTTCTAAACTTAAATTAATTTTTAAAAGTTAATTACTTAATCCACTTAATGTATTAATTAAACACAATTAATTAATCTAACTTAATTAATTAATTCAATTCAATTCAATTAACCAAATTAATTTAATTAATCTAAACTATTTAATTTATCTACTTAATTAATCAAATTTAATTGAAACTTTTAATTCTTAACAAATTATTAATCTAATTAAAACCTTTAATCAAACTAAATTAATTTAATAATACTCAATTAATTTAAAATTAATTAATAATCAAGTCAACTCTATACTTAAACATTACACTTAGATATAGAAGGTTAAGTAGATATAATAATGCTCAATTATAATTAATGATTTGTCTAAGTTTTTTTATAAAATATTTGAATATTCTAGTAAATTATAAAAATAAAGAATAATATAAATATGATTATTAAATAAAAATGATATGCATGCTTGAACTCTAAGGGCTAAATTAAACTTTTTTCTTGAAAAAAATCTATTAGCATATCCTTACTTTGACAAAAATCGAATCACACTTGTACATATATTAAAAAACTAATTAGCATAAATATATGTACAAGTTGAATTTAAAAAACTGGCTTTCAGAGAGACATATACTTTCAGAGAGATGCCAGTTTGATTCGATTATTTTTAAATTCAAATTATTTTTTTTAGACATATACTTTCCCATTTAGAATTTAAAAAAGCCAGTTTGATAATCTCTCAGAAAAATAATTTGAAAATATATTTTTGAAACGTGCTTTTTGACTTGAAAATATTTTTGAAAACTATTTTCTATAAGTTATTAAAAATTTAATATCATCAAGTACTTAGAAACTTTATGCCAAATATTTTGAGTACTTACAAAATAATTGTAAAACATTCTTTAAAAATTCTAAGTATTTTCAAATCATTGAAATTTGGCAAAGGTCAAGGTCAAGGTCAAGGTCAAGGTTGAAGCTCAGCAAGAGTCTAGACGAGTTGATGAACGAACATTTAGCGAAAGTCCAAAAAGTCAAGGTCGAAGCTAAGCAAAAGTCTAAACAGGTGTGTTTGGCAAAAGTAATCTCTCCTGACAGAAGTAGATGAAGATGCGTTCCTCGTTGAGGGAATAGTAGGCGTCGGTTCGACCTAGGTTTTCAGTGAAATTCAAAGTCAGAACTAGACAGTCCCACGACTGTCTTGATCATTATGATTATATTATGCTTGTCTTACTAACTTTGTGAAATAGGAAATTGAAAACTGAAAGTTGGTCGAAAAAGTACTTCCAAGCAATGGCGGAGCCAGCAAGTTTAACTTACCCGAGCTAATCTACTCAGACTAACAGACAATAAAAGCTTTTGGGAAACCCCAGAGCGTAGCACAGACGGTGGGTGCATAACATCTTTAGTGTAATGGTCAGGGGACGATTCTCAGGAACTGACAATATAATCTGAGGTTTATCCCACCATACGTCTGACGCCTGTGTACCTGCATGTACCTCCCTCCATATCCATGGGGTCGGCACTAGGGGACCGTTAATGTAGCGGATCTATATTTGAGAAACCCTGGGCTAATCTACAAGATTAATTGATTTTCTTACCCTTATTTCTTGCCATCTTCATTGCAGCTCCTTTGCAAAGTCATGGGGCCCCTAGGCTACAGCCCGGGTAGCTGTACATGTGGCTCTGACATTGCTTCCAAACACCCGAAATGGTCCAGATGCTAGGAGGTCCATGCACCCGAAGTGGGTCCATGCGCCTGGATGGGGCCGAACTCAGTGCAGATGAGGCGACGTGCTCCAATTGGGCAGCACACGTCAGCGTCCAGGCACCCGGGAGTGGTTCAGCGCCTGGATCGGAATAAACTTTGGCGAATAGAGTTTCACTGAGGTCACGCCACGCTAGCTTAATGGGGGTGCCCGGGACCAATCTAGGTGCCCGGGACCAATCTAGGTACCCGGATAAGGCTATAAACAGAGAGTTCGACTAGCACCTTAAACACATCATTCTCTACTACTTCCGTGCTTACGTGTTGCTCCGAAAAGCACTCCACGACGCCAAACCATTCCTCCGACAACAACGCTCAAGTTTTCATTCTTTGCAAGTTGTTGGTATAATTATTTTTTTTTTCATTTCATTATTTGTAATCGGCGTTTTTTTGTAATTGACGAATCTTTAATGGATTGTCCAATAAAAGTACTCAACGAGTGCTGGCCTTAGATTAGAAGTCGTCAAAAGTTTCGAACCAAGAAAAAATAAATAAATTATTAGCATTACTCCTACCCTTTATTTATTCTACTTCTTTAACTTGAGTTTTTTAAAAAAGGTGAAAAAAACGACTCAGCTATTCAACCCCTCTCTAGCACGTTTTACTATCCTTTAGGTTTGATGTAAGGAGATGTCCTTTAGTGTTGGTACTGTAATTCAAGATCATGAAAGTTTTGTCCGAGCCGCATTTGCTTCTAGTATTCGTTACCCAGACACTATCTTGTCTGCTGTTATTTTTGGTATTCTTCATGATCTCCCGTTGTGATGCATGCAGGTTTTGACAAGGTTTTGGTTTCATCGAATTCTTCTTTAGCCGTCCAAGCAATGACTTCTATTTTGGAGAATCGTCATCCTGATGGCATCATTTTGGTAGAGATTCGATCTCTTTTTGCTTCTTCTATCTTCACTTCTATTAATCATGTTAACCGAGCAACTAATAAGCTGGCTCATAGTATCGCTCGTTTTGTTTTTCTAATCCTTCTTCGACGTCTTGGATTGACGATGTGTTTCATTCTTAGATTATACCTGGTTCTCTTGATGATCTATAATATTTTATCTTCCCCTTAAAAAAAATAGATAAGATTATTGAAAATAATTCGAAACAAATTTCAATGTATAAACAACTGAATAATCATTATTCGACGCAATAATTGGAAATAGACAAGACTATTTATCTAACGATGGCCGCTGACAAATTTGATGTTCCAACTAGAGAAAGCCACCCGCCCTGTCGGCGACCTCCTCGATTTTGAGCTGATAACGACCAAAATTGGCCCCCCACCAAACCAAAAATGCGTCGAGCAATCAGAACTCAGCTCGACTGGGAATCAGTTCGAGTGTGGCCAACCGACTCCATGATTGGACTGCTCGAAGCAGCTCCCATGTCAACTCAAAAGTTATCTTCGTGCATACTTAAATTCTGTGCGTACGTGGAGATGCCTGCACCTGGCTGTTCTTCTTTCTTCTATTCTCTTCACATCCCTTCTCCATGGCGTGCAATTTTCTGTGAGTTGGAAGGTAGTAGTGATGGCGATGTGCTTGGCCTCACACTTTCCTCTTCTCTCTTCTTTATTTTTTATCCTCTTCTCTAGGTTGGAGAGTCCCTTTCAAACCTTTTGCCCAATCATTCATTCATTCAATTCAATTCAATTCAATTCAATTCATTCTCCCCCAACTCCATTAATTAATTGTGTATATTTTTCATTGTCCATTCGAAACTCATGGCAGTTGCTGCTGCGATACGCCAACCAGATGTTACTGTATAAATCAATCGAGGCAGCAAAGTGAGGTGATGGATTTCGTGAACTGAGGAGGAGGAATTAAGGAGCTAGAGATTGAGAGGAGTTGAAGATGGATTGCTGCATTTGTAGCCCGATGGTGTCGGTTTACAGGCCGCCCAGGAACAGCATCTGCGCCTCCTGCTACGACGGCGCCAGGAGCATGATCGCTTTCCTCAATGAACTCGACGGCGGCGGCTCTAAGTGCCTGCCGGCCAAGGCAAGCGGGTGGAGTCGTGGAGATGGATTTTCTTTTTTCTTTCGGACGAAATGAGTAGGTAGACGATGATGAATCGTGATCGTTGTGAGTTAATTTTCGCAGGGGATTTTGCATGGGTTCGAGAAGATGAAGGAGATGCAACAGAGGGAGGAGGAGATGAAGGAGAAGGTGGGTTTCCTCGATGGGCTGGTGGCGCTGCGGGAAGGGATGCACGCCGACATCCTGGTGAAGGCCGGCGACGGCCGACCGATTCCGGCGCATCGAGCTGTGCTGGTGCGATGGATTTGTGAATGGATTTACTTTGTGTGTTCGTCGCTAGCTAGCTCTCTCTTTTCCGGTTCCGAGTTCTGATGCAAAAATGATCATCGCTGCAGGCGTCTAAATCCGAAATCTTCAAGACCATGCTGCTCGCCGACGACTGCAAGGCCGCCCTGGCCGGCGACACCATCTCACTCCCTGAGCTCGCGCACCACGAGCTGCAGAGCCTGCTCGAGTTCCTCTACTCCGGCCAGCTGCCGCAGCCGGAGCAGGAGGCCATCTCGACCGTGCGCTCCCTGCTCGTCGCGGCAGACAAGTACGACATCCCCTTCCTCCGGCAGCGCTGCGAGCAGAGGATTCTAACCGACCTTCGCGCCGCCAACGCGCTCGACGCTCTGGACGTCGCGCAGCGATGCTCCGACGGGATGCTGAAGGAGCGGGCGATGCGGGTGGTGGTGGACAAGGCGGAGGAGGTGGTGTTCTCGGAGGGATTCGAGGAGTTCGCGCGCCGGAATGCGGAGTTGTGCGTGGAGATCACGAGGGCGCTGGTGAGCAACAAGATGACGATGACGAACAAAGCAGAGCACGATGACGGCTGCGAAATGCATTAATTAATTTGGGATTTTTAGTTTCTACAAAAGCAGAGATAAAAAGAATAGCAATTGGATAATGAATTATACAGTTTGTTTTCTTCTCATTTTTTATGTAGCTAAAAATATAAACAACACACTTGCCAATGAACTTGTTGATATCTGATGTTGGATCTCAGGAATGAAGTATGATTTTAAACATTGAAGCCGTATACATACATTAAAAGAAACCATAATAAAATGGCAGCCATCACAATAGTTGAATCTAATATTCATTTTTCTCGACCATTAAGATTTCAACATAGACTTCAAGCAAGCCCTACAACAAAGAAATCTGAGGATCTGAATTGTACTGATCAGAACCAATTTGATACATGGAAGTCTCGGAGCTTTCGGAGGTGATTCTCCATTTCTTGCCGCGTTTTCACCCACTCTTCTCTCTCTATAACAGCGGTGGGATCATCTCTTTCACTCTGAAATGAACATCAGCATCAGTGCTTTCGAAATATGAAAGTCAACAAACCAGATAGAGATTCATTCAGATCCACACCGGTCGAGAGAGTTTTACAATTTCTTGAAATCATTTGTTTTAGAACTTCTTATATGATTAGATTGAACTACCATTGCTATCAATTCGGTACCGAGTTAGGTCAGTGTTTGGTCTTGATTTAGTCACTTAGATCATATGAGGATTGGTTACATACACACACCTTATCAATGATTTTGAATGAGTTTCCACCATCGCGAATGATTAGTAGATCCTTCCTCCTATCTCTGCTTCTTCCCCCGAGAACAGTAACCTGAGATAAAGGATGTGCACGAGTAATACATGTTATCGCAAAATGCTACTGTCTGACACTCGTTGTGTCATCTTGTAGCCTAAACATCAAAACATGAACAATACTGTTCGTGTTAAAGTATATTAATGTGTTTATATATCTCAAGATCAAAGCTGGGGACCCCAGAAAACTTTGCTACATAACCCATTTTGAATTGAAAGCCTGAAGAGATCCTCCGGTCGATCCAAAACACAAGAAACCAACTTCAAAACAGCTAGTATAAAGTATAAACAGATACCTTTTGTTAGTTGGAGTTTAATAAAACCAAAGAAAAACACTAGACCACAGACTGACTTGAAAAAATGAATGAATATTATGCGACTAAAATATATTAACATATAAAAAGTGATAATATTAATGCACATCTAACCAGTTGGATCATTTGGAAATGTTATCAGTAAAATCATCGACCTCAATGCATCTTAGGGTTAACAATTTCATCATGGTTTGCTTTTCCCAAATGTAAATATAGATTTAGGTCGACTTAACTAAATCTATAAATAATCTCAACAAATAATTTCACAATGTGCTTCTACCCAGAAAGAGGTAGATATGGTAGCCAGATTAAATGTCAGATTTGTGAATTGAGTACAAGTTCAGAAAACTTTTGGTTACTATTAAATATTGTTTTTGTAATTTGGAACTCAGATCCTACTTCTAGAAAAGAACCTCATTTTATGATAGATGTTAACAATGGTTGAAAAATCAGTAGCTAGCCATGAACATAACAGTACAATGCGATGAAAAAAAATATGGCAAACATCTTACCAGGACTTTAGCTCTAGTGATTGATTTTGTTTTAGAATCAATGACATAGATTTCTTCAAAATCCAGAACAAACTCTGAATCACGCAGTCGTCGGTTTCGATAGTGCTTTGTTAGAAAAACCTACAAAGGTAAGAAATACAGTTGATATCTCAGGAATGAGATGAAATATCAAACTGCCACAATTGCAAATAAAGTATGTCACAGGTAGCATCAGAAAACAGACCTCGTATTCAACTGATCTTTCAACATGATAGTAAACTTTCGGCAGTTGTTAGAACATTAGTTGTTTAAATTGTACAATACACAAAATTACTTCTCATATTACATAAATCAAAAATTAAAAAATCAAGCTGATTTGAATTAATGTATACAATTCTAATAGGTTAATTATTTTATTTATATTCCTCTTATCTTGAGAGTAAAATATTGGTTTTAAATTTTATTATTATTCTAAAGTATTTTCCTACAATTAAAGATTTGCATTTATTCTATTTATACTCTTATCAATTAGCACAATATCATTAACAAATAATATTCAGCAAGTAAGTTTATATCTCAGCAATTAGCACAATCTCATTTGCAAATAAGATTTAGCAAGGAAACTTATTTTAAATATGATTGTTTAGTTTATCTAATACTGATATTGCTAATATAAAAAGACAAAAGACTTGAGACACCAAATCATGGGTTATTTCAAATGGCATCAAGCTACATTTGTGATAATGCATGATGGTGGAAAGGAAGTCATGTGATGTGCTGAATTGAGTACATAGACTCCTTGCAAAAATAATGTCGTAGGATCTCTACTAATCATTCCATCATCCACTTCCTATCCATTACATCTATAGCAGCTCATCTCCAAGATTACTGTTAGTGCTCCGCCCTCACCCATAGCCCACTAAGACTGACGCCCAACCTTTGGGCATGGTGCTCAGTTGTTTGGTGTTCTGATTGGGTAGAATGGATTTATTTTATCATTATTTCCCTTTGTGATGCTGACTTTTTTCTTCTTTGATCTCAGGTTCATTTTCCTCAATTATCATTCTATTTGCTTGGAGATCAAATACCACAAAATAAGGGGGAAATACATAATAGAGACTTTTAGGAAAAATCCATCAATTATAATCAGAGTACAAAAAATCTTTTTTTTTTTTGAAGAGGAAGAAATCTGCTGAGAAATTGTTAGATTTTTTTTCACATACGCATTTTGTTCAAGAAGAGGAGCCTTGGCACAACAGTAAAGTTGTTGCTTTGTGACCAAAAGGTCACGGGTTCGAATCCTGGAAACAGCCTCTTGCAAAAAGCAGGGTAAGGCTGCGTATAATAGATCCTTCCTCGGGACCCCGCATAGCGGGAGCTTCGTGCACAGGGCTGCCCTTTTTTAGAGTTTATGATCCGAATTATGTTGGGTCTATCCCGAAAAGCTCATGGTGCAACTTTATTTTATGAGATTTTGGGGATTTATGGACCTTCATTATTATTATTTTCACACAATGGTTTATGCACTATGTTCGTGCTTCAAAAAGTTTATTTGCAGTTTTGTGATAAGGTTCTAAAGATTGTAAGTGTAGAAAAGTCTTTCAGCTTTATCACGATATGGTTTATAGTCTTCCAGCTTTTTTTTTTTCTTTCTGTTAATATACAGTTAGTTTCTATAGTTCTTTCCAAACGGTGTGCCTTTATGATGCAGACCTCATGGCAGTGACTGTGGTATTGTCAACGTGAACATACCTACTAACGGCGCCGAAATTGGCGGAGCTTTCGGTGGTGAAAAGGCCACCGGAGGTGGTCGAGAAGCAGGGAGTGACTCATGGAAGCAATATATGCGGCGTTCAACCTGGTAAACTGAGATTCTATTTCATTTCTATGTTTTCTTCTTATTGCTTTCTAATTTTCCCATATGATGGTAACACAGTACTTGTTATCGTCTTCGTTTCTCTTTGCTCTAGGTAAAACAGCATCTCGTGCAGTATGATTGCCTTAGTTTAGATTTTTTGCAGTTTAAAGAATATGTAACTAAAGACCAAACCGTTTCTAATAGTCTAAGCCTTCAGGATAGCTAATGCCAATCTAATCAAATTCTGTATGGTATTAGTTCAGCAGCGTAACCAAACTCGGTTCTTTTCTTGTAACTTAATGAACGGTTAGATTACTCCGGCTTCGCACCCAACCTTCCGATTATATAATACAAGTAGACTAAATACCTTTGACGGGACACATAAAGTAGACTAAATAGTTTGTTTTAGGGATTGGCTATTTATCCATTCGGTGACTTTCGCATTGGATGTTCTAAAAAATGATCAGCACAAGGAATTAGAGGATAAGCAAACTTTTTTTTGGTGCTCCAGCCTTCCTTCTTCTTAGCCATAGAACTAAACTTCGATGTTCCCAAAAACGGATCAGTGCTATATCATTTATGGCATCAGGGCTATGCTTAGTTAGCTTCAACTAGGAACTTTGAGAACAGTACTTTTCAAATCTTATTTCTTTGTTTTTTGTTTCCTATGCTTTGCAATGTCAATTGAGTAAGGTCTAAGAACTCGATTTTAGCTGTCACAACTATTCTGTTTTGATGGCAACAAATTCTCATGAAACTTGTTCATATCCTATCCAGAAACATGCTGTTTGGACTATTTTGTTATCTTTTTTTGCTCCTGTTGTTGCATTGTATCTTGGCTTTTTATTTTTATGAATTTACGACGAACTCAACATTGTATCAACTGACGAATCACTCCTGCAGCACGATCAACTATGGAAGCGAGCTGCCTCTAGCTCAGGGAATCAACTTTGGCTAAAATTGGTGGTACTTCTGTTTCCTCATTTTGATTCTCGCAGAAGTTGCGGAGAAGAATATGCTTGTTTTCTAATCATCTAAAAGTTCTTATCGCTTCTCGATCGACAGATTTGAGTGCCCCTTCAACGCGAAACCTGCTATCAACCCATTCACAAGATCAGCAGATGTTTAAATTAGCTGACTTTTCATATGAACAAACTCCAAATATGTCTCTCCTATGATCATAAGTTGTGTTTCAGTTTATCGCGTTCCATTCCATCGGCAATATATTCAATCAATGATGATAGCATAGTGGGATAAATGTACCCCCGAAACATCGAAGCCTAGAGCGGCCGGTGAAGAATCCTCCTGCAGTTTCAAATACCCCTACCAAACAAAACAAACAAAATTCTATGGCTCAAATTGCCATACTACCTCAAATTTAAAAAAAAATGATTTTTTTTTCATTTAAGAAAAAGAGTATTGAATCAATTTAGTGTCGATAAGGCAAACCTATCTCACCAATCGTTATTTCATTGTCAAGGGGGCTTGAATATGAGGATCATGATAGCTCAATGGGGTCCATGAGTTAGCCATTTGTTAGGGATGGTAACTTAATCATCGATTTATTGTCATCTATTTATTTATTTATTTATCTATTTATTATAATCACTAAATCTATCCCAACCTTTTAAATTTTCAATAAATTTATCTTTTTTGGGGGGGGTTTTACTTTGAGCAAATATATAACATCACTTCTAGTTTCATAATAAATATGATATCCTCTTGTTTTCACCAAATTCTTACACAATTATTCATGATAGCATTGTGTGATATTTTATATCTCATTAAATTTTTGATGATCAAATATGTCATACAATTAAAAATTATTCAGACTATATCGAAGCTTATTTCTTTTTTTTTTTTATTTTCAAACAAGTTATCCTTAGAATTATTAAATCAATACAGCTAATACACCATGTGTACGAATTATATTCATGGCGTGGTCAATTCAATTTTACATTATTTATTATTGAAAGCAATGGCCACTTTGATAAGTTGGAGGCCACAAATCCTCCAAGAATGACATTTCTTGGCTTTTTGATGTAATAATGATCAATTGTGAGACTTTAGGCTCCCAATATTTTAACATGTTCGTTAAATCCTCGTTGAATATCGACGCATTTTCTTCTTTTTTTTAAAAATTTTTTTTTTATCAATGCTAAACTGTCTCTATTATTTAAACGTAACCATAAAATTATATTGATGCAATGCATTTATTTATATATTTATGGCATCCCACATTAGTACACGTAAATTAGTGGTCGGGTTCATTAATATAGTAGTGCAACCTAAGGACGGCGTTAGATAAAAAAATGAGGGCGAATTACATTTTACCCCCTGAGGTTTGGTTAAAGTACGAAACGACCCTCGTGGTTTCAAAAATAACAAAAAA
>JBBMJZ010000060.1:16413253-16426330 GCA_037833815.1 Zingiber zerumbet
ACCTCAAGGACACGCCGTGGAGTAGGAGCAAGCAATCTCCGAACCACGTTACATCGAATGTGTTAGAGTTTGTGTTCGTTCTTATCGCTTCTATTGTTTTAATTTTATTTCCACTTGCGCAACTAATCTTAGTGTAGAGAAGAATCGATTTGGGGGTGGCCTAGCTATCCATCCCCCCTTAAAGCGGCCACCGATCTTCCAACAAGGTCTTGGGATCGGAATTTGTCACGTTCGAGTATATCTTCCCTATATCTTAGTCACATGCACTAATAGCTAGTAGTCATCTATGATTTACCTCTTTCGTATCGGCCTAAAGACAGGTTGATGAAAATGCTGAGGCAAGCGAATTATCTTTTACCATATAAATATATAATTCTATTAGCTCCTCAGAGCGATGCGATAGTTGAGATATGGAATATTACTATATTAGATCTTGAGTCGACATTTGATACGTTCGAATATAGCTTTTTCAATACCTTGATGACTTGTACTAAAAGTTAATAGTTATCTATTATTTATTTTATCCATGTTAAGGTAACAATGAACAAACGAGGCGCTAGGAATAAATGAATCACTTTTTATCACACATCACCACATATAACATGTAATTCTGTTGTATAATTTGAAATAATAAAAAAAAACGTTTTAAAACTAACCATTTTAAAAATATATCAAAAATAACAGCCATTTTATATTTTTTAATAGAATTATTATGAGACCCAAGTTATTAAAATTATTATACATCGAATATTTTTATATCAAAAATATTATATATGAAACATTCTTATATTAAAATCATTTTTTAACTTACTCAAAATTATTTAAATTATTTTTATTTAATTATAATTAGTTTAATATTATTTTAACAATTTTGATTAAACACCTATGACATAAAATAATTTGATTAAAATCATTTATAATAGTTTTGATTAAAACTATAATATATTGTAATGTTTTTATTAAAATTGTTATAGTAGCATTGGAAAAAAAGGGAAAAAAAAAAGATTTTTAACTTTTTGATATTTTTTTAATATGAGATGTGTTTTTTCTAACTACAATAAAGGATTTCTTTTTTTATTTATAACAATAATAACTTTTAATTACTATCTTTTTTTTATGAACCATATGTTACTTAATTAAAGCGTAGTCATGTGAATGATTCAATACAGATCTGGAAATGCTTGTGTTGATTAAAATATCTACTTGTCCCAATACCTAGGTATTGTTTATAGTATATTGTACACATACCAACAAGATGTTAGAGATAGATTAAACTCTGAATATGTTAAGATTTTAGTTTTAGGATTTAAGGATTAGATTGTAATTTTTTTTTAAAGATATACACGGGCGTGTAAGGTAAGGCATGTCGGGTAATATTGCTATATATATGCAACTGGATATGTGGGGGGTGTCCAGAAGTAATTTGAGCGCTTGAAATTGATGTGTGCACTTGGAAGTACATTGATTTTGGGTGTTTAGATCACTTCCGAACGCTTCGCATACTCAGTCGTCCATGCACATTGCACACGGGCGGGTGTCCAGGATATGTATGACTTATAATTTAATAAAATCAAATTATTTGATATGAAATCAGGTTAACTTTGAATTGTCCTTAGTGCCTAATTTGGATTTAAATAGTTGTTGGTGCACCAGAAGAGGGTTATGCACTTGTAAGGATCTCTTGCATCTAGTTGTTAAATTTTTAATTTAAAAAGTTTAGAAATTTTAGAAGGTATATTATTTCTAATGATCATCACAAATTATGATTTAGGTTTAATTTTGGTATGAATTGGCACGACTTTTTGTCAATTTGGCTTATTAGATTTGATTGCTTAGTTTGTTATTGTTGTTGTTGTTCTAGTAGATCCAAGTTGGTTTAGGATTTGAAATTTTATTCTGATTGGTTTAGTTTCATAGATATTTTGTTTGATCTACATGTGTTTGAATATATTCTCTTTGACATAATATTGGAGTGACTTGGTCAGGATAATAATTAAACATGTTGATTCAGAAGAATGTCTAAAAATGGAAAAAGAAAATAAGCGACATGAACAAAAATATTATTCATCCAAAAAAAAGTCTCCTAATACCAACTAAATAATTATTTTAAAAGACTAAAAACCCTAAGGATGCCAAGAAATTGAAACTAATCCTAAAATAACAAAAATAGGACGTTTGGTGACTTGGTATGTTGGACCCATTGCAACATCACACAGTTGTGCTAGGGAACACAATTAAGTCGTGTTCCCTGGTTTTTTGCTTTGTCTAGGATGAAAATGCAATACAACCGTGTTGGCTATTTGGAAAGCTCAATTTTACCTCGTCAAGACTCAGAATGAAACACGTCCATGCCAGGGACACAGGCTAACCGTGTTTGCTATTGGAAACCTCAAGCATCAGTTGTCCCGGGATGAAAAAAAACTTAAAATGAACCTGACCCCTTACCTACGACCTTACCATGCAATATTAACATAACACAGAGGCGGTGTACTTATTACGTATTAAACTCTAAAAGAAAACTTATAACTAAGGAAGAGTTTGCTCTAACATGTGAATCCTCAAGCCTGAACACTTGTTTTTCAAATGAAATTGAAAACTTACTAGCCAATTTAGCCCATCAGATAAACCCCAAACCTTTTTATTACAAAACTCAGAAAGAGAGTAAGTCTCATGTCATGCTGTTGGGGGTCCTTCGACAGTGTATCACGTCTCCATCTTATCTCCTCAGTTATTCTACCTCCACGTCTTCCACCGTATCTTTGTTGACGTCCCCCTCGCCTAAACATCCACATAGTGAGTCCATGAACCCAGCAAGTGTTGAATAAAGTGTGAATGGAGAAGAGGTGGAAGAGAAAAAACTCCATTGTGAATGAGACTTTAGTCCCACATTGGGAGTTTCAAGACACTTTTATTGGTTTATATTGATTCACATACATTGAGGATGTGAACAAATACATGAGGAGATACTCTCTCTCACGCGTGGGTGCGCAGGAGGGTATAAATCCAGGGCTCGGATTGCACTGATCTAAGTTGACTTGGGTGCGAGTGCGACTTGCACACACGAATGCCAGACCGGTCGGGGCAAAATTAGCCCAAGTGGAACAACCAACATTTTACCACATAAACACAAGGAAGCAAGCAGAAACTCTCCACCTTATTCCCCTTCTCTGTCGCGCAATTCCTGCTCGGCAGAACGTTCAGGTACCACTCAGTTCGTCGTGACCATCAGTGCTTAGTGGAGTTCACGGTCGTTGTATCCTCGGAAATAGACGACCCGAGTAAACCTCGAAACACAGCTGGAGGTAGGTGAATATGTTTCAAGGAAACTGCTATTTGCAGGCCTCGGTCAGCTCGCCTGGTCGGTCTCTTTGTCCGACGGACGACCTTATTACCCGGTCGGGATTTCTGCCAGACCTTACTGCCCGATCAGTCTTTCTGCTCTGCAGACATGGTCTGTTGCTCTGCTCTGCCGCTCTGCAAACCTGCTCTACCGTTCTAGTCTGCCGCTCTACAGACCTGCTCTACCCCTCTAGTCTGCCGCTCTGCAGACCTGGTCTGTTGATCTGCCGCTCTACAGACCTGTTCTGTCGCTCTGGTCTGCTGCTCTGCAGACCTGGTCTTCCACTCTGCTCTGTAGCGGTACAGAAACCAACCCCTGTTGGCAGCCATTATCCGCTCAGGTCATTTCGACTGTAAGTTGAATTTAATTCAGATCAATTTAAATTCAGCTAATAGCTTATATATCTCCAGCAACAAATTATTTGATCTCTAACAGCAAAAATATTCAAATAGTAGATCTAATAAATACTCAACAGGCAAAGCATCACGGAGGACAACTTACCTACGGATGAAAAAAAAGCCACTGCATAACCTTATAAGGAATAACTAAAGTACACCGGAATCATATACCTACCTAGTAGGGGATGGTTATAATACACCTGTTGTAACCATAATTAGAGTATATTCATAAGATCCTAGATCATGTAACTAGGTTGTCCACTCATTTTATCATCGTTTATATTTGAAAAGGTCTTCTTCATAGTTCATCCCAGACGCTAATCTCGTCTTGTCGCCACCCGTTCACATGTCCATCCCCATATCCTTTTGTGCTAACCCCTTTCGGCATGCAGAGCATACTCCGTAGGCATCATTCATAATTCCTTATTAGCTTTCATGGAACGAAACAACTAAACCTCATGCATCACATACAGTCAGTAATTGTTAAGCATATTTAATTTAACTTCAACAAATAGAAAAGAAGGGTTTAAAACTCTACGCTGACAAGATCTAAAAGACATAAAATCAGCCACCAACAGAAAAATGCACCTAAGCCCCCTCTATGCCATACGTGAAAGAACCAAGGAAAACAAAGAAATGCAGCAATAGGAATCTAGTAAGTTAAACTGCCAAGTTCTCCTTCAGCATTGCAATTCATGAATAACCCATAGAAATCGAGGAAGACTACTTACAAAACATCACAGCTGAAACTCGCTGATACCAAAACTGAAGTCACGGAACAATCCAAATTAAACTAGCACACATTGGAAAGCATCTGCGAGAAATCATAGTATCAAATCCGAAACGCCAAACCATCCATCATCATAGAGTTGCCGCGCATTAAGATCCCGGCAACTACTCACGGATTCAAATCCATAAAAAAAAACAGACACCAAGCTATTAAGATTAAGCTAACACACATTGAAAACATCAGCAAGAAAACATAGTATCGAATCCGAATCCTGTTACGACAAATTAGAAAAGAATGAGTTACCAACTCCCAAATCTGTCCAGAAACTCATCCAACACGAAGGAAGCAAGCATAGCTCCAAATTAGAATCGAATTCCCCAAATTCTGTTCCAGAAATTCCACCAGCAAGAGAAACCGAGCTTAACATCAAATTCACACCCCAACTTTCAAATCTGCAGAAGATGCAAATCTAAACCATCATGAAGAAGCAAGATCCGTAGCAAGAGGAATCACAACCTACCAAATCTATCCGACAGAATCCACAACTATAGCCAGAGGCAAGAACACATCAAAGCTCAAATCCCAATCCTCCAATCTGCACTAGAAGCCCGGGACTATCATGAAAGCACATGAAGCGACAATGGAGACACTCACAATCCACTGGAATCTTTTCCAGAACCTCAAACCCATCAAGAATAAGAAATCATCATATCGATATATGTCAATCATCAATCCACACCTACTGAAACTCATCACAAAATCTCAATCCAAATCGAATGATGATGCGTATGCAATCAGAAAAATCCCACAATGAACCATGACCATAAAATACGAAATCCCCAAAACCACCGAGTACATCAGCAACACATGAACAAGGAAAAAAAATAAAAACGGAGTCCTCATTCCAGCCATCCACAAACTCTCGGTCTCACAAGGAAATCAGGATCTATGTCTATTGTATTGTTCTTGCAAGGCAGCAAAGTATAAGCCACACCTCCATGCTCGATCAAATTGATCCTCATATTTCCACTTCACATAGAAATTGAGGTTTTTCAACCGCCATTTGTTCCAACCAGAACCAAATTTCCAAAAGTTTCATAAAATTCAGATTTTCAATCCAAGGAGTCATGCATGTTAGGACTTGATGCTGAGCAACTATGTCTACTGCCTCAAGCTGACGTTAGATAATTTCTTTCCAAAGAAGCTTACTAAGTTTAAGATGGTCTTTAGCAAGTTTTGAGGAGAGTTTGTACTGAAAGTGTTGATAAGAATCTGGAAGGTTACCAACAACTAACACTGGCAGCATGCTGCACCTTCAGTATAATCCTCAACTGTGGATATTTCAGTTGGCACTGAAGATGAAAACTCTGTCTTCCATTTGTTGTCATCAATAACTCTTCTGGACACATCATGATCTATCTGTTCCTCATAACAAAATATTTGACTTTCCTCAAGCATTATAGCAAAAGAATTGATAGGTTATGCTGCTATATAGTAGAGCTCAGTTCTCCTCTCGATGAAAACTTAAACAAATTTCTTTCCACCACTATGTTTTCGGAATCTAAATTATCAAGAGAGTTTATACATGTGAAAATAGATTGTGTTTGCAATTGAGTAGAATTAGCACTTTTACTTGTAAGCTTGTTATCAATCTGCAATATATCAGAAGCTAACACACAATGAACTTTCTTGTCTTCCTTCTCGGAGCTAGCATTAGCAGAATCATCATGTGAAGGATTCCTCTTAGCCATATCATCATCACAAGATAATCCTAACATAGTCATCATTGCCAATGCATTGTTCCTGCAAATTACGCACACTCTTCTGTCCACATTCCATTTGAGTCGGATCAGTTAAAGGAGCATATGCAAAATCAGCCACTAGGGATAAAACACTAGTAGCACTTGATGAAATAAAAGTTTCATCAGGTTCTCTAGAATCATCTTCAGCAACAACACTAGAAGAAAAGAGTTCTTTGAGATCAGGAGTCTGAATGTTGTACTCTTTCATATAGATCATGTTTCGAGGATTAGAAAGTAGTGAAATATCCTTCGAATATGCAACATCTCTATCTTTGACCATCCCACTTTTGTCTTCATCCTCCGAGTTACCTTTGGAAGTCAGCAAACTCAGTAAGGTCTCATGGTCATCACCATAAAACACCTTGTCAACCTCATCATTGTCATACACTGGTTCATTAGTCAGCTTGGTCTCGCCTCGCACGTCTTCTTCAATCAACAAATTGTTGTCTTGTGGTGATTGCTAGATAGAACACGAATCTTGAGGGTGAGCTGGCAAACAGTTTTGGTCACCCTAATCTATACTGTTCAATTCTATGGCTTTTCACCAACTAGGGCACATTGGGAATTTGCATTTTGCCGTAATGTATATAGCCATTGAAACAAGGTTTGAGGGTAATCGAAGGGAAGGAAGTGAACTTCCATTTTTTTCATCTTTTCCCAATTAGTGATCTTGGCTTTGACTTACTTTTCTCGTGAGCATCACAATTGCTCCCACCACATAGATGCTCGACCCTCGAGTTTGATAACAACCAATTTTACTTTGACACGATTGGATATTTCCTTATAATCAAAATTTCTCTCCACTTCGTTAAGTTAATTAATGAATTTCTTGGTCTGTAACGTTCAGAAAACTAAGGAAGATCAACTAGAAATCTGATATCTCTATACCATCCCTCTTGAACATGACTTTTGTGATTGTAAATTGAGTTTTCAAGGGGGGAATCAGAATCAAGATAAAGGGACTTACGGACCTTCAAAGATCTCGCGCCGCTAGACACTGTTGGTGTAGTCAACACAAATAATCAAAGTTGTATTTTGATTAGGAGTGTCAATTCAAGTGGCTCGGATCAGGTTGAAAATTTTCTTTTAAATCTCAATCCGAATTTGACCCGAACTTGAATTCAACCCGAAAGCACTAAATCTAAACCCGAATCCAATCAATCTGAATCTGACCTGAATAACTCGATTCAGAACGACTTTTTTTTTTGTTATTTTCCCTATAATTCTTCATTTTTTTCTTAATACTCTATCAATATCATACTAACATTAATATTAATATACATAAAGGTATCTTAATTTTCAAAATAAATTTAATTTAACCCCAAAAATTTCACTAAACCCTAAATTAGGGTTAATTCGGGTCAACCTGAATCCAACCCAAAAATTTTCAACCTGAAAATCCTTCAACCTGAACCCAATTCAAATGCGATTTTTTTCAGGTTGGGTCATCGGGTCAGGTTGTCGGATCAAGTTCATTTTTGACACTCCTAATTTTGATGTCTATAGCAAATGGTTTAAAGTTAGACATTATGTGTTTAATATGTTAGTTAAGTGTACAGATCACTTAACATGGAAAGTCCTAATGGGTCAGGAAGACCGGACATTAGGCATCGGAAAAACCTAGTGGATCAGGAGGACTAGACACTAGGCAAAAGAGTCTTAGTGGATTAGAAGGATCAGACACCAAGCAGAAGACTAAATAAATTGATCTGAAAGAGCACTTGATGGGTCAGTTGGATTAGACATCAAGTGGGGAATGTTCTACTTGGTTGATCATACACTAAGTAAAAGAAAAAGTCCAAAAATACCAGTCAGACCGGATGTTTGGTAGGTAAGTAAGATAAGTCCTGGAGAGACCTTTCAATTATGGAAGGCAATAAGGACGCGTCCCAGTTGGGATAACCTTAGGCGTTGATCTGATTGAAGAAAGCAATAGAGGTTTCTAAGTCGAGATGAAATAGTCTTAACTCTCAAACTCATTCATGCAAAATCATATATTTCTAACTCTATTTTACATGTCTATCATTTGTATTCTTGTTGTGCTAACTTTGTTTCTTGAAAGTAAAGTTTGGGTTGATCGAAGTGTCTGGTCAACCGATCTAGATGGATAAGCACATCCAACAAAAAAGGAAATAGAGGTTCAGTCAACTGATTAGAGGATCAGTTGACTGAACAAATATGAAAACTGCAGAACGAATATGATTGGGTCGAACAGTAGAGAACACCCATGGGTCCAGTCGTTTGGACAAGATTCAGTCGATCATAAATGTGAATTTCACAGGATTGATCATATCAGATCGGAGCTCGAGTTGCACACGAGTTGCTTTGCCTGCACAGTGCATGTCTAAAGTACTGAAACCTAATTTAACTGATGTATTCCATCTGTTTGTTGTGAATTGCTATGCAGTTGTGTTGGGGATCGGCAAACGTATTATATTATTTCCTAGTCTGGTTCAATGCACTCTGTGTCCTCCCCTTGTTTACTGGGTTTATTGAGTGTGATTTTGATACGTCAATCTGAGACTCTGCTAGGCACTGTACCGTGCCAGTTTGATTTGCATTTTGAGCTGGTGGTACTTGGGCTTGTGAATTACCTGCTTCTATATGTGTGGAACCTTTTAATTATAGTCTGCTCCAACACTGTAGGGCCCTGTAGGGAGTGCCCATTTGCCTATGCTAGCACTGCATTATGTTGTTCTGTAGCTGTTAAAAAGTTTCAACACTGATTCAAACGGCAATTCCAATTCGAATTCTCGTTGATCTGGAAGGGTAACTGGGACACTTGTAGGCAAAGGTTTAGTGATGTCAACTTCCACAAGTACCCTTACATGACTAATTCTTTCCTCTTGTTTGGTGACCTTGTCTGTGTATAATGGGTTACTGAGGCCCGAGGTCGTCCAACAATCAACAAAAAGTCCATAGATTTTCATCCAGAGTTGAATCTGGCTTTAGGCTTCAGCTTCGAAGCAGAAGCATTGGGGCATGATCTTAAGATAGAATGGGCAGCCATAGGCAATGTATGGTCCTCTTGTAATGACCGATCACACAATTCTTTAGTTTCAAATCAAAAAACTAGCCAGAGGGAGTGATGCATGTAGGCACGGAGCCGGGAAATTCATATTGAGGGAAGTAGGGCGTCTTACCCGTACACTTGCACTAAAAAATTGAGGGGCTCCGTCTCCGAGTGCATTTACCTTTTATGTCGCGCATTCTATCGTTTGGTCAGCTCCTATACTTATTTATTTATTTTTGGTAATCTGATCGAGTAATATAGCTCTTCGAATCGATTAATTCTGAATATAACTAACCCACCAAGATAAATTTGGGAAACGTCACGTGCCCAACAATTATAGCCGGACTTTCTATAATTAATCACGCTAGGCAAATGCCCTTGTTGAAAATTGATTTCAGATGTTCTTGTTGGTGCCACTATTGGTTTGCTACTTTGAACGGTGAAACTGTTATCTCAAGAGCCCTCCACATGTAACGTCGTTAGAATTTATTAGTTCAAGTATATCCTTTTTGGAATTCCATTTATTCATTCCAAGTTCAAGTTCAACTTTTATTAAAATTATACATCAAAAAATGCACTTCAAATTCCCATTTTTTTTTATATCTTGAAATGTGATTTTAATCTCGCTAATTATTTAATATCATACTCTTCTTCCCTAAATTCCCTTTGCTATTTATTTCTTTCAATGATCTTTGGTTGTACTCCAACATCAATATATAGTTTTTCCCGGGAAATTCATATAGTTTTTCTATCGAGTATGCTTTAGGAGTAACTAGAAATGATAATCATATCAAAATTTTCTTTCAAGTAAAATAATTACAAATTCTCACTCAAATATCACATATCAATAATCAATTCCAACACAAATGCCTCGGCCTAATTAAGCTCCTAAGCACTTGTTTAAATTTTTTTTTTTTAAAATAAATATGGCGTTGCTAATTAAACTCGATCGATATCCATGTTCGAGTCCTTCACAAGGTTGATTAAATTCATGGAGCTTGGGAGCCACTCTGCGTTGCTGCATCAGTTTCTGCACAAACAAATATACTTTCGTATATTAATCTTAAGAAAAGTTTTTGCATGCATCCACTGATTAAAGAAAACATATCCACCAACAAATTAAAGAAAAATAATTAAGAAGAAACACTCACTTGATTGGTGATCATCTGCTGGCGATCCGGCGAAGTAGCATCTGATCCTGCATAATAATCCCTCAGGGCACTTATCGTGGCACGAGTGATGTGCAGGAGTCGCCGTCGCCGGTGCCGGAGCAGGCGCCGGTGCCGGCGAGGTCACTTCCAAAGGGGCGACCGTGTTTGTCATCAGGATTTGCAGGCGCGCTGACGCCGCTGGAGCCGTGGCAAGAAGCAGACACAAAATGAGAACCGCGCAGCTCTGCCTCGTCTCGATCGCCATTCTAATTGCAGAGTAGCTTGATTTAATTGTTTAATTGATTAATTTAAATTTATTTGGGATTTGATTTACTATTATATTTTATTTAGTGGGGGATTAATTATATTAGTGGGGTATTTATACTTGTGCAGTGGGCTATTTTTGGATTGCGAGCTTAATTAATTAATGGTCGATGAATATTTTACGTGGCCTCTTTGTTAGTGAGGAAGAGTGAATTG
Source organism: Zingiber zerumbet (assembly GCA_037833815.1). Taxonomy (NCBI): domain Eukaryota; kingdom Viridiplantae; phylum Streptophyta; class Magnoliopsida; order Zingiberales; family Zingiberaceae; genus Zingiber; species Zingiber zerumbet. Next base: position 16,424,168 of record JBBMJZ010000060.1, read on the forward strand.
AGCGTGTCTTGTGTTTGGCCATTTCTTATCAGCTTTATTAAGCCATTCCACATCTTTGACTACGATGGATCACCTCTAATTATCAATTAAGAGTCGCTGATGAACTACTTGATAAAACACACATTCCATCCCGCTTAGATCGCCTTTGTGAAGGGAAGAAATATAACAAAATATTTCTTCCAATTTCAATAAGTATAAGTTTATTTGTTAGTACTTTTATCTTTAGTCGACTCCATGAGCATCAAATGATTTAGAATGTTTAATTGACTCAATTAGCTGATATAGTAAATTTATCTTATCCAAACAATCACATGAGTTGACATTCTAATCGACTTAATCACATAAAGAGTAAGTCTGAGCTCAAGCATAGGATTCTACTTGATCAGGCAGTCTAGTCGATTGAGAAAAAAAAAAAAATCAATTGACTCATGTTTCCTTGTAGAAAACTCTCGATCAAGCCTACCTAATCAAAAATCACAAACTAGAGATTACAAATCACATAATCTCTCCCAGCTCACTATCTTTTAGTGGTTTATGTCTTCTAAGATTTCACCTTCCATCAAGTCCTTAGTCTCTCGAATACACCGAGCCTTTTTCGCATGTCATCCTTCACAATCACCTACAAAATCCACCTCTTACGACTATTTTCAAAGTTGTTGAACCAACTTTAATCTCTCCTTTCTATTGTCCTCGAAATGTTTCATGTCATCCTTCTCCAAATTGTAGTAGACCTATTAAGACTTGAGTTGAATCAATTTAGTCGTGCAAAGTCAATATCACAACTCGATGTGGCAAAAGATGATTCGTTCACCCCCCAGCACCCCCGCCAACCCGTCCCTAGGCCAACACGGAGGAGGTAAATCATGGATGACTACTAGCCATTAGTGCAAATAGCCAAGACATGGGGGAGGTTATGCTCGGTCACGCCGAGTTTCGATCCCAAGACCTTATGTGGCAACACCCCATGCCTTAACCATCGCACCGCCCCGAGGGGACGGGTCACAAGCTACTCGAGCTCCATATGTTTGTTATCAAATCCCTAAATCTTCATACATACATCAGCAAAATAGGCAAAAACCTAATTTAAAGCTCTTTATCAAATACATCAAAACTAGCTGGTCGAACACAACCACTCAAAATTGATTGCAGTTATGTAAGTTACTCTTGGGACCAATTTAATAAGATGCTCAGATGCTAGAGAGGGTGTAAAACAATTTTCTCTGCAAATGTTATTTTTAATACACTCTTGCTACAAAATTAACAAAGTCATACAAAAATTAGCAAAAAATAAAAATAAACCTAAATGCAAACATATACCAATTGAGAACAAGGTCGATTTGGTGGTCTCTAAAGCTCTTGTTCCTTGACTTATGATTTGTCAACTCCTTCTCGATCAACTACTTAAAATAGAGAAATCTCATACCACATGCAAGAATACAAGAATTCAGAAGGAAGGTTTAACATTACAATGGAGAAGCTTCTAAAAGAATTTAATTAACTTGATTTTGTCAACCTCCAAGCTTCCACCAAGCTCTCCCCTTAATTACAGCCTTCATCATCTCTTCATTCTTCACTCGTTATAAGCTCCCAGGGATAGTCAATGAGACTAACTAGGACTAATTATTTTTTTTTACTAGTTATAAGTTAATCCATCGCCGATCAATCAAATAGAATCACCTATCAGTCTACTACTTCCTAAAACCCAATTAACTTAGTCTAGCCAATGGCTAGTTGGGTAGCTAGATTAAATTCCACCATCAATCAAAGTTTAAAATTTCGACCTGTATTAAAATTTCAATTTCAAATCAGAACGATACGATTTCGGTATTGTACCATGCTGATACAGTTTCAGTATTTTTTTATTTATATATAGTAATTATAAAATAAATATATTTATGATGCATATAAAAATAAATTGTATATTGATTTTGTATAAGTTTTCAAATATTGAACTTATAATTAAATATAATTTTTCTTTAAATAAAATTGATCTATCAACAATTGAATTAAAATTGATCTATAATAATAATAATAATAATAATAATAACAATAATAATAATATAAATTAAAATAAAGATATTACTATATATATAATAATTATATAAATTAACTATTTATTCATTTAATTAATTATTAATTAAATAATATATATTTTAAATAGTA
>JBBMJZ010000060.1:16429536-16453455 GCA_037833815.1 Zingiber zerumbet
AAAGCGAGTACGTACTTATGGATACCAAAAGACTATGAAATTTGGTAATCAAGAACTTCCCCAATTCTCCAGAAAAGGAGATACGTTTGACTTCCCACTTAGATCGCAACTTGATAATATTCAGCAATGCTTAATTGACAACATTTGGAATATTCCGACTGCACCAGGTATATCCCGCCAAAAGATAGCCATTATCAATGCACTCTTCAACTACTTCACGACTACAATTCAGAAACCACTTGGCAAGAAATTTTCTTGTTATGCTATACTTTCAGGACCTTATGCAGGCCTGTACCCTACTTGGGAAGAAGTTAAAAGTTTACTTACAGAAGAAGATAAATCAACTTACAAAGGCTTCTACTAAATTAATGAACCTTATGACGTATTAAGAGAAAAACTGAGTCCAAACTTTACAGTAAGCCCAGCACTTCAATTAAATACTCCTAGCAGCAAACTCTAAGACGATAAAACTTATTTAATGGCAGCCACTTCTTCAGAACAACAAGATACAAATCTCTTGTCTGTCCCACTTCGACCACTTAACTATACCTCTTTAGAAGTACTTCAAGGGCAAAAGAAGAAAGATAATCTCAATTCGCTAAAAGCACTTCCAGGAGATATTACTTTATACTTACGTATCTTAGGAGATACTTCTTCTTATAAAACTTTCTTAGAGCTAGCTGACGCTCTAAATTGGTTTCATCAGAACCCAACTTCTGGAATCATGATTACTTATACAAAAGAATACTCAGATAAACTTTCCTGCACAAATCAGTTTCTACAATGTTCTCAACCTACTGAGTTAGGTTGCATATGCCAACTTCTATATTCCATAAGATAAGCTAATATGCAACTTGACAAATTTCAAAGGAAAAATTATCGTGGCCGACTTATTACACCTGACTCCTTGATGACTTATGGACTTCTACATCAAATATGGATACAAGAATTAGACTCTATTCCGTTATTACCTCCAACACTTGGAAAACTTATTCAACATTTACTTGAGGAAAGAGAAACATTTGTTTTAGCAACTTTTGATAGTTCGCCACCAGAATGGCTTCCTATTCAAATTGAACCAGCAAGACACTTAATTAAACTTGATGTTCAAGGCCTCAATATTCACTTATCTTCATTTGAAGAATATCCCTCACATCCAGACAAAGAATGGCTCTCACCTAAACCATTGTCTGAACAACTTAAACATTGGAGGGCTTCTTCAAGGCAGTTCTTAGTTATGGGATCCATATCAAGACCCAACAGATTATGTTCTGGCCAGAGAAACATTCACAAAGAAGATTTACTGGCCTACTAAATGTGGCACGGTTCATTTTCCGTTTCAATATACTAAACATCAGAATTTATGCCAATTCTACCAAAAGAAAAATTTGGCATGGTTAAAACAAAAGACTCCCTCCATTGCTTCAACTACAACTCTTCCACCGTCTATAGGATCAGTAAAGGAAGCAAACTTAATAAACATGATGGAAATTTAACTCTGACGTAAGCCGTGACAACAACAAAGCTCTGACGTAAGCAATGACTTCAACAACTTACTGATGTAAGCAGTGACTTCAATATTTTGTGTGACATAAGCACGTAGCTCATGCAACAATAATTATTATTCTCCACGTCCTCCTTTTAGCCTCTTCTCACTTCTTTACAAATAGATAACTCCTCTTCATGTAATAATCATCGAAGAAGAAGTTTGTAAGCATTAGTGTGTAACAGCTTGTAGCTCTCCTTCTTTAGCAGTTTTTCTCTTGTAAGTCTTCTGTACTCTGTTTGTAATTATTTGTATTATAAATTAGTTTTCATGGCTGAGTAACTCTCTTCTTCTAAACCTTCTGGTTCTTTATTTTCTTGTTCTATAACAATAGTCCTCAGACCTTATCAGATGCTTTCATCTGTAACTAGCTAAGAGAGAAGACAGAACTATAGTCCTTGGTTCTGTAAATCCTGTGCTGGCTAAGTAAGACAAACTAGCATGTATGCTAACGTAAGACCTGAAGTGCCGGGGTAAGATACCAAGAATTATGTAACGGTTCTAGACTCTCTACTAGGTGGGGCTCAGTGGTGAGTTATACAACAACACTACGCTGACTGAAGGTTTAAATCTATTCAACAGCTAAAAACACCACCACATACTGGTTAAGTTGATATAAAAATAAAACTTTGGTATCAGAGCCATACGTTCTCTGGTTTCCTATATGTGTACACCCTCTACTACTATTAAAACTCTTGATTATCTAGATCTTGCTTTACAACCCAGAAATATAATAACTCTAGATCATAATAAACATATTTGTTATGTAAGAAGTAAACAACTTGGTCATCTTCTACACTCTGAACAACCTCACTTGAATACTTTAACTGATTTACTTCTAAGTTTTGCTCTTTCTGTGGAAACTCAAAATCAAACTCTAGCTCAGAAATTAGAACATCTACTCACTATCTCTCTTCAACTTCAAAAGGTAGTATCTGAAATGTTACGTAATCTTGACTACTTAAAACAATCAAGAAACTTAAAACCTGTGTCTGAAACAAAAACTCAACAAGTATTAGTACAAGCCAAGGACTTAATAGTCAGCAACAAAACTCTAATACGAGGAAAATTAGATAAAATAATTCAATTATTAGAACTTAAATATAAATGAACAAATTGAAATATGAAAATACACACTATGAAGACGCTGTAGAATACACCAAACAATTTTCTGTTACAAAAGAAGACGGGTATTGTCATATTGATCTTCCTGGGAAAGGAGATCAAATTCAAATACAACAAAATAATACTATCCTTGCTTTACTTCTCTTCATTATAGACTTACTGTAATCGAATCAAAATTATTACAAGTTGATAATCACTAAATAACAACAAGGTCAAAGAAGCCTTTGCAAAACTCACTAAAGATCTTAGTAATTTATCTTTAGGAAAAGTTATTCCTAAGAGTCCTCCGGTTACTTCTAAATTTTTAACCTATAAATCCAATGAATCTGACAAAAACTGAACCCTTTTCAGGACCTTCTAGATCTGTTAAAAAAATATATTCTTTATAGCTGTAAATCCCTTGATTGCCTCTCTCATTATTGTTATATTCTTCTGGTAATTATTGTTGTATTTCTTCCTATATTTTAGACCCTAGGATTAAGGGATTTGATAATCCTTGATATCAATATATTGTAATTCTCTTAGTGAATGAGATAGAAAACATTTTTTCAGAAATTCTCTTTTATGTCTTTGTCATCAAACCCCCATTCCAACTCTGAAGTAACCAGGATAAACCACCCAGAGGAAGTGGAAACCGAACAAGAGCTGTAGCTATAAAATGTCTACACACACTAGCTCCAGGTGTTTAGTTTTATTTTTACTAGTCACTATAAAGATAACATGATTTGCAGCAAGACAGGTGGTTCTCAGTTAGCTAAAGTCATTATAGAATCCAGTTCCAAGGTAAGTTCCAGTGAGAAAAATAGCAACCACCCTATAGCAGAGAATCTTAATTTTATACCAGAACATAAACTGCTTAGAAATTGTTGATCCCTAATTTAAGTCTGATGGACACATGAAATGCCCAACTAGAAGTACGTTTCTCCCTTAATCAGAACGGTTAAAAAGCATCTAGTTCTCCATGAGACTCCAAATAATCATGGAACATAAGAAGAGCTACTGGTCGTCTGGTCCATTTATGAACAATTACATTAGTGGACCAAAACAGAGTTAACTGATCAGTTAACCAAAAACATTAGTCACACAAACCTGGACCACATAATTTCCATACTGGTCTTGAGCCAATAAACAAACAGATTGTATAATCTCTCCCATCACGATATGTTGGGTTTTCACGTCATCACAATACTCCAGAACTCTCTGAAATCAATATAAGAGTTAATTAGCCTGAGGAACAAGCAGTATGGACATAGAATTTATTATTTGAAAAATGCCAAAAGCTAAAGGGCTTATTAACCTGTATAACCCGACAACCATATGGATGTGTAGATAATGCCACAACTTGATTAAAAAAAGTGGATATGATAAACTGAATCACATCCTGCGGAACACACTCAATACATTTCTGAATAACATGGTTTCCATTTTGGTCACGGACACATCGAATGACACTTCCATCAAGTTCCAAAACTATTTTTTTCTTTTGATCCAAATCAACCACTTCTATGGCCTGTGAAGTATGTCATGTTTACTTTCTAAGAGATTAATCAAAATATTCCATACTATTAAGTTCACAAAAATCTAGAAAGAAGCAAACCACTAGCAAGACAACATACAAGTCAAGGCTATCCTGAAATATCTGTAATTAAATTCATATTAGGAAAAGGCATTATAATTAAATTTATTGCATATTTTACACTAGTACTGAAAATAAATAAAGATGTACATGTAACATTGGACAATAAGAATTCAGTAGCAATAATTAATAAACCTTAATTGAAATTTTTCATAATCAATTTGGGAGCAAAAGCAACAGAAAAATCAGTCATTTAGGCAAAGAAACTACAATAATATTTGATCAGTAAACCTATCTTATCAAACTTTTCATGCCCTGAATCAGGAAATTGCCTTGGTACAGAAAGTTCCAGCGACTTCCAAACTAGAATGATGGTTAGACTAAGCTGCTACATGATTAAAAATGGGCATTCACAAGAGTCTTCAAGCATAAAACTTCTTGCTCCTAAGATTTTCAACAGAAACAAACAGACACCAATATGATATATATTCTTTTGTAAATAAGAAAATTTTCCAGCAGTGCCTCCTTTTTTTGTTTGGCTCTTTTCCTGATTATTACAGAAATGTCACATGGCAGTTGATCCCTTTATTCCTATCGTCACTCCTTGTCTGTCCAATTTTCACTTCTCCCAGCATTGCTTTTCACCATCTCATCACATGCCTTTTGTTCCTTTTTCATTTGCAAAAACAGAAGATGCTTATCCTCTCACATTCATTTTCACTGTCTCTTTGCATTACTTTTAGCAATATCTATTGTCTTTCTTCCTCCCCAAATCATGAGGTTGGCCTCATTTGTATTTGCATGTTGCTTATGCCACTCAAGGTGAAGAGAAAGGACAAGGTAGACATAGATGTGATCATCAGTGGGACACCAGGCAGTGTACATCAACCATGAGAAGGGCGGACCACCACCATCATAGTGGTTCAAGATACCACTAATTTACATCAACAATTCCCTGTTGGCAGAGTTGATGCAGGATGTCCAAGAAGAGAGGGTCACATGATGACTCAGGCCTATGATCAAGCCAGCAATATGGAACTCTAACACTGCCATATTTGTTGATGATTAGTATTAGTCATAGGGATCACTCTCAGGCCGACGTCCATTGTGGTTGGAATTGAATGGATCATACAGAACAATCAACAGAGTAAAATTAGTGTTGTTTCAGCAGTGAAGACAGCAAAGCCTAACCTCTTTATCATCTATCAATCTTGCCTTTATTTATAATCAACCTAGGTAGTTCTTATAACATTGCAAGAAAAATGAATAATTTTGTCTATAAATATGAACTTTTGTGTTAAACACATAAAGAATATGATTAAGTTGATTCCTATGAAACAAACAAGGATGAAACCAAATCATGTCTCTGCTGACTGCTCTCAATCTCATCTCTTCCCACCTCTTCTTTACTGAAACAGAATTGAAACCAAATGTTTTATCATATTAAAAGCAGAAATGAACTCATAGGAACTGTGGAAGCCATTGTGAAACTTCCTAAAGCACGAACAGCAACTAACTGATCAAATTGAGAAGGTGATGCAAAACTAGTCTAATGCTTCATCTCAGATGTAAACACAATAGATAATTTTTAATTAAAATTATCATATATGTGTAGCAAAGCTTTAGTATGGAATAAAGAAACTAGGGTTGTAAATGAAGCAAACATTAGTGAGCAAACTTGGTGTTCGACTTAGTAAGAACTTGTTTATGTTCATTTAAGATATACAAGATCAATTAAATGAAAACGCTTGAACAACTCGTGTTCAGCAAATTAGTGAACAATGTTCACAAACAAAGCTTGTGAACCATGTTGATCAACAAAGCTTTTATCAAACTTGTAAATTAAAAAAAAAGTTCTAAAAACAAACAAACGCACAAACGCACTTGTTATCGAATTGAGAGTTCGATAATATCTAAATGAATCAAACTCAAACCAAGCTCAAGCTCGTAAAAAAAGAAACCAAGCCAAGCTAAAACAAACGTTTCAACAACTTGGTTCATTTTAGGCTCAGCTTGCTTGGCATGGTTAAACACAAAATTTTGCACAAAACTTGGAGCCAACTTGGCTGGTTTACAAATTTAAAAGAAATTGAGTGAGAACAATTTATGTTTGATTTTTGTTAATGCATTTGAAATTTATTCCAATGAACATAATGAGATCTCTTGCCACAATTTTTTTTATTCAAGTGTACATCGTGTTTTATCATTCAAGCATTTAATTTTTTCCATGAAGCTAAGAGACACACAAGGTAGATGAGAAGAACATGTAGAATAAGCTAGTCATTCTAAATAAAGTAATAAAGTTACTCTTTGTAAATTCTCATGTTCTAAAGATAACAACAAATAATTTTACCAACGAACACTAATAAATGCACAAAGTCTTAAAAAATGGTGTCTTTCCAAAAGATGTGTAAATTGTGTAGGAATTTACTTCCCACAATCTGTCATATTTGCAAATTGATTTAATGCTTAAAAATAATTTTACCAGCAACCAGTGATCAATACAAGGAAATAAAATATTAAAGAATGACACTCGAAACTTTTCTAATTTGTAGTCATGTTTATATTTTACATAGAGTTTACCTATACTAAAACTTGTACATATAAAAACGTAAAAAAAAATTATAGCGCAGATATTTATAATACAATATCCTAATTTTTTATTATTAATCAAAATTACTTTAAGCTAAGATAAATAAGAATTAATTCAGCAGCCCTAAATTTCAACCTACACATAGCGCAGATATTTATCTAGTTGAAAAAGTGATAGTAAGTTTGAAAAAACATATCACAGCTGTTTGAATTTAAATAAATGAATGATAACTTCAGGAATTTTAAGTACAAGATCAGCATGGGAAAGTAACTAAGAAGTTTCTTTACTTCAACAAAAAAAAAATTTAAATGTGTCCATTACTTGGTATATCATCAGAGAAAGGTCATATATCACATGAAACCATACAAAATGAAGATACTAAAAAAGAGCATACATGCACAGAGGACTTAAACTAAATACCTTTTGAATTACCCGACAACCATACATTTGAAGGCTGAGAGCCAATACATGCCCATTAAGTTTGTTAGCCAGTTCCCTTCTCTGAGCTGAAGATCCATGCTCAAGAAACTAAATCAAAGCCAAATATAAGTGGCATTGTGGCACGTGCATTTCACAAATAACATTTCATACAATACCTTCTGCACCACATAATTGCCAAATACATCCGACATCAAAGATAGAGCATGAGGCATGATTTCTTGGAAAACCATGTTTTTCTCGTCAGTTGTAGCTATTTCAAGTTTCTGTTGTATAAAACGACTCCCATATTGGTCAGCACTGGACATAAAGAAGAAGAAAAAGATTGATGGTTTAGACCATGACACACAAAATTATGTCAAAACCTTCATAAACATGGATCTTAGATATATTTTAACTTGGCTAAAAGTTTGATCATATTAAATTAGTAATTATGCCACTGCAAGAAGCTAAACGGTGGTATTCATGTGACTATTCACAAATAATAGCTACACAAGACTTGTTTTTATTGTTTCCAGTGGTTATACAAGATTTTATTCCTTTAATGTTCATTCATTTGGTTGGTTTCCTTCTAATAATAAGATCATAGCTATTTGATAGTCTATTGAATTAAATTTTGAAGAAAAAAATTACAAACATATAATAAACATCTCCACTAGTGAGCTATCAACCACCAGATGTTAGCTGGAGATGTGGGATCCACTATCATATCACAACGCTTACAATGCTAGTGGAATTGATTCTCTGGCCTATGGGTTTGTTGAAGAATTGGACTAGTGTTGTATTGGTGTTATTGCTTAGACTTCATTAGCATGTCAAATAATTAATTACAAAAAACTATTTATAATTAATAATTCAAATTTTCAGTTCCTCAGATGCTCTAAGCCATCCTTTGTGGCTCACCTCTAAGTACACCTCATTTCAGACCTCTAAGCTTTATCGAACAAAATCCATCTAATTTGATTGCGTCAAAACCATCCATAACAAGCAATCTTATTAGGTCACAAGCTATGAGAGCTTCATATAAAGTTGATCGCTTGAGAACATTGTTGCACCAACAATTGAGTCAAAAGAAATATGTCAATAGAAGTTTTAATTGATTTGCAAATTTAAAAAGTAATTATCTAACACTCCAAGTTCTTGATATCATTTTGTTCAAGTTGCCTTTTTTGGCTTCTTTGGATAATATGAATGAGTTATGTAAGCCTGTGTTGATCAACATCAAGTTGTTTTTTAAAAGGGTTAAATCAATTATCAAAAAAATAAATAAAAGGGTTAAGTCAATAAGAGGTTCTTTTAAAATTATATTACCAAGAGGATCATCTAAAATGTTATTAGAGGATTCTTTTAAAGTTACATCATCTAGGGTTCATCTAAAGTGTCATTAGGGACTCTTCTAAAACGTTATCTATTGACTTTCAGATAATCAAGTTAAGAGGATTTTTTAGCATGATTCTTTCATTTTAACTAAAAATTTTATTGATTGTACATGATGTTGACTTTGAGTTTGGTTTACCTAAGGAAGATTACTTTGAGCTGACAAACTTATAAGGAAATTAGCATTTTACAGTCAATTTTATTTTAATTTCAAGGCAATACATGATGAGGTTTACTCACATCATGTAATGGTCGTCCTCAACATTGTCAAAATTTCTACAGCTCGTATGAGTTTATTATTAGCAAATTGTATTCGTTTAACTGATGTCAAGTGACGCCATTCAAAATGATTTTCAATGTCATCAAACTATCGCATGCATAAGCTTATATCGAGCATGATTTTTAGGGAATAATTTAATTCTTCTCTAAAAATGAGACAATTTAATTGTGCACAAATATCCCTGTTACTCATAGAGTTGTAAGTGTAGAAATAATTATTTTAGTTCTTATGAATTAAACTCACTCTTTACATGGTAGTTGTTGGTGTTGGGAGCACCACATTGAACCTATGTTTTGATGTATGACTAAGTTTAAAGTTGGTTTATTTGTGATTTGACGAGTTTGTCGAGTTTGCACAGGCAGGTAACTTGACAAATGACAAAGTCCTAGCTGGGAATCATGCAATGGCGAAGACCTAGTGGGACTAGGCAATGGAAGTTTTGATTGGAACTAAGCAGCGGAAAGCCCTAGTGGGACTAGGTAAGGAGGTCCAAGGAAGAATCAAGCAAAGGAAGACCTAGTTGGACTAGGCAAGAAAGACCTGATTGGGAACCAAGTAAGGTATACCTAGTTGGGAACCATGTGAAGAAAATCTAGGTAGGAACCAGATAAGGTAAACCTAGTTGGGAACTAGGTGAAAAAAGTCCGAGACAGTTTGGGATCTAAGGTCTTGGCAACAAGTCCAAGCAAGTCAGCTAGGAGCTAAGGTCTAGGCAACTATGTCTAAATGGGTCATATGGGAGTTGAACATCTACTCAAGGTACATTAACCATTTATAATCTCGTACTTATTAATGTTTATCGTGCAAGGAGCTACTCAACAGTTACAAGAGATCGTAAGGGATTCTAGGCGGATGGTTGAGGATAAGCCTCGACTGACGAAATCAATAGCTTCCAAGCGACTAGAGTGAGAAGCGAGGCAACCTCGGCGACTGAAGAAGGCTTCCAAGCGATCGGAGACGATGTGATCCAACGATCCAGAGGAGGCAATCAAGATTGCAATTTTACCACGCTCTAGGTGCCCGAAGGGAATCCAAGATAGTTTCTGGAAAGAATCAAGTTTAATAAGAATCCTATTTTTTATTAACTTAGATCTTGAACATTAATTCTGTTCAACTTACTATTTAATTTTGCATGCTACTTGTGCTAAGTACCTTATTGATTCTTGCATGCTAGTCTGCTCAAGCGTGTTGGTGCTGGGAGCACCACATCAAACCTATGTTGATGTGTGGCCAAGTTAAAAGTTTGTCTTGTGTTGATCTGATGGATTGTGTCAAGTGTGTAAGTGTAGGTTACTTGACAAGAGGTGAAGTCCTGGTTGAGAACCAAGCAAAGCCTAAGTGAGACTAAGGAATACTTGATTGGAACCAGACGGTGAAAGTTCTGGCAGGGCTAGGCGGGAATGTCCTAGTTGGGCTATGTGAATCAAGTCAAGGGAAGCCAATTGGAAGTTGAGGTCTTGGCAACAAGTCCAAGCAAGTTGGAAGCTGAGTCTTGGCAACTAAGTCTAGATGGGCCGGCTAGGAGTTGAACATCTAGCTAAGGTACGTATGAGTAACATTAATCTTTCTATCATACTCATTACATGTTACTTTTTGCAAGGAAGTATTTTTGACGGTTCAAGCAACTAGAAGGGAGTTCGGGCGACTGACTGGGGATAAACCTCAACTGATGGAATCGAAAGGTTCCAAGCAACTAGAGTGAGGTGCAGGGCAACCTCAGCATCCGGGGATAGCTTCCAGGCAATTGGAGATGACAAGATCTAGCTATTCGAAGTAGGTCAAGATCGGCAATTAACCAAGCTAAGGCAATCAGAAGGAGCCCAATTGATCGCAGACCACAAAGAACATTATCTATCGAATAGAGTTTGTAGTCACGTGAGCATTGTCCAATCAATCGAAGGGCTTCCAATTGACCGGAGTAGTGCCATGTCAACATCGACTCTAGCTCTATAAAAGGAGGCTTGAGGCACTTGTTTGAGTATCCATATCTCTAGACAACTCTCTTTGTGCTCTCCGAAGTTCTTCTTGTGCTCTGTGTTAAGGTGTTGTGCTCACGAACACTAACGACCAACGACAACTAAGAGGGTCTAATTGTAATCTATTGTTGTCATACATTTATTATTCATTTTTGTGCACTTAGCTTTTTATATTCTTTTTGAGGTTTCTCCATCCCCAGAAGTATACTTGACTCTGGCATGCTATTTGTGCTTTAAAAATCTAATTAATACTTGCATGCTTTTTGTGCTCAACATATTATCAATTTTCGCGTGCTTATTATGCTAAGTGTTCTAGAAGTCCTACATTCAAGCTTAGTACTTGATTGTTGAATCTTGCCTGATTGTTATCTAAGTTGCATACATTTCACTTGATCAAATTTGTGTTTAAGTTAGTTTCTTTTATTTCGCTGCATACGTTGAATTCTTTGTTTAGAATTTTAAAACGATCAATCGTAAAATTGTAAATGTTATAGCATGCAATTAGATTCAACAAAGTGTTCTCTAAATTATTGTATATCTGGCTTAGGATTTATTTGGTCTTTTGTTTTGCTTATGGTTTAGAAGTTTTTATTATTATCAACTCCTAATTCATACCCCCCCCCCTTCCGTCTTGCATTAATCAGATCCAACAATAGTAAGGCTTGTGTCTCTCATATCTCATGTATTTTAGAGTTGGTTGTGGTGATTCCTCTCATGATGCTGATCTAAGTATTGACAAATAATGATGCTTATAAAATAAATCAATGTGATGCAATGAATGACAATGATAAAATTTAGTTACGTTTATGATGATCGTTACTTATGAATCTCTATTAAACTAAATAAGATTGACAATTTTAATAAAGAAAATATGTTTTATATAGGATGAGGTGATTCAAGTTTGATGTTGAAGTTGCCATATAGATCAAGTCTCAGTTGATGAAATAAGTTGCATTTTGTATATCTAGACATTCCTGATGATTGTGACATTATGTCGGTCCATGAAGGAGAAGCACAAAGTGACACCGTATTCAGCATCTCAGAAGGAGAAGACGACCTTGAGGAATTACACAGGTCAATCCAAGCCTTAAATTTAACTAAATCTATGTTTATGCTAGGACAGGTAGGTGGAGGGTACAGACCGCAGATAAAGGTAACAGAAGAACAACTGAATTGCCTGCATATGCGCTCAAATGAGCCAATCTACCAACAAGAGAGCCACGGTAAAAAGGGCAAGGCTTCACTGCCCTGAATGTCTTATCACGGTATGTAACCTATATGGCCCTTATTATTTCACAAAGAAGTTCCAGTAGCACCGGCTGCACCAGCACCTTTCTTCCCTCAAAACCTCATACAAGAGCAGTAGTACTATATTACATGATGCCAGGGAGAAATAGAGCGGCTACAGAAAGAAGCAGAATATTACAAAAAGCTGTATGAGGAGCTCCTGCTGGAAAAACACTTAAAGGAAGACCTAGTATCCATGGAAAAAGAGAAGGCGCCATTAGAAACCAAAGATGTTATTAGTAACGAAGTTATAAGCATGTTATAGGAAGAAACCACCAGTAGAACAACTGCCACTCAAGAAGTCAAGGGACCAAGATTAGTAAAGAACATGCTTTACAACCTAACTATTGAAATAGAAATTTCTGGTATTCCCGGGTTCTCATTCAAAGCTATTCTTGACACGGAAGCAACCACATGCTGTGTTGACCAAAATTCGGTCCCTAAAGAAGCATTGGAGGAAAACACATTCACTGTATAATTCAGTGGTATAAACTCCCAGCAAACTGCCCGACAAAAGCTGAAACAAGGAAGAATGTATATTGGGGAAAATATATTCAGAATCCCTCGTACATATAGCTTCCCTATGATCTTGGGCGACAACATACAAATGATTATAGGCTGCAACTTCATCAGGGCGATGCATGGTGGAGTACACATTGAGGGTAACATTGTAACTTTTTATAAAAATCTTACTATAATCAATACTTTGCCCTCAGTAACATCTGCAGCAGCCATCGAAGAACTAGAACTTGAAGAAGAGGAATACATCCAGATACGGGAAATGGTGCATTATTCGGGAAAATCCTCGCAAGATTTCAAGGAAGAATTCCGCTCTATATTAGAAGAACTTAAAGAACAAGGCTTTATTGGTGAAAATCCTCTCTTACACTGGTCCAAAAATCAAGTAGTATGTCATCTAGATATCAAAAATCCAAACTTTATTATTGAGGATCGACCACTTAAGCATTTAACCCCACAGCAGAAGGGGGCTTTTTCCAAACATATCAAGGCGTTATTAGATATTGGGGTGATTTGTCCAAGCAAAAGTCGTCACAGAACTACAGCTATCATAGTTAATTCCGGCACAACTATAGATCCAAAAACAAACAAAGAAATCAAGGGCAAGGAGAGCATGGTTTTCAATTACAAGCGCCTTAATGATCTCGCTCATAGGGATCAATACAGCCTACCCGGAATTAATACCGTCTTAAAGAAGGTCAGCAACAGCAAAATCTATTCTAAATTTGACCTCAAAAGTGGGTTTCATCAGGTAGCCATGCACCCAGAATACATTGAATGGACTGCTTTTTGGTCCCAGGCGGCCTCTATGAATGGCTTATAATGCCATTTGGTTTAAAAAAATGCCCCTGCCATTTTCCAAAGAAAAATGGACAACTGTTTCAGAGGGACTGAAGACTTCATTGCAGTATATATTGACGATATTCTGGTTTTCTCTCAGAATTCAAAGAAACATTCACAACACTTAAAAATTATGTTAAATATATGTCGAAGAAATGGTTTAGTCCCAAGTCCCACAAAGATGAAAGTAGCAGTAATAGAAATAGAGTTCCTTGGGGCTATTCTCGAAGAAAGACGTATAAAGCTACAACCCCACATTATTTCAAAAATTGCATATTTCCAGGAAAAAGAATTACAATCCACAAAAGGAATGCGGTCTTGGTTAGGGTTATTAAATTATGCAAGGAACTACATTCCTAACCTGGGCAAAATGCTAAGTCCGCTATATGCAAAGATAAGCCCAACGGGAAATAAGCGGATGAATGACCAAGGCTGGGCCTTAGTCAGAAAAATCAAGAGGGTTGTTATGAACCTACCGGATCTTGAAGTACCCCCAGAAGAATGTTTTATTCTTCTCGAAGTAGATGGCTGTATGGAGGGTTGGGGCGAGATATATAAATGGAAACTACAAAAGCATGACCCAAGAAGCTCAGAAAAGATATGCGTCTATGCCAGTGGCAAATACAATCCCCCAAAATCCACAATAGACGTAGAAATTTATGCTTGTTATGAATTCCCTTAAAGCCCTCAGAATCTACTTCTTAGATAAAAAGGAGTTAATCATTCGAACAGATTGTCAAGCAATAATTAGTTTCTTTCGTAAATCTACAACAAATAAACCCTCCAGAATCAGGTGGCTAGCTTTCACAGACAACATTATTGGAACAGGCAAAAACATTAGCTTTGAACATATTGAAGGGAAGGATAATTAGCTTGTCGATGCCCTTTCAAGATTAATTAATTCCCTTTTCTTGCAGAATGGCCGAAACAGGAAACTCTAGACAAGCTAGGTCTAGTAGCCGTGGCATTACAAGAGGTAGAGAAGAAGCCCAGCAAGGAGGCCCAGGAACAAATGATCCATATATTATTAACATTGACAGGCTCGATGAACGATACAAAAGCCTCTTGCTCTACCTACGACAACGAATACGGCAAGGAATACCACTCGCTGAACATGATGACATCATGGAGCAACTTATACAACTCCAAAAGAAGGCCTCAGAACAAGAAGTTTTTGCGATGCAACAACTCAAAAATCTCCACGTTGCAAAACTTCAAGAGTGCAAGAGTAGGAGCACCAAGAACAGTTACTGGAGAGACTGGTACCCTACTGCAAAACAGATTGATGAACAACTGGAAACAGCCAAGAACCTGACAAAAGACTCAATCCAGAGAATGACAAACTTTTTGCTTTAAGAGACAAACGAAAGTGGTGGACCCATCACCAGTCCAATCAAGCAATAAAGCACGCACTGTAACATCACGAGCTAAATATTCGTGATCTGTAAAGAGACTTGTAGTACTATACTAGTAGACAAGTGTGCGATCACGAATTAAAGAAAGATATTCGTGATCTAAAAGGAGGATTCGTTCTTTTCAGGAAGGAAAGTGATGAATGACGATGGGGCCCAATGAGCACCCGATTCATCGTTTCCTACCTATAAGTAACCCCCACCCCCCCTTTTTGCAAATCATCAGGCAGAACCTGAGCTTTACTAGGGTCTTGTGAAATCTACTAGATTAATAGAATCTGTAAGTTTTCTTCTCATCTCTCCCCTTATTTCTATTAATTTCTTTACATATATTCATATTCCCCTCCACGCCACCTTCTGTATCAAGGCCCACAGCAATAAGTTCATCCCCACCACCTTCTGTAGCGAACCACCTTCTGTAGCGAACGGATTGAGCCACTCATTATCACTATAGCCATCTCATAGGGGTTGTTTGTCAGAAGATCACATTATGTAAGAGTGTTGTTAGCCAAATACTGTATGTAGTCAAGGAAGTCCTCATTTTCAGTTGCATTTGTAGAGGGATCCATGGAATGGGGTACAGAGGCCCATGGGCTTGTAATCCCTGCATGTTCCTCATACAAATGTTGCTGAAAGCGGGTGTCTTCAGAAATGAGTGATGATATTATATGTCGTTCTTTTGGAAGGAGCTTGGCTAACACCGAGGAAGGTATGTTTTCGGAAGTTGAACCAAAACCTCTGCCTCCTCGTAGTGTTTCTGATAAGTTCTGGGCTTCAAGAATTTCGGGCATAATGATTTTTTCAAATATAATTTGAGCAATATAGTCCCTTTATTGAATCTGATATTCAAAATCAGAGTGATTAAATATTAAAATAAAATTTCACCTCAATAATAAGAGTCAATGACGCTTGCTCCTACGTCAAGACCGTGGTTCCAAGCAATTCCAAATCTAGTTGCAATTCGGTCGTATGATCCGAAAGGAATTTCCGTACGAAGATGATTTTTGTTCAGGTAAAATGGCATTTGGTGAAAGTCGTGTTACCGGAATGGTCGGTGGTGCGTCCCCAAGTGATCCAGAGAGGGATCCATCATCTAGGTCAGTTTCTAGTTGTATTTTCTCCTTCAGCTTCTTCCATGTCTCATGTCTATCAGTAATAATTTCAGAGAATACCTGTTGGAAATTATTAGGAGAGTGTAGCAATGAGTCCTCGGCTGAATTTGTAGGCCAAGGTAGATAATCTTCTTCTTCAGGATAATCCTTATAAACAAATACCCCTGGAGCTTTTTCTATGAGGACTGCAAGAGTATGGAAAGATTCCTCATCGCTATGGATTTCTTCATCCTTCTCGTTATAGTATATTGCTCTAGAAGTTGTTGACATCTGATAATTATTAAAACTCAAGGATATGCGTCCATCCATCAGGTTTCTTGTGTTTAGTTCTGATGGTTGCATTGGCATCACGACTTGCGTTGGCCTGAAGGTCCAGTTTAATCCTTGTAAGTGGGACGTAGGATAGTGTCGTCCCGAGAGAGCCCTTACCCCATGGCTTGTGAGGTATTCTACAACTCCCTGTACCTCATAAGCAAAGCCAACATTAGGAGTATTAGATAATCTTCCTACCATACCTCGGGTGATTAGAAGATTAGGTTCACTGTCTTGCCATTGTAAAATCCTCTTGTAAGAATAGATACCTGGATGTTTCTGTAGAAATCCCCAATCGTAAGCATAATATTTGGAATTACATAAACAAACTGGCTTCCTTGGGTGAGATCTACTTCCATTGTGGCAAGAATAATTTGGTCTCCCATCCAGCGATTATCCCTGAAGACAATAAGAGTCATGGTCCCTTCTTCTTATCTATGTAGTATTTGTATACGTACTTGAAGGGCACCAAGATGTATGTATTGCATTCGGCTCCTTTGCAATTGATTAAAACTATCTTCTTGAATAAATATGCGATCCTGTTGGTTGCCATCTGTAACCCGGAGTGGTTCTTCTGATCTATGGGCATATACCCGGTAATGAGCATCATCCCTTCGTGAATGGTATAGTACCTCTGCTGGTACTATGGCCACCCTTTCTTGCATAAACAGCCGCAACTGAGCTTGCAGGTCTATTTGTTGCTCCAGGGTGTGTATTGATGCGGTCCTTCCAGTTAATCGCCTTCCAATTCTTCTTGTAACTTGCTGGGTATTGAAGATTCTTCTTTGATTCCGTCTGTACTCCCTGATTTGATCATCAAACAGGGGTGTTATAGTTGATGTTGAGGGCTGCTCAGTGATTGTTCTTGCCATTTAGTTCTTGCGCTTAGCTTGTTCTTCTTAGAGGATTTTGTAGGGGTCATGAAAAACACGTAGTTGTCCCCTTCCTTCTTTGGGTTTTTAAGATATTCCCAAAGATAGATTTCTTTAGCTTGTCGATTAGTTCGTCAGGGATGGATGAAGTTTGGACTTCTCTTCTAGTTTGTTCCAAGATAGTCTTGAGATCTGCCTGGATATCCTTAAGACTTTCAGCGATCTGCACAAGTAATTGAATTTGGGTATTATTTTGCTCAATTATAACAGAATTCCCCGAGCTTGGTCCCTGGTATTCGCCTCGTTTAGCGAATTCTATGGCAGGAGATCCAATCTGTTCTGTAGCTTTGACAGCTTCCTTGTATGAGAGCGTGCTTTTTGTTATGGTGTAGCTTTCATTCATGAAGTTATCCGCTGCTCAAGCTTATGGAGGAGTTTCTCCACTCGCTTGATCTTTTTGTTAAGGTCTTCAGTCAACCTCAAGGCTTCCTTTTCCACCAGTTTTGGCTGCTCTGCAATTTTTGCAACAAGCTCTCTGACTTCCTACTTGGTTAGAGGTTTATTTTCTGTGTAAATGATAGTTAGATTTCGCAGGGCAGAATTAAGCATAGAAACCTCCTTTTCAAGTTTTTGGCACCTTTCTTGGATTTGTTTGAAGTTTTTCAAGTGGACTCTAGATGATAGGCAAATTCTATCGTATATTACAGCAAGGTTGTTGGCTAACTAATTAGATGTAACTTTTGGGATGGAGGCAAGGTCAAGGTATTCAAGATTAGATGTACGGGAGTTTGTATACCATTCTTGTATGGCCTTTTCCCATGTTTCTGGCATTAGGCCCTTAACATGATAAACATCAGGTTTTTGCTCACACAGGTGTGCCCTTGGTCTTACAGAGGTTGGCTGCCTTTTTGCCAAGTTAGGACCTGTTCTTTTGCGCTACCTGAAGTTTATCAGATTAAGGTACACAAATATGAATATAGAAAACATCCGTAATCGTTCCTTTTATACCTTAACCCTTAAGGCTTTAGGATTCTATAGTCATCTCTTTAACCTTGCTCTAATACTAGTAGGTGGTGTGGAGGGGAATATGAATATATGTAAAGAAATTAATAGAAATAAGGAGAGAGATGAGAAGAGAACTCACAGATTCTATTAATCTAGTAGATTACACAAGACCCCAGTAGAGCTCAGGTTTTGCCAGATCTCGGGGGGGGGAGAAAGGGTTACTTATAGGTAGGAAACGATGAATCGGGTGCTCATTGGCCCCCGTCGTCATTCATCACTTTCCTTGCTGATAAGAACAAATCCAAGGAAATATAATAAATCTAGAATGGTCCGACTCTTCCTTAGACCCTACATTGACAGGAGTTTCGTGCACCAGACTGCCCTTTTGGGTGTTGATTGGAGGCATCACAAGGAGAAAAATAAAAAAAGAAAAGAAAAGGAAAAGGAAAAGGGACAAAATCTATAATTGGTGAGAATAAATGAAAACAGATCTCAAAAGATGAAAGTAGCGGGGAGATGAAGAACATAAAAATAAACACTAATAATAGAAAAATCAAAAACAATAAATGAGTTAAAGAAGAAGAAAAAACAATAATAAAAATAAATTAAATGGGATTGAGATAAGGAAGATAAAGGAGTATAAAGAAGAGAGAGAGAAAATTAAAATTAGTTATCATGGACATAAAGCAAAGAGAGAGAGATAGGTTTCCCAAAGAAACTAGTTATCATTGCAAAACTTAATTAATAAAAAAGATATTGCATTCATTAGTAAGGAAGAAATTTGTATTGTGGGGTTATTTCACCGGTCGAAGATGGAGATGAAAATTTTGTGTTTTTTTTTCTTTTACACACTAATCAAGAAGGAAATATATACATGGATAAATTATAAAAAGATAAGAGGCAAAAAAAGTAGAAGAATTACGAAAAAGAAAAATAAGATTAAGATGACATGAAGATAAAGAGAGGATAGAAAAGAAATAAGATATAGAATACAAAAAAAAAAAAAAATCAAAGACTTAGGGGGCGTTTGGTTAAATGATGGGAATGACTATGGGTATGGGTTTGATAGGAAGATGGAATGGTAATGGGAATGAGAATGAAACCCACCTAGTTATATGGGTTTGCATGATTCCCAAAAATTTAGGAATCATTCCCAAATTATCATTCCCAAACCCATAAACCAAACACTATCTTTTACTATCATTCCATTCCTTCATTCCCAAACCCACCAACCAAACACCCCCTTAGTGGATTAGACGATCAGACATTGAGCAGAGAAAGTCCAAAAAGGTCTGAAGGACTAGATGTTTAGCAGGTGAGTTGAGGTAAATTACTAGAGGTAGTGAAGTGAGGTCGTGTCCCATTAGGGACAAATCTTAGGTACTGATCCAACCGAAGAAACCAACGGTGGTCTCTAAGTTGAGATTAAAACAATCCTTACTGTCTTCATATTACATATTATATATATTCTAACTCTATTTTGTAGGAAAATTATTATGCTATTGTACTAACACTATTTTGCAGAAATTGGTGTTTCATCGACAAAACAAGACTGTTCAGTTGACGGATCGAAGAAAGATCAGAGCAGTGAGATTCGATCAGGACGCAAAAGGGAATATTCAGATCGACGGATCAAGGGAATCAGTTGATAGATCAACTTATTTCCAGATTTAATGGAGATTCAAATCAAAGAGAGATGGTAAAAAATTATTCAGTCTACGGAACAAAGTTGATCAGTCGACAATACAGCAAGATTTACGGGATCAAACGAATCATATCTAAGCATACAAGGAAGGAGCTGTGGTTCTGTCGATGGATAGAAGGTTCAGTCGATGGATCGGTTTAGTCGACAAAACTATTTTTCAGTTGACAAAGTGAAAGCTATAAAAGAATCCCTCGAGCTCCAACCCAAGGAGAACTTTCAAACTTCTGATTTACTACTATGCTTCTTCTTTGCTGGTGCATGAAGTCTCCGACAAACTACAACTTCTTTTTATAATTATATGTTATCAGTATATTTAATTACTTGCACTCTCTATTCACATCTGTCACGCCCCCAAAGGAGTCCCTACAGAAAAATTTCGACAGCATCTCCTCTGTTCTGGTGACAATCTGAGGCATACATATATACAAAATACATCAGCCATATGCGGCTGAAATATATATACACAACCACGCAGTTATATAATCAGCCCGCTCGGCTGGAACAGAAATAAAGACAACCACGCAGTTATATAAATATATTAATCAGCCCACACGACTGTACTATAAATCAACACAGCGGAAATCATGAATAACGATCACAAAACATATAGTAACTAACTGCGAGCCGGCTCGGCTTGACACAATACTATTAAACCAAATACAAGATATACGAACACAAGAACAAGAACGAAACCAAAACACAAATAGCGTACAAAACACCAAAATCCATAAGGTCGTCCTCGAATGTGACGTGGGACTGGCGGACAGACTCTCCAAGCGACTCCATAAATCTTTTACCTGCTACCTGGTGAAATTACCAATATACGGGGTGGTGAGTATAAAGACTCAGCGGGTAATAGACAGATAGTGCATGAGAACAGTAAAGAACTGGAGATACAAAGGTATACAGTCTCGTATGGAAATAGCAGATACTACAGTGAGATCATAATAAGTGTCCATACCTGAATCCATATCCTAGGCTAGTAATAGAAGGTAGGTGTAGCAAAGTCCTGCTACGGTACTGCTCATAACTACATAGTATCATGTGAGGTATATACATGTCAACAGTAAGTAAGCCAGTGTCTAAACACGTACCACAGGTATATATCTCAACCTATGTAAGCATATCAGCATAAGTAAACAACAGCTGGATAAATAAGCAATCAGCAGGTATAATAATAACAGCGTATGCACGGATGGTCACTCCCGCCCACCCCTCAAGTCCATGACCCCAGTATGGGTGAGAGGCCGGGTCAATGACAGACTGTACACCACTCCAGCTACCACTACTCTCGAGTGGCTGAGGGGACAGTTGCATAGTAGCTGAATAGCTACGTCTGCGACGGGGGTCCCTGCTGCCCGCGACTCTAGCTATCACTACCCATGAGTGTGCGAGTGGGGGGCATGACAGGACAAGCGGCACGCTCCAGCTGCCACTACCCATGAGTGGTCGAGCGTGCGGCCTAGGCCAACGACCGTCTCAACCACAAGGGAGACAAAGTCGTCGGCAATGCATGCCATGACATGATGCGAATAATGCAATAATCATCATATATATATAAACAGAAACATGCATGCTACATGAAGCCAGCATGCTCAATAAGGTGTGTAAATAAATAGCAAACAAAGCATGTAAACATGGTATCAGGTGTCCATATATCCAATACCTAATATCTAATGTCCGATATCTGGTATCTGATACATGGTAATATAGTATCTGCTAAATATCATAGATAGCAACAAGGGACTGTACAGAAACAAACACGAGTAGCTCAAAGATTGAGTGGAAGTATTAAGCACAGGAAAATAAGAGTGGAGTCAAGATAAATATAGTAGCTATCTGAACATATAGCTCATACACTAAGATCAATGTGCTAAAGAGATAAAGCAAGAAGTACCCGCCTTTACTTGTCGATCGTATCAAGTAGTCCAACGTCGAGACGCTCGTCCCAAACCCACGTCCTGTGATCACAATATGTATAATTTAACTAATCAAGTAGGAACTAAATAACTAAACAAAATCCCTAATCTAATTAGGGTAACACTAATCAAACATGATCCTGGAGCAAACCCCCAATCAATCTTAATTATGCTACAACCAAATTAGATTAAGTTTACCCATGAATCATCAATTAACCCAATTATTTAATCCTTGAGTTTCTCAACTTCTTAATTAACATGAATCCATTAATTCATTTACAATCCAAACCTGGCTTCAATCTTCAATAAACCCCCAATCCATAATGTACTAACAATGATCATGCATCCATCTATATAAATCATTCACCAAATAACCATCATAAATCTAACATACATAGTTCATCCATGTGACCAATTGCTAACTATCAATCTGATAACTAATCTAACTCATCAATCAATCTCCACTAATTATCATACTAATCAAATTCAATATCCAATAGATTAAACATCCCAAACATTTTCCCTCCAATTAATGTTTACTAGAAGTATAATCAATCCAATACAGCATGTATCCAATCCATACCTAACCTAATACTGAGCATAACTTACCTACATCTGAAGCCTCAGCCGGTGATCCACAGCTGGAGAATCCACCGCCAAAAATGATGATCAAAGCTACATGAATAAGTCAAATAGCTACTCATAATATCCCAAAAACAGAAACGGAATCAAACCACAGTATTCTAATCCCAAATGAAAATTAAATTGCTTCACATCTGATACAAACCATACCTCAATCTACTTCCGTGTCCGCAATCTGTCCCTCTAAGGATCAATAGCCAATCTATGCCGGTGAGGAAGAAGGACCATATTCCGGTGATTGGAGCTGCTACGTGCAGAGATACGGTGGTAGAGAAAATGAGTCTAGGGTTCAAATCACACATCCAACCTAATCACTTACCTCCAAGATCACTACTAGGGCACAACGCTGTGAGAAGGAGAGTGATCAGCCACTGAGCTTGGCATAACTGAAGGGTGTGCTGGCGGCTCCCACATGGCCAGCAACTCCGGCATTGCTAGGGCAGAGATGGCGATCGACAACAAAGAGATCGAATCACTCCTAGCATCGGCTGCTCATGGATGTCCGGTGGTCGGCAAGATGATAGCATCAGGAGGTGGATCGAGAAAATACTAGAGAGGTGGTACTCATGTGGCTCTCGGTTTGAGCTCAAACGCCGGCGGTGATGACCAAACTAGGGCAGAGGAGATGGCGCTAGGGCACGAAAGAGAAAGACGATGGTGGCTTCGGCGTCCGGCGAGTGCTTGGCGTCCGCAAGAGAGAGGTTTCAGCGTCGGAAGCAAGGAGGAATCGGGAGAGGGAGAGGGAGAAGGGATCGGGTGAGGCGGCGGTGGTTCGACTTTGCTGGGCGGCGATGAGGAGAAGAGCGTGAGAGGAGGGGCTCGGGATGAAGAATAAGGGGAATTAGGTTTTATATAAATCTAACTTAGGTTTAGTTAATTAAACCATAAGTTAATTCCTCAATCAACTTCCACTAAAAGGGGTATTCCAAACAGGTTTTCCCTACACCGAATAGCTTTATCCCCTTAAACGGCTCATACGAACTCCAATTAAATGCCAAAATATTCCTAGAAATTCCTAAATATTCCAATTAGATTATTTATCAAATAATCTTATTATTTAAATATTATTTGGGCACCGTATTTTACACCAATTCAGAGCAACCCCGCTCTGATACTAATTGTTAGATCGAAAGTGCTAGAGGGGGGGGGTGAATAGTGCTCGTGGCTATTTCGTTCGATTCGTAAAATACTTGAGTAATAAATGCAGCGGAATTAGAAACAAACACATAGAAAGAACATGAGGATTTACTTGGTTCGGAGCCTTGAGCGATTCCTACTCCAAGGCCCACACTCGTTGAGCGTTTACGTTGGGCAACAACTATATTTCGTAAAGTTATTACAAAATAATATAGTAGAACAATACAAGTAAACAGTAACAACTTT
>JBBMJZ010000060.1:16453555-16466810 GCA_037833815.1 Zingiber zerumbet
TTTTAAGTTTTAAATTCAAATTTATTTTAATGTTTGAATTAATTATTTCTAAATTTTTATTTAATTTTAATTTTTTTGAATTAATTAATTTATTTGAATTGATTTTGTCAATGTTCTGTTTGACCAAGTCAAAATTAATACCAATTTCATCGAATTCTTGATTGACTTGAACAAAATCTAGATTGTCATTCACCATACTAAAGATAATTTTAGAAAACTTGAAAAACCGTGCATGTTCATCTAATTTTAAAAAATTTAATAATTTAAATTAGTATTTTAGATATTACAAGGGACATATTAGAAATATTTCAAAGAAATACGTCCCTAAGAAATTCCCAGTTAATTCAGTAGGTTGGAACCTATGTGTTCCCACTATAAAAAAAAACCTGTTTTACCGACGGAATATTAATTCCATCGGTAGACTTTATTTTTACCGACGGATTCAGTTATTCCGTCGGTACATGCTTGCAATACCGACGGAATATAGATTTCCGTCGGTACATCAAGTATTTTACTGACGGAATAATTCATTCCGTCAGTAAAAATAAAGTCTACCGACAGAATTAATATTCCGTCGGTAAACCTCACTAAAAAAACCCTAATTCCCCTCGCTGTTCCCTCACGCGCGCGGCCGACAGCTCCTTCGTTCTCCCGATCCCGATCGCAGGTTAGGTTTGGTTTTTTTTTTTCCGGCGACGACAGTTGCCAGCGGCCTGCGGCCTCAAGAGGCGGTGGAGCTAGATCACCCAAGCAAGCAGAGCGGAAGGTTGCTCGAGAAGGCCGGAAGTTGGGTTCGGGTGAGCCCTATTCCGGATGGCCGAGATCACCCAAGCAAGCGGAGCCGGAGTGCGCAAGACCCGGACCGAGGTGAGCAGAACCGGAGCAGAGGGCCCGGACCCTCAAAGTCTTAAAATCCACCCAGAGACCCCGGGAACAACAGTCTTAAAATCCACTATAGTTCTAATTCAAATAATACTTGAATAAACATGCATTTCGGCTTAATTGGAGCTATAGATATAACTGTTAGAAACCTAATTATAAATATGTAAGGGACTTGGTTGTAAATATCACATATTAGAAGAATAGGTATAAATTGTAAACTTAATAATAAATATAAATACAGGAATAGGAGATTACCTAGGTAAGAAATCCCCATTAATTGTTTCATAGTACTAGAATCAGACCTGTCAATCTACTAAGTTCATGGTTAGGACTTAGGACTATCGATACCCATGGATAAATCTTGAGCTCCCATGCCTGCCTCTGTGCAACACTCAGTCTGCAGACACATGCTCACCATCATAGACCTGTTTGATACCATGATGCATAATTGCAATCCCCTACTTGTGGACAGCTGATTGTCATCGGACCCTCACTCATGATTGCCATACTTCTCCATGGCCGTGCGACACCACCTTGTTCATCCTCTGCTTTCATCTCACACATAAGGTCATCCTTCTTCTTGCAAGGACTTTTGAGCAACCTCTTCTGTGATTCCTTTACATGAGACTCCTTTGGCATGTATTTTGGTGAGGAAGACTGCACCCTTGCTGTTGGTTTTCGGCGAGCAACACAATGCCCTCACTGCTGTTCCTTTTCATCACGCTGGGACCCCTTTGCGGCTGCTCTTTCCCTGCTTTAAGCAACAAGAAACATATTGTTTCCATCTTTGTGCTGCTTCCCATAGTGAACAATTTCTCGCAGCTCCCTTGCTATTTCCTTTGAGCAGCAAGCAACATACCATTTTGAATAGTATATAACTGCTCTCACTTCTGACACTGAGCAACATCCTCTTGACTTACAAGATCCACTCAATTTAAAATGTTGGATTCAGTAAATACTTTCCAATTGCCTTACATCGTTGGTTCTCTATGCCTTTCTGGCTCCATAGTAAAAGTTGACATTGAAAAAAGTTTCTTTGTGTTGCCCATACATTTTTTTTTTTAATTTTGAGGAAATTTTTTGATTCAAGTTCTTTAGATTTTAAAAGATTAGAACGCTGATTTATTTGGAAAGACTGTCATCTTGTATCCTCTCATCTAATTGATCCAATTGAGAGTATTCTACTGAATCAAGATGCTTCTGCATGGACAATCTTGGTTAAAAATTTTTGTAGCGGTCTTTGGAGTTTCAATTGTTCCGGTCAATTTTGGTAATTTTTTTTTGTACGATTATATTCAAGATAAAAAAACATCTTTGCTGGAGGAATTTCAGTTCACTTAGGAGATGCCGAGATGGTAATTTTTGGTGCTCCTTTTTTTAGCTAGTACCATGTATCCCGTCCTCCGGGCCGACTAATCATGGGGATGACTGCCCGACCCTACGAAAGTTTCCCACCGACCATAAGGTTAAATCTGGAAGTGCTTGCAACGGGCAACTGCCCAACATCCTAGGTTTATCATCTCACTCTAGGAAAATGCCCTGCAGTGTGTCGTAATTAGGAATTAAACTGTGAGTGTTTGGAGGACTACATGAGCGCTCCCGCTACACCATAGCCCGGGAGACATCCATTAAAATTTTTGGTGCTCCTTGTTAGATCACTAGTTGGGGTTACACTTCTTTGCCATGAGTTCAATTCATTATTTGAATTTAGGTTAGCTCTTATGTTAAGCTATGTCTCAAATCAGGCATTCTTAGGTAAACCTAGGTCTCACATTATGCTTACCAATTTAAGGGAGTGTGCAAAAGCTCCATAATTAAGGAACTAATTTTCTTCTTAATTATGATATGGATTAGTTACAATGGCATTGGTGATCTTTGGATGTCATCACTTATCAGTGCTTGTCAATTTTCTTCTGTCCAGGATCGTCCAAAATTCCTTCTTATATTTATTATCTACTTTGCCATTTTCATTTTAGTTCCTTGAAAAAAATCGTAACAAATTTTGTACTAGGGGTAGACAGGCTTATTTCAGAGTTTAATAAGTTAGCATAATTACTGACTCGCTGTTATTTTTCAGACACTGAAATCGACACAAGCAATGGGAGAGGCAATGAAAGGTGTTACAAAGGCTATGGGACAGATGAACAAGCAGATGAACCTACCTGCACTACAGAGGATAATGCAAGAGTTTGAGATGCAAAACGAGAAAATGGAAATGGTCAGTGAAGTCATGGGAGACGCCATCGATGATGCTTTGGAAGGAGACGAGGAGGAGGAAGAAACTGAAGAACTAGTGAACCAAGTGCTCGATGAAATTGGAATCGACATTAACTCAGAGGTGGTTCAAAATGTCTCCTTTACCAAGATCTTTAGCCTAATTGAACTTATCTTCTATTCTGTTTAGCAACAAACATTCTTGATTTGTTCCTTTGCTTGCAGCTTGTCAAGGCACCTTCAACTGCAGTCACAAGCGCTGAGGCAAATAAAAAGGTTGCTCAAGTCGAAGCTGCTTCAAGTGAAGGTGGTGGAATAGATGATGACTTGCAAGCTAGATTAGACAATTTGAGAAAAATGTAAATTTATATAAAGTAGATGAACACAAGGGTGATCAGAACTGAGAATTAATAGTCTTCCCATAAAGTTGACATAGTAATGTCCTTGTTATCTTGTGGTGAATGAAAAGACTAAATTAAAGTCTAATTAAGGTTGATGGCCACGTCACTGAAAAAACAAGTCTTTTACCTCAAAAATCAAGCTAACAAGGTTGTTTATGATCAAGTCACAACAAAAGAAAGTTTGAATATATTTCTTTTCATGGTTTAAATCATGCTAGTGATACAATAAGCTAAAATATGCAACAATAAAAAATTACCAACTCTCTGAGTGATTAATTGTCTATTAGAAGTTTAGGGTTTTCAACCATCCGCTGCTGGGCAGTTCTGCGTCACACAATCTGATAGTTTTGTTCTCAGATATTCTATGATGTATCTTGTCAATTGTCTTATATATTAAAAAGCAGTTCTACATAACATAGTAGCTATTAACTAAAATAATATCACAAAATAAACATACATTCTTCTGAGTCAGAAAAAAGAGATTTCCAGAGGCATCATTGTGCTACCCACTACCACCTTTCTAATTACTGCTATAACCATAATAGAGTGCAGTTATACGTACTTGAGTTTAAATATGGGCAAAGAGTTTAAAAATTAAGCTTAATCATGATCTAGTAAGGTTGATCAAGTGTGTAAAGTAGCTCAACAAAGAAAGTCCTAGTGAGTTTAGGTAAGTGAAAGCCCTAATAGGTGAGCTAGATCAGATACTAGGTATAAGTGGAAATCTTGGCAGATTGAGAACACCACACGAAAAAACTAGACAAGTCAGCATACCGGACGTCTAGCAAGTCAATGGGTCAGTGAGGACCGGACATCGAAGGAAGACTTGAGGGTCAAGGATTGTATGCTAAGTAAATTGTAAGTACCTCATGATAGTTTTTGATGTGATCAATCGAGTTAAATTAGACCCTGTGTATTTGATGTCTTGTAAATGAATGTGCAGGGACTTAGGAATATAAAAAGTCGAGTAGAAGACGCAACGAGCAAGAAGGATGGCAAGGATAGCGAGTCGATGGGCTCAGTACATCCGAGAGATGAAGAGCTGCGGAAGAGTACATCGGTAGAGCAAGAAAGACGCGTAAAGCGTCTAAGGGACAAGGAGTTGGGGAGAAAGCATGCTTGAGGAAAAGGCCGAAATTGATTTCGAGTGAACTCAACTTTGGACGATCAAAGCATCACCCAATTGACCGAACTAGAGAATGGTCAACTTTTGAGTTGGCCATTCCAGATGTTTGGATGCATTTTAGGCGCTCAGATTTCAGGTGCCCGGATCTAATCCAGGAGCTTGGAAAAGGCAACTATGTCAACGAACCATTGTAAAAGCGAATCAAGCATAGTCGCTACATCAGACACTTGGATCACTTACAAGCACTCAGAATGCTCGAAGTAATACAGAGTCGTTAGGCAGACCATTGTCAAGTGGTTCGACCTCGATCCAGTCCATGCACCCGGATCACTTCCAGGTGTCTGGAAGATGTCACGTCAGTAAGGTGTCTAGAAGATGTCACATCAGTAAACTGTCAGATTGAAGGCGAAGGCTATTAAAGAAGGAATAATGCTCTAAATTTTAAATAACATAACACACTTATATTCACTTTTGTTCAATCTTATTACTTTCGTGCTTAATCACTGTAAGGGGTTTCTCCACCTTCAAGTTATGGTCAAAGAAGGAGATCTTCGTAATGTACTTCATTGTCTTGGACTAGCAACATTCTAGTTGCAATTCAAGTAAAAAATTGGTCTCTAGCCTCTTTTATTTTGCATGTTATTTTTTATATTAATTAATGCGTGTTCTTGCTAATTCGATAGCAGGAGAAAGTTGTAACTTTGTTTTGTAGGTCATTATTCACTTCTCCCCTCTAGCTCTATGAACCACTTTTGTTGCACTAACACAAATATCCAAATAAATCCAGAGGATCAGATGTTTGACATCAAGTAAATTCTCTTAAGAGGAGAGATTCTTTTGAAAAGAAGAAAAGGTAAGGACGAGTTCCCTTTAAGGGAACAATAGGCATCAGTTCAACTAAGAATTTCACTAGAAATCCAAAGTTGAGATCGGATAGTTATATTACTATCCAAACTTACTTAATATTATTATTGTGCTAACTCTGTGGTGCAAGAACCTAAAATCGAGAAGTTGGCCAGAGTCAGTTGACTCTAGGTGGCGCTGGAGCTCCAAGCATCTTGATAGGGTCTATAATAGGTTTGATCCAACCATGTGTGTAGATGATGTGGTAGAGTCAGGTTGCTCTGCGACATGGGATGACACATCGACATCTAGGCGTCTAGACAGGATCTGGGCGCTTGGGAAGGGATAAGCTGAGGAGGATAGAACTTAATCTAGAACATGACACATCAACAGTCTAAGCCCTCAGAATGGATAAAACAACAACACAATCAGATCAGATGAGGTTGAGCTAGGGGTGCCTGGGGCTAGTCTAGGAACTTGGAGAGTCTTTATAAAAAAAGGGTAAATTCGTTATCTTAACGTCCCTAGTACTGACCCCATGAATATGGAGGAAGGTAAATGCAGGTACACATACGTTAGACGCATGGTGGGATAAACCCTAAGTAGTCAGTTCCTAAGAATCGACCCCTGACCATTACGTTAGAAATGTCATGCGTCAACTGTCTGCACTATGCCCCGAGGGCTGAAGAGTCTCTATAAAAACCCTACGAACAAAGGCTTTAAAGAACACTTTTGATCATCTTCCAAGGTCTTCTATTCTCGCCTTAACCCAAAACGCTGATGACATAACAACCTACTACTTCAACAACCGTGCTTATCTTGATTTTGAAAAGGAACGATAAACATGTTATCATTTCTCGGCTTTTTGTAAAAGCGATTCTTTGCCTCTGAATCATTGTTTGGAGGAGAAGACTGTTAGTGGATTGCTTATCGGAAGTGGTCAAAGACTGTTGGCCTTGACCAAGTAAAAACAAAGTGTCTTTGTGATGTATTTTTTTATTTCCATAGCTATCTCTTAAACAAGTTTTCAAAAAATATAAAAAATGGCACGTGCTATTCACCTCCTAGTGCTTTTCAATCCTACAATTAGTATCAAAGTAAGAACACTCTAAATTAGTATAACTACCGATCGAGTAGATTTTTTTCTGCAAGTCTTGGAACATTTCGTCTCATTTTTTTTAGTGCAAGGTTTTTTCTTAATAGCTTATCAAGAAGAGGTACAATATGGTCCGACCACCTCTATTCTCTAGGGAAGATTTCGGCTGTTGGAAGGGTCAAATGGAGAACCATATGAAAACTTAGGTGGAGATGTGGATCGTGATTTAAACCAGATTCATGCTCCCCACCAACGAAGGAGTATCACTTAGATACGACAAATGGGACAATGCCACAAAGAATAAGATTGAAGTTGAACGCAAAATCTATTCAAAATCTCCAATGCGGCTTAACCAAGGGAGAACTAAATCGAGTTGAACCCTTCATCAAAGCAAAGGACCTATGGAATAAGCTAATTGAGCTACATGAAGGAATCTCCGACACTAAGGTATGTAAAAGAGATTTGCATTTTAATATATATAAACTATATAACATCAAAATCCAAGATGAAGAATCGACAAGTTAGTTACACTCTCTGATCCCAGACATTCTTAATGGGCTACATGTGATAGGACAATAAGTGGAGAACGCGACATAATAAGGTACGCGTTGAAAGTATTTCTGAGAAACACTTTGTGGACATCGATGGTTGATGCCTAAAAGATTTCTCAGGATCTTTCAAAAGTTAAATTAGATGAGTTATTTTCAGAATTTGAAATACATGAGTAAACTAACACAAGTCAAGCCGAGAAAGGTGTAGCGTTACTTACAGGTCAAATAAAAGAGACCAAATTCAAGTCAAGACTTGAATCATAGTGCGAAGAATCAAAATTTGAAGATGACGACAAAACCACCTCTAAATTGGTTAACGTAGTCTAAAAACTTTGCAAGACGAAGGGATTTACAAAATGGGAGATCAAAAAGGTGATCTGAGCCAAAGCAAAAAGGTCTGAGCCAAACCAAACCACCAAACCTAAGTATGAGGTGATTTGCTACAAGTGCAATTATCAGGGGCATTACAAGGCTAAATGTTTAAACTTGAAAAGGGATAAAAAGCAATAGATAAAGAAGGCCCTAAAAGCAATATGTAACAAATCATCATCAGAAATATCAGAAAGAAGAAGAACAAGTTTAAATGAGTTAATTGGCTATGATGGCAAAAGATCAAGTGGCTGAGTTTGAGACCAAGTCTAAAATTGAGTTTGAGTCAAGCCACGATTATATATTCTAAAGTCAAGCCACGAATATATATCCAGTTTAGAAGGTCTAGACCCCATTGTATTTTTTACTTTAGTTGAAAAATTGTATAATATGACACCATGTTTAACTCATAAATTAGCTAAGTTCAATGTCTAAGTCAAGTTACTCTAAAAGGAAGTTCAAATCTTTAAGGAAAAGACTAACCCAAGTTCTTTAATTGACTCAGTTCAAAATGAAACCTCAACTCATATTCAAAAATTTAAGGAAGAGAATTAGATTTTGAAAAGTTAAGTTCAAGAACTCAAAAGGTTGTTGGAAAAGTTCACTTGGGGATCTAAGAATTTAGACATGTTACTTGGATCTCAACGAGCTGTGTACAATCAAGACTTAAATTCAAGTCTAAAACTTCAAATAAGTCGTACTTGTCTTTAGTTAGTCGGAATAATAAACCAAGAATCCAAGCATGGATCTCTAAACCTAATTTGATTAACCAAGTTAAACCTAACTAATATTGGGTCCCTAAAAATTAAATCTGCTACTTTGATAAACCTTATCTAAGTTATAATTTAGGGGGAGTTAATAGAAAAATATTTTATTAATTAAGTAAATTACATGCTTAATTGCCTTAATTTTAATTTCAAATGCATGCCTTTCATTGCTTAACTTAGAACGATTAGATAAAACATAGGTATGGTTGACTCTTGCCAACATAGTATTAAGACACAACGAGATGACACTATGTTAGGGAGTCAGGGACACTTAATCTAGGTGTATCAGGCAGAGTAAGGAGTACTCTACTTGATGTACTTAACTAAGAGAACTAATTGAAATTATCTCACTATATTCTAAACTAGTTAGACCAAGATTTTTCAATAAGTTAATTAAGTATCCAATTTTTGAAATCGGTTTTGTTTAAAGAAGTGGGCATTGCTTCAAATCCAAGAATATCACTATGCCTAGCCATAGCTTGGAAGCATAGACTTGAAATACGTACTTAATTGATCGATGGTTAAATTTGAATCTAATCTAAGATCAAACAACCCTTAGAATTACATTTAATTAATTAAAGATAAAATTAATAATCATTTCACCAAATTTATTAGACTAATATGTTTGACAATTTAGAATGAGCGAGATATTAAATTAAAAGTCCTAATCTAATTAATCTGAAACTTAAATTAAAAATCTTAATCTAATTAAAATCCAAAACTTAAATTAAAATCCTAATCTAATTAATCCAAAACTTAAATTAAAAGTCATAATCTAATTAAAATCCGAAACTTAAATTAAAAATCCTAATTTAACTAATTCAACTTAATTAAAAATTATAATTTGAATAATCACACTTAATTAATAATTCTAAATTAAATAATTAAATAAGATTAATAATTCTAAACAAAATAATTCAAATTTAATTAAAAATTTGAAATTAAATATCAAATTAACTAATAAACACACTCCTCAATTAACTAATTCAAATCATATCATTAACCATTCAAATCTAATTAATTCAGAATTAACTAATAAATTAATTAATGATGATAATTCTAATGTGAAAAATTCAATCAATTAGTTAATCCAAAATTAATAATCAAACCAACTATATATTTGAACATTACACTTAGATTTATGTAACTCACATGTCACAAAATAGCTAATTACTAATTAAGTGGAATTAATAATACTCAATTAATGGTGTCTCAAAAAATATTTGAATAATCTAGTAATTTGTGAAATTTATTAAGAAAATAGAAAATATATAAAAATTAAGGGAAATTAGAAGTGGCTAAGATTAAAATTAGACTTAATAAGAAGATGAGGTAAATCTAGAATAAGTTCAAGGCATATGATCAATCAAATCTTAACTGACCCAACTCAAGCAATTAAAAATTCAAATCACTTTATGACACATGAGTAAAAATTGAACTAATATCTAAGTTTGAATCCAAAATCATAGTTGAAATATTGGGTAAAAGCAATGAAATAATAACTAACCCAATTTGATACGAACCAAGTTTGGAATTTAGTACCGCCACCTAGAGATAAAACCAGTAAAAATAAAACAATTTCCAAAATAAACTAGGTTTATTTTAATTATCATGCTTGAGTTGGCTTGTGCAGTAGCTTTGCTTGTTTAATATATCTTATATCTTGTAAAATCTATGTAGAATTCCAATTAATAGTATGTTGACTATCTTAAATATGTCTGCTTAAATTTTATCAATATCTTCTAATAATTTGGTTAAAAATGGAATCCATGCTTGGATTCTAAGGACACACTTAGCCATGCCTAACCGTTTAACTTTAAATTGCATACTTTTAGCTTGCTTGATTTAATATGTTTAATCCTAATTATGTCTAGATTAAAAGCATTATTGATACCTTTATATTCAAGTTTCATAATTTTTAATATTCTTGAAAAATCTTGTTCAGAATTTGAAGACATATTTTTCGGAAATTTTCTTTTTACTTGAAAAATCTCTCTATTATTAGAAAAACCTTTTATTACTTATGAAATCTTGTCTTGAATTTTAAAGGTTTTTAGTTTCACTTGAAAATCATGTTTAGAATTTTAAATATGTTAGCACTTGAAAATTCTTGTTGCAAAATATTCTCTTGAAAATATCTTTTTAGAACTTGAAAAATCTTGTTTCAAAATGTTTTGAAAATTCCCTTACTACTTGAAAAACTTACTTAGAATTTCAAAATAACTTTTGAAAACAATTTTTATCCTTCAAACATTTTTTAAAAGTCTCTGTGAAAATTTATTTTCCAACTTAAACCTATTTTCTGAAAACACTTTTGAAAAAAAATCTATTTTCTAATTTAACACATTCAGGAAAATATTTTTAAAAACTTATGTTTGTAACTTCAAAATCTTTGAGAAGTCCTTTTGAAAAGTCTTGTTAAACATATCCTATTTTAAAATGTTGTTTTAAGCACTTATAAATATTTTTTGAACAATAGCATTTTTTCATAAACACTTTTGAAAAATCCATTGAGTACTTAGAAAATCTAATTTATTTTCCAACTTAAACCTATTTTCTAAAAACACTTTTGAAAAAAAAAATCTATTTTCTAATTTAAGACGTTCAGGAAAATATTTTTGAAAGCTTGTGTTTGTAACTTTAAAATCTTTGAAAATTCCTTTTGAAAAGTCTTGTAAAAAAATATCCTATTTTAAAATGTTGTTTTAAGCACTTATAAATATTTTTTTAACCATGACATTATTTCAAAAACACTTTTGAAAAATCTGTCGAGTACTTAGAAAATCTTATGTATGAAAACATTTTCAGTGCTTTTAAAAATTTTAAGTGTTTTCTTAGACTTGAAACCTGTTGAAAAGTCCCATGCATTTCAAAATATTTGTTTTAAATATTTTTTTTAGGGGGGAGGAGGTAAACTGAGGGGAAGCTTTTTGAAAATCGAAAGTTTTCTTTATATTTTTCTTAACCACTTTATGTTTTTCGAACCAAATTGTCATAATAAAAAATAAGGAGATTATTGGTGCAAGGAGCACCAAATAATTGAACCTTGGTTTTAAAATTGATAAAGGGTTCAAAAGTTAAACTTAATCGTGATCTAACAAGATTAATCAAGTGTGCAGGTAGCTCAATTAGGAAAGTCTTAGTGAGTCTAGGTAAGTGAAAGTTCTAGTAGGTCAGTTGTGTTAAAAAATTAAGCTTAATTGTAATCTAACAAGGTTGATCAAGTGTTCATATAGCTCAACGAGGAAAGTCCTAATGAGTTTAGGCATGTGAAAATCTTAGTAGATCAGTTGGACCGGATACTAGACAGCTAAAAGTTCTAGTAGGTCAGCTGGACCAAATACTAAGCAAAATAGAAATCTTGACAAATTGAGAACATCAGACGGGAAGACTAGATAGGTTAGCAGATCAGAAGTTTAGCAAGTTGATGGGCAAATGAGGACCAAACATTAAAGGAAGACTTGGAGGTCCAGAATCAGATGTCGAGCAAAAGTCCAAACAAGTTAGAGGACTAGATGTTTAACATTAGGTAAATTCTTCTGCGATGAGAGGTTCTTCTAAAATGAAGAACAAGTGAGGAAGAGTTCCCTTTAAAGGAACTATAGGCGTTAGTCCGACTAAGGATTTCATTGAAAATCATGAGTCGAGATCGGATAGTTATATTACTGTCCAAACTTAGTTATACCATTATTGTGCTAACTCTGTGGTGCAAAGACATGAAATCGGGAAATTATCCGGAAGCAATTGACTCCAGGCAACTAACCAATTATAGGTGTCCGGAGCTCCAGGCGCCCGAACAGGATCTAGGAGCCTGGGAGGTTCGATCCAGCCATGTGTGCATATTTGGCAAAGTGTGGTGGGCTTGCGACGTGGGATGACATGCCGGCATCCAGGCGCCCGGGAAGGGATAAGCCGAGGAGGATAGAACTTCGTCCAGAACGCGCCAAGTCAGCAGCAGTCTAGGCGCCTACAGATGGATAAAATTGTGACATAATTGGATCAGACGAGGTTGAGCTTAGGGCGCCTCGAGCTCGTCTTGGCGCCTAGAGAGTCTATATAAAAGCCCTATGAACAAAGGCTATAAAGAGCACTTTTGATCACCATCTAACAAGGTATTCTACTTTCACCTTGCTATGAAATGTTGACGACACGACGACCTACTGCTTCAGCAACCACACTTATCTTCGATTCTTAGCTGTTGGTATAATTTGTATTATTTCTTTACTTATCATCTTTCGTACTTGATTTTGAAATGGAACAGTAAACGTGTTACCGTTCCTCGGCTTTTTGTAAAAGATGAGTCTTTGCCTCCGAATCATTGTTCGGAGGAGAAGACTATTAGTGGATTGCCCATTGAAAGAGGTATGGTCAAAGACTACAAGCCTTAGACTAATAGGCGTAGGCTGTGAACCAAGTAAAAATAAAGTGCCTCTGTTTTACGTTTTCTATGTTTGCTGTTATCTCTTAAACGAGTTTTTAGAAAATGTGAAAAAGCAACACACACTATTTACCCCCAGTGCTTTTCGATCCTACATTTTCGTCTCCAAATTTGCTCCAATGTCAAATTCTTCCCCTTCCTAGAAATATAAAGTACAAATCATAGTTATCCAAACTAAAATGGCGAAATGGATGCAAATGCTAGAAGTTTATGCTAATATAATGCTATAAATGTATGCTAAACAAGATAAAAAAATATATGCATGATTCACACGCATCAAACAAGTCATGCGTTTGGTGGCGGGTAATGTGCTTCTTATGCCAAAAAATTTGGGGAACATAAGTGGAATGAAGAAATAGCTTGGATTGACATCCGATGCTTTAGAGTCGATAAATATTTGCACCAATGCATAAAAAAACTTTCAGGTTAGGCAATAGTGAGATAACCTGTAAGCCTATACTCATTGAAAAATATTATATGATACGATTATTTGAATTAGCCAAGGATGATGAGTCTCATTCACACACATTAGTTTTTATTGTACATCATGCTTGAGGACAAATAAAGA
>JBBMJZ010000060.1:16491006-16513886 GCA_037833815.1 Zingiber zerumbet
AACTTGTTGTCATGCTCAAGAAACGCCAGTCTCTGGCACAAGGTCAAACTCTCCGCCCAATACTTTATAGAATATAAGTCAGAGCGGCCTCATAAAAGAGGATAACTATATTTAGAAAATGCACCATGGTGGATTTCCGCGTAAAGTCGCCGGCTAACTCCCTGGGCGGGATTGTCAATGCCCTGCGCTGAGCGTCTGCCCAAGTTTGAGCCAAGGGGCCCTGAATGTGGATGGTGTGCTCAGGCGCCCGGGGCGTAGCGTCCTCGGGAGAGCGCCAGGTTTCAGTGGGCAAGCAGATCATAGTGGAGATGTGTCGTTGACCGATTAGGTCGTGGGGCTCTGAAGTTGCCTGACCTCGAGAGTTGGACTTCGAGGGATGGATATCGGAGATAGGGGTCTCCAGACTAGCAGGTGGGGGAAAGAATGATGTTGGCTCTGCCAAAATGGTGCCAGTCGGTAGTTCCAAAATTGATGGAGTCCGATCAAATGACAAGGGTGTTGGTAAGCTGGTCGTCCTCATCGGAATGGCAGAAGACGAGCTCTTGCCCAACTCGGACGGAGGCCGAGAGGTGGCCACTTCCATCGGCACTAGTGTCGAGGCGCCTGAGCGGGAGGTCCCTTCTGAGCAGAGCCTCTTCCTCCTCTATCTCTGAAGCAGCGATTCCCCTGAACCTACCGAGTCGGTCGGCTTGGACTCTGAAGGCATGGCCACTGGGATTATGGTGGGCCGAGCAAACGGAAGCTCACTTGTATTAGCAGCTGCACTACTTCCAGTTGCTCGACTCGTCTCATCAGTATGGTCCGCTGAACTACCAACTGGCATGATCCTGCGACTTTCCAACTCGTCGGGGCCGCAAGCGTTGATCTCAGCAGCGGGGAGTTTGCTCTTGCCACTCAGCAGGGACTTCAACATGACTTCAGCTGCAAAAACGAAAGTAAGATCAGTTAGATTTTAAGGTGATAGAGGAAGAAACAGTTTACCTAACGAGCCGAGCAACCTTGAACGATGGGGACTCAGTCCAAAAATGTATAGAACGTCTTCGTGTAGCAATTTGTGTATATGGTATTTCTAACCAGCTAGGTGAGCGGCAACCTCTAGATAGGTCAGCTCCCAGCGATACTTGCGCAGAGCGGGAGGCCTCATTAGCTACATCTGCCAGTCGGTCGGGAAGTGTTGTGCCCAAAGGATGTCCACATATCTCTATAATGGTATGACATTGTCCACTTTGGGCCTAAGTCCTCATGGCTTTGCTCTTGGGCTCTCCCCAAAAGGTCTCATGCCAATAGAGATATCCTACATCCTTTTAATCTCATGATGTTTCTCAAATCTTTCCAATGTGGAACTTTGATTGAACCCAACAATTCTCCTCTCCAACAAAGAACCATAATTACTCTCATGGTCTGGGCCTCCCCACGAGCATCTGGTCATCCTGACCTGCTCTGGGCCTTCCCGCAAGCATCTGTACCCGGTTACCTTGACCTACTCCAGGCCTCCCCGTGAGCATTCGGTCACCTTAATCTGCTTTGGGTCTCCCTGTGAGCATTCGATCACCCTAACCTACTAGCCTCTCTGCAAGTATCAGTTCACCCTGACCTGCTCTAGGCCTCCTCGCAAGCATCTAGTCATCCTGGCCTACTTCGGGCCTCCTCACGAGTATTCGATCACCCTGACCTGCTTCAGGGCCTTTCTCACAAGCATCCAGTCATTTTGACCCACTCCAGGCCTCCCCGCGAACATCCGCTTCCGGCCACTCTTGACCTACTCTGGGCCTCACTGCGAGCATCCGATCATCCTGACCTACTTCGATCCTCCCGCAAGCGTTCAGTCACCCTGACCTACTCCAGGCTTCCTCGCAAGTATCTGGTTACCCTGACCTACTCCGGAATCACCCTCAACTTCGTTCAAGGCCGCCCCACGTGGCATCTGGTCTGGACCATGGCTATGGTACCATTTGTTGTGCCCAAATGATTTTCACATATCTCCACAATGGCATGATATTGTTCACCTTGGGCCTAGACCCTCATGACTTTGCTCTTGGACTCTTCTCAAAAGGTATCATGCCAATGGAGATATCCTACATCCTTTTAACCCCATGATCTTTCCCAAATCTTTCCAATGTGGAACTTTGATTGAACCCAACAGGAAGGATGGCCGCTCGGGAAGGCGAACATAAAAGTAATACTCCTTCCAGTGTTTGTTGGAAGAATACATCTTCTCAAAGAACACAGAGCCCACTCGGGCCTGTAGCAAAAAGGTCCCCGCCTCAGAAAGTTTGGGGTAATAGAAATAATAGAAGACACAAGTGACGAGTGAGATACCGTATAGGCGGAATAAGACTACTACCCCACATAGGAGCCTAAAGGAGTTCAGCACTAACTGGGAAAAGGAAATGTGGAAGTATCTACAGACAGCTGAGAAGAAGGGGTGGATCGGGAAATACAAACCAACTAAAAATTGGTCCTTAGAAAAGTAAGGCAGCCATCCGGCGGTGTATGTGGTCGGGCATGTACAGTGGGAATAATTATCTGATGGTCATCAGGAATATGGTAGGACATTCACATTTGCATTATCTCGTCGCCGTTAAAGTCGGACTCGATGGATGTATACCATAGTCTGGCGATTGGAAGAGGAGGAGAAGAGGCGGCCATGGAAAACAGTAAGAAACAGAAACTGGAGGTCGACGGTCAATCAAGGAGCAAACGGAGAGAAGGAGAAAGAGCTTATTGTGAAATACCGATGGTGAAAGACGCCGAAGAAGGAGGACGATGAAGAGCTTGCACGACGGAGAGGAAATGCATTGTAGATGACCTATGACGGTGAAGAAAGGTTTATGAACCTAGGGGACGGTCGTTCTGGGCCATCCGATCAAGGGTTACGAAAAACAAGGACAAGATCTGGCCATGAAATTTGAAAAGGCATCTGTCACATCATCAGCGGATATCCGCCTGTCACGTCAAACGTGTGGCGGCAGAGAGTGGGGCACGTGGCAGCCGGTTACGGGAAAGCATTAATGGGGCTTAATTAAAAGGGATGGGCAGAGTGCTCTGCCATAATGATCGGAAATTCACACAGTCTTCCAGAAATTGAGATGGCATCAGCAATTATTACAAGGCACTCGTCCGAGAAAGCGACGAGACGTGAAAAAATCGCTAAGTGTCACTGCCAACCACCCCGATCGGCATAGATCTCTGACTATATGATAGCCGAGCGACGGCTCAAAACCCAAGCTTGTGAAGTTAGATCTGAGTGGCAGCTACACACTCAGGCCGGTAAGATAATGCAGAACGTCAACTATGAAGATAATATAAGATGATCAAAGGCTCAAGAAAAGGGAATGCCCGATCAGGAGGTCACCAAAAACACTACATGTCCAGTTAGTCAGACTTACAGTCTCCTTCGACTAGACTTGAGGGGAAGGCTTGTGATGCGGCTATAAAGGGAGACCCATCAAGTGCGGGTCAAGTGCGGAGATAGCAGCTAACGTGGAGGTCAAAGTAAAGGCGATCGACGACAGATAACCAACGGGCTCACCAAAGGTGGCTGAGCAGAGATCTATTGCAGTTGTCGATCAGGCATGAAGTGTTCGATTGGCAAGTGGCTTGTCCGAGTGGAACGCCCGGACAGCCAAGAACACTACGGCCAAAACATTAGATGCTCATCACAAAGTGGAGGAACGTTAAGATGATCGGAGCGCTGGTCTGGTCGAGCGGAAACAATCAACTGGGCAAAAGAATTATGGAGAAGATAAGCTGAAGTCGACCAAGCGAGGATCCTCGACTGAGCGGCTTCCCCTCTCGGCCAAACAGTGGGATCCCTTTTATATCTCTTTGGAAGATAAT
This sequence comes from Zingiber zerumbet, assembly GCA_037833815.1. Classification (NCBI taxonomy): domain Eukaryota; kingdom Viridiplantae; phylum Streptophyta; class Magnoliopsida; order Zingiberales; family Zingiberaceae; genus Zingiber; species Zingiber zerumbet. The sequence goes on from JBBMJZ010000060.1 coordinate 16,494,847, forward strand.
GCTGCTGACAACGAGGCATGGTCAACAGGCGAATCGTACGACGAAAGCTTCTACTGTCACATCAAGGATTTGCATGCCCTATTAAGGTATGGAGAGACATTTTCCTAACAGGTCCTTTCATAGGACGGTTAGGGAAGTGTGCCTGTGCTTTGAGGCGCGTGCATGTCGTCCACTGGGGCGCTATATAAGGGGGATCCATGCACCGACGGAGGTACGTGTTATTCATTATTCACGCTTGTACTTACTGTTGCTTCGCATTCTTCCATTTTTCCAATAACTGATTTGAGAATCGGAAGGCCAACGCTGGGGACCCCTTCCCTAGCTCGACAGCGACGTTTCTTGTATTGTAGAGTGGAACGAGATCTACAAGTAGTCAGCCCAGAAGCTACATCTCCAACTAGTCTTCTTCATAATTTTCGAACAGAATCATCTATCAATGATTTCGTGAAAGACTGGAAGCAATTTATGGGCACTAATGTCCAATTAATGTCTCCAAGAATTTGTGATATGGTGGTGTCATTAGAGAGATTCTTGATTTGATTAAGTCAAATTTCAATAACTTAAATACTTTAATATGCATGTAACAAGACCGTATCATATTTGCACATTCATTATGGAACAAGGTGATTCCGCTCACCCTAATATTTACACATTCAAAACTATATAAAGATGATTAGTCATTAACATTAAAAAAAATCCATACATCTTGCAAAATTATGAATCTAACTATATCATGACTTCAAGATTTATATATATTTTAAAATGTTATTATTTTTATTTTTTTTAAATGTTTGAGCCAAGTTTGATATGCAAACTATTCCCATCCCAAATCCAGTGTACTAGCACGGCATGTGATCAACTATGGCTCGGCATGACCCACAAGCTAAATCACCAATGTTTGATCTAACCCACAGACCAAGCGGAGTTGGGTTCCATAGAGTTCAATCCTTATCTAGTTAAAGTGGATGGAGATTTGTCAATTGAGATCGAGGGATTGAACCTCAGGATTAGCAGAGCATAAATCCCTACACCCCATATAACTCACTCCCCCCTTCCACTTGTCTCCTCAGTCACCTTTTACCACTTATCTAGTTATGTTAAGCACAACCTAAATCAAGCTATGTCAAGCCAAGTCATAAACAACCTAATCTAATTACCTTCTCTATCCACTAATTCACCCAGTGAAGAATGAACCGACTATCAAAAGCACATTGAAGTGAATTTTCAATTTGATTTTTGATAAGTATGAATTTAATCCTCAATTTTATTGGTTATCCTTTGCATTGAAAGAAGATACTTTTCTCCTTGTACCATTACTATGATTTGTCTCATTTTACATTGTTGAGATAATAGCTGAGACTAAATTGAGGTGGCATATCAAGAATTGAACAAAGTTTGAAAGTATAGGAATATTAACTAAAATCTTCCTGGTTCTTTATTGAGAGATAAGTTTGATACAAATTCAAACCATTGAACCACAATGATTCTGAGGAAAGAGAGGAAGGTAAACAAATTTCATGATATTACATAGAAACTGCAAATTAACATAAAGAGTCAGAACTAGAAAGAATTGGTAGAACTCCAAGCATCCTTCGTTCCTTCTAAGTCAGGCAAATTAGTTGTTATCAACAGTAAACCATTCACTCTTTTTCAAGTGCATTGCTTCGGCTTTTAACTGCCAATTCATCCAGAAATATACCATTATGTTAATATAAGTTAGAGCACTTTTGTGACACAGAGACATAAATAAAGCCTGACTTACCAGGGCTTACAATTTTAACAAACTTTCTTACAGCTTTTACAGAGCCAACACAATCTTGGCCTGTTATCATGAAATGAACAAGGCAAATATGAAGTCTAAGTAGATGTGTATTAGAATCAGAGAAGGGAGGCATTTTCTAAATTTTAGAGGATTGATTCTAAGCTTGATCTTAGCCAAAAAAAACTGAGAATGTTATCAAATTTCAAAGGATTTATAACCTTGAATGTTCATTTCCTTGTCAGAAACTGATGAGAATGAGCTGTCTGGTTGATCAGATGGTGAGCATCCACTTATAGCATTGTCAGTGTAACTGATTTCAGAATGTAAAATTAAAGCACATCAAGGGAAAAGCAAGAGCCAAAATTTCTGAAAAACATTAGAGCAGCTAGATTTTATCTTGTAACTGAAGAAACAAGTGAAGAGCATGACTGAAAGGAAGGATCAACTTCACAGTCAAGACCAATCTCAGCTAAGAATTCAGAGAAAGAAAAATCACCATTGAAGATACTGAAATCTGGAAGATCAATGTCCAAATTTCCAGACAGTTCACCTTCACCTGATGTAGAACTTCCTACAACTGGTTCATCAACACTTGCAGTGGCAATTGGATTATCGAAGTCCAACTTTCCCTTTATGTGTCCTCGCTTGCTTTTTGAATTGAGTTTATAAGGTGAACTAATATGGTAACTCCTCTCAACTGCATAATACCCAGCATTCTTGAGGGGGCTGACTATTATAGTTTCAGAAGCTATTATATTGCAATTGGAAGGAGCAGTTTGCTTATACATGGCACAATCACTGGTTTGCAAAGAGGCATTTTCCAAAGGGGAACCAGATTTGTCAAGTTGAGGTTGGAATGCTTGTGGAGGCGTTCTAGGTGAAGAATTTATCTGGCAAACAGCTGGTTGCTTACAAGAACTCTTTCCTGCAGATAGCAATGTTGCTAAATTGGTAGATTCAGCATTTGGAGTGGATATCCCTATTTTTTCTTGACTTCTTGTATTAGAAGCACCTTTGGAAGCCAATGTGACATCTGAAATTCCAAGAAAGGAATAAATAGTCATATAAAAGAAGGAAAATTGTAGAGGACATTTAGATTTCCTAAGAAATGGCCATTTTACCTCCAACTGCAGATGGAAAATTAGGTGAATGAGTCCGCAGTTTCTTTGGCTCTAAAGGATAATTTGGTGAAGACTTCATTGATTTTCTCTTGTTGACATTGGAAGAACTGGGCATTGGAGATTTCTGAATAACCGCAGTGGATGGTTGTACATATTTCACAGCAGGTATTCCATTAATTGCATTACCTACATGAAGAGCAAAATCATAACAATTTTAAAAAAGCATACATAATTTAATGCTATGAAAAGTCCAAACTGGCAACATGCATTATGAAGACTAATGTATTATGCATTGGAGTTTTATTATGTATTGTATATAATGATTTGGTATTCAGGAATTCATGGATAAATTATATTAAGTATAAATAACAGAAAAGATGTTGCATATGGTGTTGTCTATAAATATATGAGCACTGAGAAGAGAAAATAAGCACTTTAAGTGTTATAATCATGTGCAATCTTAAGTATTGAAGTTATTTACATGAAACTAATCCCACCATTGAACCCTATACTAGATTATATGACATCCTCCCCAGTAGTTATTCCTTAACCCCTTTCAAATATGTTGTAAGATTTGAACTTAATTTATTGTGTTACACAATGCTTCAAGAATCAAGTCCATAATATGTTTGTTGATAGATAAAAACAAAACAAACATATTATCAAACAGGCACTATAAAACATAAATCTGACCTGACCTCAATCAACCTGATTCTCCTAAATCAGCCAAAGCAATACAACTATTATAGATTATCCAACTTATGTAACTCGCTTGAGATCAATAATACTTGTAAATATGATTAATCTGAGTTGTAACAAATATTCAAGCAATGAAAATCTCTCAGTTATAGTCATGAACATGGACATTCTTGTTGAACCATAAAACAGACTTCCTTTGTCCTAATTTTCTACGTACACATGACTTTCCTATGCCTTGCTCTCTAAATTATATAATTCTGACAATGCATAAGAGCAATTTGCTCCTAGGTAAAAAGGCCTCATGATTGCAATGATCCTCAACACTCAACCTCATTGTTATTGTTAATGATCTAATTTTAGATTCATCTAACAAGCATGTTGTTGTACCCAAATACAATGCATAATTAGTTTGGATAAGATACTGGAAGATACTATTTATTCACATCAGGCAAGGACTAGAACACTTTGTCAACCTCATAGCCTGGTTTCAGTAAAGAAGATTGACTAATACACATTTGTTCAAAGATACCTATCTATTCACAAATGGGACAACTGACTAATAATTAGAAATACTCTTAAACTCACTCCTACAATTTCAAGTTTAGGATCATATTCTTCATCCAATTTCAATGTGAATGGATCCAAATACAACAAATATATTAAATGCAGAGACACAAGAGTTTGAAGAAATTAACAGCAATAATAGAGACAAGAAAGATTTATACTTCCTAGCATAAACTAGTTAACTTTTAAACACTGCAAATGATTCAGGAAATGCTATGGTGAATATCATTCGATTCCATTTCTGATCAGTTAATACTTATAGCCAATGATGTGAAATTAGCAAGTTTTGAAGCCGGATAAGGAAGTCAGATCTTGTTGGAGACCATTCTCATATCAAGGGAACAAACTTCTCGATAAGTTTTTTCCTCTCCTAAATTTAGTTATTTGTTCTTCCTATAAGAAGAATTTCCAGAATTTGTTCAAGGTTTACTCACAAAAAGGACTGTGTTGTTCACAGAATTTGATGTCTTGAATATTAGAACTTTCTAGATAAATTGCTTTATTTTTTATCGCTTTTACTGCTTAGATACGTAAAGAGCCAAAGCAAGAAGTAATGTTCTGGAGAACTAATAGTAACATAACAAGTTTGAACGTCCTAGAAACTATATATCAAACCTCAGAAAATTGACAACGATCTAGAATTGTAAAATGGTTTTCACTTGATTTACCAACAAAATGTAGTGCAATCTATATGGTTACTAGTTTTTTATATATAAATGACCAACATTGGATTTGTTGCACCACTTGGAGCGAGAGGTAATGTACCTGGAGGAGAACCACCACTACTGGGGTGCAATGTGGGAAGGATCGGTGTCACTGGGGCCGCCACCTGCTGGGTAGGAAGAAGATGAGTCGACGGAGGAATAGGAGTCGTCCCGGCGGAGTGGTATGCCCGCAGAACCTCCTGCATCCCCTGCAACGCCATCTCCACCCTCCGCCGCTCGTGGTCCAGCATCACTCGTTGCGCCTTGAGGCTGATATACTCGTCAAGCATCTCGGCTAGCCCTAGCAACCCCTTAGGCACCTGGATCCATATCCACCGAATTGAATCCACAATAAAATGAACAAAACGAAGCAGTTTTAGGGAGAGGAGAGAGATGGGAGTACCTCTTTGGCCTTGGTTTTGGCGAAGAGGTCGGAAGCCTCAGACCTGAAGGCGGCGAGGGTGGCGTCGAAGCGGTTGTCGGCGAGGTAGCGCTCAACGATGAAGGCGATCTGGATGCTAGTAACCTTCCCCTTGCCGAGATTATCCGGCTTCCTGGATTTGCCGCTGCCATGCTTAGCCATGGATGTGGAGCGCCGGCGAACAGAAAGCAGGAAGAGACGGCAGATCCATCATCCAAGCGCGAATTGGATACTATATAAAGGAAAAGAGCGGGTTAGGAGCGAAAAAAAAGCGAGGGAAGGAGTGGTTATAACTTTTAGATGGGAAAGAATTGATAAGCGAGTGGCGGCAAATTTGAATTTGGGAAGAGTTAACTGGGCCTATAAATCCAGCGGCATCTCAATTAATTGTGCTCGTACTAATTACTAAAAAATGTATTGACCGCAACTAAAAGTATTATTATCACTATAAATTAAATTAACTATTTATTAATATATATTTTTAAAAATTTTAATATATTATAAATAATTAAGATTGTAAAAATTTATAAATTACTATATTTTAATGTATTTAAATAAAAATATTTTTAAAATGGATTTATAATTAAATTTTATAAGTTTAATAAATAAATTTATTAATAAATATGTTTATAAAATTTTTTACAAGTAAATAAATATAATAACTTTATCAAACTAAACATTAAATTATTTTATATTTTTTATAATTCAAGTGTATGCACCTTGGCTCAACTAATCTTAAAAGTGTATGGCATTGCCCTTGAATATAAATTTGATTATTGGTCCTTCTTGCACTAACACAAGCTCATTACATGACCTACGATAATGATGCTCACTAACCAACAGCGTCAATGGATTCCTAGGACTCCCCTAGTTAGAAAGTTATCAAACTTTTTAAATTTTTAAATAGTATAGGTTCATCAGTCAATTTCATCAAAAACTAATTGATGCGATTGAATTTTATCTCTCTATTAGGTGGGCTTACATGTTATTTGTAAGCATATGGATTTATGTCATTAAGTGAGCAAACCCATTAAGTGATATAATAATTATTGAGGGCTTATGTTATTTTATGTGAGATTTACATGTGTAGAGTCCGTTAATCCATTTCATTATTATATATGGGTTGATAATAAAATTAGGGTTTTAAGGCTATATATATAGTGCATGGTCCACATAGGGTTAGAAATTTCGATAGATCTCCCCACTTCCCATTGTTGAGAAGAATATAGTGTCGTCACCCTAACTGCTACAGAAGACAATCCCTTTGTTCTTCTTCTTTCACATAGGATTTGGATCACATGGACGAGGCATAGAGACAGTGTCAATTCCGTTGAATTTAGCTTCATTGTCCCAATTTCAGTTGAGTAACTCTGTTGCATTTTGAATGTCAATGATACTATATCTTACATGTTTTCTTATTTATTTTATTGAGTTCATAACGGCTTTAGAATTCATGTGATTAGGAAAACATATCATATCAGATGGATCTATCTAGAGAAGTCTAAATCATTTCAAATCAAAATCAATGCACTCTTACAAGTCTCCTTAATATATTTATGCTCTCAAATTTAATTTTGACCGTGTGTAAATTGAGAACTGTGAATTTTTAAACTTATGAAAACTTGATAAAATTTGTCATAAGCTCTTTATAATGCTTAGGACAATAATACTCACTAATCAACCCCATCAATGGGTTCTTAGGACTCCTCCTTGTTCAAAAAATATCAAACTTTTAAATTTTCAAATAGTATGAATATGTTAGTCAATTTTGTTTGAAACTGATTGATGGAGTTATAGAACTCTGAATTACTTAAAATCAAAATCAATATATTCTTGAAAGCCTTCTTAATATATGTATACCCTTAGATCTAGATTTAATTGTGTAAATTGAGGGTAGTAAATTTTTAAACGAGTAGAATAAAAATTTTGAATGTGCAAAAAAGGAAAGGGATATAATGGAAACATGATATCTGTTTTTGAAATTATGAAAGCTGGGTACAATAATCCTGAAACTTTCTCATGCAGTTGAGTAAAATGCAGTAAATAATTTATTGTTAGGATAATCATATAGATGGCCCGTTAGCTAGAGTCTAGAAAGAGGAATTGCTTGTCCGGTTCAAATTATATATATATTTTTCGTATACTTGTGAGCACTTTGTTGATAAATGTGGTGATTGCGTGAATTCGATCGTATTTGTATTAGTCCACAGTGGAAATAATAATAATAAAAAATAATAATAACATAATATATTTTATATGATTCAAACTTTTTGTTCTACTCCGCTTTAGAAAATGCATTATTTCTGAAATCCACTAAAAAATTATCTTTTTTCTAAAGGTGGAGAGACTTGATACAATATTTTATTCTCTCTTGTAAAATATAATCATAAAATAAAAACTCTCTGTATGCTTTGGATGTTTTTTTAATTACTTAGTTGTTAGAACATCAATACTCAGTTCATGCACATGTTGAACACGTATATAGAGTGCCCTCTAACGCCTAGTTAATATCTAGTCTTTAAATAGTTCTAATAAAAAACATTTAGTTCAATGATTAAAATCCTCAACATAATTCAATCCCTAACTATGATGAATTTATAAAAAAAAAAAGAAAATCCTCCAAATAGAACACACAAACAAATAGTATTTTATTCCAGATTAAGAGTTTGTAGTCAACTCAATACTCCAATTGACTTAGATCACTTCTAATCGACTTAATCTCTTCAAGAATCTTGACTCACTTGGCTTACCCCTCTCCTTGTAAGCTCACACAGCTCCGAGATCAAGTTTGAACATTGAATACACTAGGAATTTATTGTTCCTTAGTTGTAGACTCTCTATAAGCCAATTAGATAGTTCTTACCTATACCTCAATGATGTTGGCTCAATATTACAATGCACACATAACTTCTCATGAATTACCATCTTCTAGATCTTCCATCATCATAGTTTTGCATTCTTCAAGAGTCCACCTCTCCGAAAGCATCAACCTCTCCAAATTTATTCCATATGTCATCCTTTACTAAATCACCCAAGTAGTCCACCTCCAATCAAGTTACCCTAGAGTACTTCTCACCTTAAATCCGTGGTCCATTAGACGCATCAGTATCTCCAAGATTACTCCATGTGTCCTTCATTAGATTACCTACAAAGCTCTCATCGTACTAGATCATCAAAGTGTCAAACTATCTATTGTTTCATGCTCCTTGTCTTAAAGTCCACCTCATTATGATTTTTTCTATCCCTCAAATGTCCACTATCATCCTTCATCAACTTCAAATTCATATCATGCTAGACCTTTGAGCCATTAATGCAAACCAAAATAACTTAGTCACATTAAGTCAACCATCACAACATGACCCCATAGACAAACTTTGTGTAGTTGTCCAAATCTATGCAGACGTGATGCACACATACAACTAAAAAAAAAAAATCTAACTTAAACCTTTTACCAAACATATCAAAGCATCTGTGTGCAAAATAGTCGAACCCAATCATTTCTAAGTATTATTGAACCAACAATCTCCCCAAAATCACTTGGGCCATTGTTATGCTTATTAGGATCAATGAGGTCGAATTCATAGGGTGGCTAGAAGGCACTCACATGACAATTATCTCAAGGCAATGACCTTAAATACTTTATTCACCTCATAGAGTTAACACTAGCAACAGACAAGCCCCCAAGGTAATATAGCGGTCAAGTACTCCAACGCTTAATCAGTCATCTAAAATTTAAATTCTAACTACGGTGTCATTTTTCTCCAATATGATGACAAATCTAAGAATGATGGCCATTTTAAATGGATAATTGCAATCACTTCTTAATTTATTCTGGTGGATGAAAAATTTCTATCGAATTAGACTAGTAACCTTCCAAAATAATTGATTTGAAGAACCTGATACCTACTAGATTATTAAAATAATAAATAAAAAACTAGCAACAGAGACCAGCCTCGAGAAGTGTTTTGGTTTCTTGACATTTAATTAGGGTTGGTATGTCCATAGTTACTAAAGAATGATAGAAAATCAGGGCGACCAAGTGTTGAACAAGAAGATTTCATTGTACTATTTAATTTTTTTTATTAGATTTAATGAGAGGTGATAACTGATAAGAGATCGTCAATGTTCAATCATAATGAAAAATATAAAACAAATAGCCTTTAATTCTTGTGGGTTAATAAAATTCTTAAATAATTTATACACGAATTTATTTATTAACTTATTTTTTATTCATAAATAAATATATTATAATACATAAATTTTTTACAATCTTAAATTATCTATAAATAATAAAATAAAAACACTCATTTATACGCCAACTTGATGGCAATACAACCTACACAAATTTGATGGTCGACCTAAAATTGTTGACTATCAGAATGGGCATACAATTTCTCACTTTATCTAAGTAGCTGGTGAAAATTTTTTATAGGATCAAACAGGTAATCCCAGATTTAATGTTACCTGAATTTATAATTTATAACTGATTTCACAATTCCACTACATCTGATGCTAAGCATATTCGATCCCGCTAGTGGGAGAACACAAACGGGAGAACAAAAAAAAAACACTCATTTATACGCCAACTTGATGGCATCTGTTTACCTACAAATGTCCAGCAGCATCAGTAAGAATCAATTGGATGCCCACCACCGTTTCCTAACAGTTCAAGATGTGTAACCTCAGTGTAACAATTTTGTTCCAGTGGAATTCTGAGACAGCTGTGAGCGAGGCTGCTCCTCTCGGCATTAAAACAGAATTACCTCTTCGTTGAAGAAACAAGTTGCCATTATCCACCACCAGGAAAACCAATATACCCATCAGGTTAATCAATGCAAGTCAAAGCTATGGGCAATATTTGCAAATGACTGAATCCTTTGAAAATATGATGACTGCAAAAAAATTAAAAAAATTAGACTATTGGGAATATAAAAAGCAGAAAATTAACCAATCTATACAGAATCTAACAGCCTTGTCCTTCCATCTAAACCGGAAATTGGGCAGGTTTATGCACATATATACATTTCAATATATCAAAATATGTTGTAAAGGATTTAATATTTGATTAACTTTTTAGTTATTAATGCTACTTTTGGTTTAAAGGAAACCTAACCAATCAATTCAGATCCATTTGGAGGTTATTAGTTTCAATATTTATTCAACTTTAATTAATAAAATGTCAACTATATTGGCTAAATCTAGTTTATACTGTAGTAAAATTTAAATCAGAAAATGTCACCCCTACTTAGATAGCGAGACACTGCTATGTAAGAGTTGGTAGAAGGGGCCATGCTCATTAGATCATATTTAATCTACAATTTTTTTCGAGTTATATGATTCAAATTATATTACTAACTACTGTGCATATTTAGGTGGTACATACTATTAAAATACAAAGGGCATAAAAAGAGAGCATGTTCCCTTTCCAAACAGTAAGGAAAGAATGAATAATCAAATTTTTGGTATGGAACATGTCCACTTGACGATACTGAAACCGACTTAATAGTAACAAATAGATGTGCTAAATTATTCTAAGCCATGAAATTCAAACCTAGGCTAAGTTATTTCCTGATAACACTTTCAACATCGGATGGACTTAAACATCAAGTCTGATGCCCAAATTGGAATCTCTCTGCCTACCATATAGTAGAACAAATCTTCAAAGATACTATCAAAGACCATAACTACATTGGATGAGCAACAGTGTAATGACCATTTCAACTTCACGCCTGTGGTTGTCAAAATGCTTTAAAAAATGTCCATCTAAATTAAACAGCATATCTTTTAGTGGTTTATCTATTGACCCATGCGTCCCAAAATAAGTTGAACACGAGCAACATAAATTCATGCACATTTCTGGGCTTTCCTCCTGATATGCAGATCTCTTTATGCTTATAGAATCGAATAATTAGCATAGAAGTAATTTTTTATTACTTTCCATTTTTACACATGGAAATACATTCATCCCCGTCAGGTTCATCCCTCCTCTGGTAAATTTCCTCTAATTTAGCAGATAATTTCCAAGTAAAAGCCAATGCAACAAAAACAAAGAAAGCTGATATCAGAAGTCTCTAAATTAAAATAACTCAAACCCTTGCCAATCAAACCAATAGTTAGGCCATTCAAAGGCTAATAGTCAGACAGTTTATCAGGAGAAGCCAATGCAACGGAAGAATCTAGATTTGCAAGCCAATTAATTTACAACTAGATAACTTTAAGCTAAAGATTCATACTGTGAAACTTTTAAAAAATATATAATAGAAAAAAAATTAAGAAAGTAGACCACAATGACCAAAAATTATTTTGGATTCATGCCTGGAAGGTGAAGCTATACATCTTTTTAGACAATTAATTGAAAAATATCGGGAGCAAAAATAAAATCTATATATGGTATTCATTGACTTAGAAAAAACTTATGATAGAGTCTCAAGAAAAATTATATAGACAATTTTAGAAAATAGAGGTATTAGCGTAGCATATATATTGAACTAATTAAGGATATGTACAAAGATGTAATGACTAGAGTAAAGACTTCAAGCGAAGTAACTGAAGTATTTTTAATAAAGATAGGATTCCATCAAGGATTAGCTCTAAGTCTCTATCTTTTTACACCGCACATTCAAGACACAATACCGTGGTGCATGTTTGCAGATGATATTATTTTGGTAGATGAAGCACATGAAGGAGTAACTGCTAAACTAGAATCTTGGTGGGAAACATTAGAAGGGAAATGTTTTAGACTTAGTAGAATAAAAACGGAATATATGGAATTTAAGTTTAGCAATATTAAACATAATGAGACAATTGTTAAGATAGGAGATGACGAGTTACCCGGAACCAAGAGTTTTAGATATTTAGGTTCATTTTTGTAAAATGATGGAGGAATTGAGAGAGATGTCTTACATAGAATATAAGCATGATGGTTGAAATGGAGACGAAAGTCAGGTGTTTCATGTGACTCGAGCACATGAGCAGAAAATGAGAGTTGCAGAGATGAGGATGTTAAGGTGGATACCTGGACATACGAGCATGGACAGAATAATAAATGAAAGCAATAGAAAGAAAGTCAAAGTTATATCTATTGAGGGAAAACTTTGAGAGACACGTTTAAGATGGTACAGGTATGTACTTAGACGACTAATAAATACTCTAGTTAGGCGATGTGAAACAAATACGCATATCAAAAAAGGAAGATTAAAAAAGACTTGGTTAATAACAATATAAAAAGACCTAGTGGGATAAACTTTGGTTGTTGTTGTTGTAGTACTTTAAGATAATAAAAAATCATTCTATAAAATGCAAAGAAATGCCTGTATTTAGAAACCATGAGTTAGACAACGCCGTATAAAATACCTCATGCTTTTATTACATAAACTTAAGATTTGATAGTAGCAGCTAATTTATCCACAAGCAACCGTCTCTACTGGTAGGCAATTGTAGACTGGAAGCACCAACAGTCCTAACTATTGAAGTCAGCAACACGAACCTTATAGTAACCATCAAGCTCTATATAAGTTATAGAGCCTAGCAAGGAATTAAGTTAAATAAGTAGAATGTGCTGCCTCTACTTATATCTCACAATTCACAAACTGTAATTTGTCTCAAAATATCTAAATATGGAAATCATCTTTGAATGTTGCACATTCTCTCTCTAGAGTAGCCTTTGAACAGCAACAAGGCATTCCTATCTTAGCATGTTGTCTGTATGTTCGGTTGATTACGTCAACCTAAACTATAAAACATGACTTTATTAGAGTGAACATTTCATAGAATCTGAGATATACATCGATAGCAGAAATTTGTTAATGTTTTTGAAGCTAGGTCATTATTTATAACATGACTATCCTAAATATATTGGCCTTTCCAACAAGGATATACCTCAGTTGCCTTTTCTTTTTAAGTCATAATGGTTGATAGACAAGGACAGTCTCAAATAACAAAAGAAGAAGCCCAAAATAGAACTGTATCAAATAAAGTAATAAATACCAATTTTGACATTCAAAATAGATATTTTAAGACAATTACAGTCCCAGAACCTGTATGTCAAATGCATATTGCAAGTCAAGTCCTCATCTTTCAAGGAAACCTATTCCAAACTTATTCGTCTCCTCTTAAAACCACACTTCGTAATTTATACATTAATCTCTTGCATCACTAATGGATAAGCAGTAAGCACAAAAATCTAAACATGAGATACCCTCTCTAGTTCAACATTTTAATCTCTTGCATCACCAATGGATAAGCACGAAATTATAAAAGATACCCTCTGTAGAATCACATGACTAATCAAATAAAAGTTTCAGAAAACTAGAATCTGCATTGGCTATATGACTTCTTATGGAGGTTTGATTAAAATCCTGATACGATTTTATTTTTCCTATTTCTATTGGTTAAGATATAGATGATCCTCCCTTCAACTAGTGCTAAATATGTACAAATTGTTGAGCTTCAGCAAAGTTATTAGAGAGGGGCAAATTCTCAAATAGAAAAAGAAAAATAATAAGAAAGATTGCAATCATAGGGATTTAACATTAAGAAAGAATCATAGGAAATTAACATATAAAAACTAGGAAAAGGAAAGCAGGAGAATTTCTTAAAACCAAATAAATATAAATATCCAGAGGAGAAAGCATGGAAGTGACCAACATAGATCAAATGATGTGGAAGTTGAGATCATCATATTGAAGTCCATGGTAATCTCAAGAATTCAATGCCTGAACTAATAGCACCCTCCAAACTGCAGATACCACAGTAATAAACCAAAGTCATAATTTAACTTAGCCAGTTTCAAAAGTATCAAACGATAGATATGCCTATACTGGGAAAGTAAATTAACACTTTTTTAAATAAATGTGAAGCAAATGATTGCACTACTTACAATTGTCTATGTTGAGAAAGGAAAGAAAAAGATCTGCAGAACCTTATTAAACAATTGTGTAACAATAAAGGATCTTACTATTCACAACAAAAAAACTAGATTTGACTGGGTAACAAGGTACACTAAATATTCAAAGAAAATAAAACAAAAAAAATTTAGTTCACTATTCTCACTTTAACCCTGACAGGGATAAACAAAAAGCCCTTCATGATTGCACACACACACTCCTGACATCTTAGCAAGCTGCTCCCTACCACTAATGGATATTTGTATTGCATCTTGGTAAAAACAGAGAGGCAAATTCCAATTCAATAAACAATTCATTGAGATATTTTTCCAAAAAAAAAAAAAATCAGATAGACAAATTCCAACATATGAGGTTTGCGGAATTAAATTTTAAGTTTTAATTTCATTAGCAATAAATCTTATTAATCATGAGGTATAGAATTGAAGGGGAACTTTGGCGCAACAGTAAAATTGCTTTGTGATCAAAAGGTCACGGGTTCAAATCCTGGAAACAGCCTCTTGCAAAAAGCAGAGTAAGACTGTGTACAATGGATCCTTCCCCAGGACCCCGCATAGCGGGAACTTCATGCACCAGGCTATCCTTTAACCATGAGGTATAGAATTGTTTGGATGAGAGAGGTTTAAAGGGAAAATGCCCTTGCTGATATAGAAAGCGCATTTTTATTTTTATTTTTAATAAAAAAAGGAAACTTATTTGATTTTTCATTTTCACTTCCTCATGTCTTCCCTTCCTCGGGTCTTCCCAGTAAACACACCTTTCAATTCATCATGCTTTCCATTCCTATCCTTCAATCTCTTGTCTCACTTACAGTTTTCTAAACAAGCCAGATGATGGGAAGGGGAGCAAAAACATATGGAGTTTACAGGCCTATTTCAAGAAAATTAGAAACTTTCTATCAAAATTTTGATAATATTTCCTTATAAAACCAAATTCATGTCTAGCCCAGATAAAATGATACTATCTGTTTATGACTCTGGCAGATCAATGACTGAACATCAGAAATATTAATACTCATTCTAAGTTCTAACCCTAAGAAGTGCAATTATTATAAGGGGAATAAAGGGAAACTTCTAACCTTGCAATGCTTACTTTCACATAAGATTATTAGCTTGATTTAAATGTCACATTGAAAATGAAGCATTAGTATATTCTGACACAGATTAGCATACCTACCAAATTAGAAACTAAATTGTAAATTGTCCTGAAACAAAGTGCAAATGATAATCACATGATTTACACATGCAAAGTATCACTTATTTTACGTAATGTAAAATCCAACAATTTTTCTCACATAAAAAGTGAATTGTGCATCAATGATCAATTCTTCACACTTTCAAAAGTGAAATCAAAATTTTCAATCAGGATAATTGGAGTTATTATAGTACTTTATGTACTTTGACCGAAAACTACCTCTTTCCTTATGATTGTACTCATGGTGAAATAGCTTGTCTTGTCATGAAGGGTATTCAACAATTTGTTTATATTTTAGAAGTGGGGGCATCCGATATAGAACAGATGTCAACAAACAGGACAGTTAAAGAATTGGGAAAAACACTTTTGGAAAGATGTGTATCTAGAAATTTTGCATTAATCAACTGCACCTAAGCTGAAGTTATGTATAGCATTTTAAATATGGCAATAAACATGTTATGGTATTAGTTTTGAATCTATTTAGTGCTGCAATTTTAGTCAATATAGGGCAAGCCTATGTACAAGTCCAGTAGCTATGGCATTTAAGTGTTCTGTACTTCCAAAGGCTAAACTTCCCAAAGTGAAAGCAAAAAAATAACAAAATTAAATCAATCTAGAAATGCAGTTTATAAATTTGCTGAGTGGCAACAAAACATACGGCGTCCTCAAAATTCCAGTGCCAGATATAATAACTAAATAAATCACTGTTAACAAATGCCAAAATTCCAGTTATTGCAATCATGATCAAAAGGTTATTTGATATCACCAGATAAATCTTAAGGGACTATATTTGTAAACATGATATAATGCAATTTGAATGGACCAGCAATCACCTCAAAACTAATTCAAGATCCAAGGAGTCAGAGATCCTGCACATTCCAAAAGATATAAAACAAACTACACTAATGCACTAAAATCACTTGCACTGTTCCTCTGCCACAATCTATGGTCCTGAATTAAGAGCAGATCACTGTGAGTTACTAAAGACTCTAGTTGTGTCAATGCATTGAGCTCTTGTATTTGCCAAAGTGTAAGACGCTCTCAAGCCGCAAAGCCTTGTTCAAGTCTAAGAAAAAACATTTAATTATAAAAAAATATATTTATAGCCTTTTATAAATAATGTCAAGCTGAAAAGGAGTATTTTAGAATAACAACGACAAATACACAGGGCACATGATGATATTATCTAATCAATTAGATATGTTCTTAATTAACCAACCAAACCTGTGGATATGACTTTATCATTCACATATTTCCTTGTATTGCTACTTCTAGGCATGTGCCACTGCAAGTGAGTCTTCAACTAATTCAGAGGCAAAAAGAAGCACTAAAAAGATTCTTAATGCATAAGCTCAGAAATACAACGCTACCTACTAGGACACGCTTAGAGTTCATCTGGGAATTCCCCAGCATCATGAAGTGCTCAAACTCTAAGCATGTCAATATGAGTTTGTAGCTCAAACCTAATTTTCTATTTGCCTAGTGCTGGGCAAAAGGTATACATGTCAATTACCAGGCATATATGATCAAGTTGCCAAGATAGGATAATGCCCACAGGTGGGTGTGGCTAATTATTATTTATAATTTATCAAGTGACATGCATAGACTATTGTACAGAACACTGCCTAAAATACCTGTACAGTTTCTTGTAAGTTGAATTAATAGAGGTTCATTGTCAATCTGTTTCACTACCAAACTGAAGCCAAAAGGAAAGGTTTTGCAATAGGTAACTAATACAAACTGTTGAAGAACTGGATCTATTTTTGCTGAATAAAATGATTGGAAAGACTTAATTAAAGTGACAAGGACATGCCTAAATAGACCTTTAGTTATAATGGTTGGCAGTGTTCAAGGAGCGAAGATCTAAATGAGAACATTGTACTAGAGAATTGAAAACACACCCAAATTTGTTTAGGAATACTATAGCAAAAGATGACTACCAATTTATAAAGATAACATAAAAGTTGGCATATGTAAAATAGTGAAAGTACAATAGCAGGATCAAAGATAGTAATATTAAACTGCAAAATGGCAAACACAACCATTGGATGAGGTTATACAATTAGAGTTCAACAATCTCCAACTGGCTGATTCAACTTTAGACAAAAAAAACATTTGCAGCACATAGCATTAGTAACCTGAAAAGAAAAAATATGAACAAACAATTAGAACATATCTGAAACATTTCAAGTGCTTCAAAGTTCAAACACAGCTTCATGTTTGTGTAATCAGCCAAGATGAATATTAGACAGCACAGAGCACACTACCAAAAGGTTTTCTTCATTTCAATGGTTTTCCAAAATTCTTCCTTGTTTTGTTCTTTCCTTCACGGGTTATAACATTCTTAGAGATTCTGCAGAAAACATAGCATGAGAAAGCACAGAGTGTCAGACTTGGACCTTGGTACAACAGAAGATCCTACTTGCTTATAAATTTTTTTTTATGGAATTTGACCACCTATTCTTCATGTTGGCTTCTCTCTTGATTGCTAACACCGTATTCATAGCCATCTTTTGGTGTTCCCTAGTTTGTGCATGTAGATCCAAGCCCTCAACTGTTTCACAGTCAATACTGCATATGCGACACCATCCCATAGTCCCAGGCTTCCTCTTCTTTAACAAGCCAAAGGTCTTCATGTCTTCACGTAAATTATGCTAGCAACAAAAAACCACTGGACAAGTTAAAAGCAATAAAGAAATTCAACAAGGGTCATAGTCAGCAATTGCACTTAAAATATAAAATAGATGTGCTAAATAATACAATGGAGATATGGGAAGAGTTCACAGTGTAATATTTTTCTCAAAAGGTGAAAAACATTTAAGAAATTGCTCACAATACTAAATGGCACAGCTTCATTTGGAAAACCACGCCCATGAATTCCACCAAAACCAGGATCACCTGGGGGCATGCGGCCCTGATTGAATGGTTCACCTGCATGAAAATTATGAGGAAAACTTTAGAACTAAATATTAAATTTGCCCGAAAGGCCTAATCAACATGTCAGGACCAGGCATATTAGCTGGAAAAGGTCCAGTTTGACCTGCCGCAAAAGGACCAGGAATCCCATCAAGCCTACGCAATGGTCTATCAAAAGGCCTAGTCAACATGTCAGGACCAGTCAGCTGCCACCCTCTATCAAGGGGCCTTGATGAATTGTAACTCTCAAAGTTCCGCACGTCTTTAGCATCTAAATGGGGTGGCCTAGGGAATTGTTTCAAATCTTCTTCAAATTCCCTATGGCTTACATTGTGTCTGCCAGGATCAAGTGGAAAATTCCTTGGCATCCCATCCTCAGGCAATGATTGGAATCCTTCGTCAGGGAATGGCTTAAATCTGTCTCCTCAGTCCTCAGTCTTAGAATCCATCGGCTATAAGTCTTTGAATTCTACTTAAGTTAATATGACCAAGTCTTAGATGCCAAAGATATATTTAGTTCATTTCAGAAGGTTCTTTTCTCTTATTAGAATTAGAAGATGCATTATTAATTTCCATTTGTTGCTTTGTGGGAGTAATTGGATTTAAGGTATACAAATTGTCAATCAATGTACCAGAACAGATAAAAACTCTATTTTTCTTGATAACAACCTTGTCATCGAAATAGACAGAATATCCATCCTTAAACAATTTAGAAACTGAAATTAAATTCTTTCTAAAAGTTGGTACATAAAGACA
>JBBMJZ010000060.1:16526234-16580233 GCA_037833815.1 Zingiber zerumbet
ATGTATCAAAGTAATCAAGGCCTTCTCGTTGTCGGTATCCTTTGATTACCAATCTGGCCTTGTATTTATCGATTGTGTCATCTGATTTCATTTTCTTCTTAAAGATCCACTTGCAACCTAGTGGTTTACTTCCCGGAGGAAGATCCACAAGTTCCCAAGTGTGATTTTTCAAGATAGACTCTATCTCAGATGCAATTGCCCCTCTCTAGTGAGGTCCATCAGATGAGCTTACTGCTTCTGAGTAACTTCGGTGCTCACTTTCCAACATAAAAGTGATAAAATATGATCCGTAGGATTTTCTACCCGAGCTCTTTTGCTCCGTCTAAGCTTAGCCTCGATTGGTTCATCATCATCTTCTTCACATTGTGTTTTATATGCCCGCTTTAAGGAGCTAGCATCCTCTCGGGTCTTATATAGAAACACATGCTCGAAGAATGAGGCATTTCTCGATTCTATTATCAAGTTCTTGTGTATCTCCGGTATGTGTGATTCATACACATAGAATTTATATGCACTGCTGTTCTGTGCATATTCAATAAATATGCAATCAACAGTCTTTGGTCCTATCTTAATTATTTTCGGATCAGACACCAAAACTTTGGCAAGACACCTCTACATTCATAAATATTTGTAGGATGATTGTCTTATATTCCATAACCCATAAGGACTCTTATATATTTTCTTCCGGGGCATCTGATTTAAAAGGTAATTAACTATTAACACAACTTCCCCCATATAAACTCTGGCAGTCCAGAACTCAATAAAAGAGCATTTATCATCTTCTTTACTGTTCAGTTCTTTCGCTCAACAACTTTATTTTGCTGAAGAGTATAAGGAATTGTTGTTTCATGTCTGATCCCATGTTCAACACACAACTCAGCGATCAGTGATACATATTTACCGTCTCGATCACTTCAAACCACCTTAGTTTTTTTATTAAATTAGTTTTCAACCTCATTCTTATATAGAGCAAATTTCTCTATAGCTCCATCCTTACTTTTGAGAAGATACACAAAATAGTATTTTGTGTTATCATCTACAAAAGTGATGAAGTATTCATTACCACCACGTGTTGGTATACCTTTTAGGTTGCACACGTCAGTGTGGATTAGGTTAAGTAGTTTGTTACTTCTTTCAATATGTTGAAAAGATGACCTTGTCATTTTCTCTTTAACATAAATCTTACACTTATGTTTTAGGTTAAGGTGGAATGTAGGTATGCTTTGTATGCTTATTAATATACGCAACACATTGTAGTTAATATGTCCTAGTTTACCATGCCACAAGTACGAAGACTAAAGCATATAAGTGGAAGAGCTTTCATTTTTATTTATTTTAGGTCTAATGGTTATTACATTGAGCTTGAATAGCCCATTAGATAAATAACCCCTTACAACAAACATTCAATTCTTGGACAATACAACTTTGTGCACCAAAAAATAATGTGAAAGTAATGCTTGCTTAACAGTGATCCGGACACTAGATTCTTCCGAATCTATGGAACATACAACACATTGTTCAGAGTAAGGTCCTTGCTTGAGGTCATCTTCAGCACCACTTTTCTTTGGCCCATGATGTCCGAGATTGCTGAGTTCCGCATGAACAGTTTATCTTCATTGACTTCTTCGAAGTTGTGGAACGACTCCTTATTGCAATAGCCATGGCTGGTGGCTCCAGTATCGATCCACCATTGCCACGTGTTTGAACCCACCAGGTTCAATTCAGAGACCACGGTGCAGAGGTCATCCATTTCTGGTCCCTTGTTCAGGTTGGTCTCCTGCTTCTTCTTCGGCTTTTTACACTCCAAAGATTTGTGACCGACTCGGTCACAATTGAAGCACTTCTCAGAGAACTTCTTCTTGTTGATATCTCCTCTGGGTCCCATCTTAGAAGACTTGAGGTTCTCCTGTTTTGAGTTTTGACCGTGCTCAACTATGTTGGCTTTCACAGTAGCTTGAGAGAATAACTTTCTCTCTAAACTCTTGTTGTCTTCCTCGATGCGAAGTCTAACAATAAATTCCTCCACATTCATCTTCTTTTTCTTGTGCTTCAGGTAGTTCTTGAAGTTCTTTTATCTTAGAGGCAACTTCTCAATGATAGCAACTACCTTGAAGGTTTCACTCAAAACCATCCCTTCTTAGTGAATCTCGTGCAAGATCACCTGAAACTCCTGGACTTGACTGATCACCGTCATGGAGTCAACCATCTTGTAGTTCAGGAATTAACCCACAATGAACTTCTTAGCCCCTGCATCCTCCATGTTGTACTTCTTGTCCAGGGACTCCCACAACTCTTTAGCCATTCTCTTTATGCTATATAGAGCGTACAACGAGTCGGCAAGGCAATTAAGGATGTAGTTTCGGCAAAGAAACTCAAAATGAGTCCATGCCTCCACTACACTGATGGTCTGTGTATAAACATCCTCAGCACGCTTAGGAGGGTCCTCAGTCAAGAATCAAGCCAGATTGAGCATGGTCAAGTAGAAGAGTATCTTCTACTGCCACCTCTTGAAGTTCACTCCAGTGAAATTCTCTAGCCTTTCCCTTCGGGGTGGAGGGGGCCTTCAGGTGTTGATTCTGTTGCACCTCAACACTTTGTTCTGTGACCATCTCAACAGAACTCGAAATCTTTCAAGATTGTTGAGAAAACCAATCTGCCGGAGATTTTAGGAATTCGCCAAATTTAAATATACAAAATTAAATTCAACTTATCTGTTGAATTGACCTGAGCTTATAATCTCAGGCTACCAGTGAGGGCTAGTTTCTACCAAGTGCAAATATCACAGTGTCGAGCGGGCAGAGCGACTGAGTCGTTAAGTGGTTGAGTGAGTAGAGAGATGTAGATCAGCTGAGTGTGTAAGGCGACCCGAGCAACAGAGTGGCCGAGCAGGCAAGCATCAAAGAGGCCAAGGGAGCGAGCGTTCAACCGAGCAGACTAAGCGAGTGGCCAGGTGAGTGAGTGTACAGTCGAGCGGACTGAAGAGGCCCAGCGAGCGTGCAGCGGGGCGGGCGGAACAACCTAGCTTTTGGGCGAGTGACGAGCAAGCCGAGGCCTGCGAGGTTCGTAGTTTCTTTGAAATAGATTCGCCTCACCTCCAGTTGTACTTTGAGGTTTTCTCGGGTCATCTGTTTCCCTAGATACAATGGTGAACCATGATTCCCACCAAGCACTGGTGGTCACGGTGAACTAAAAGGTACTCGACTACTATCACGAGTACTTTGTTGAGCAAGAGGTGCACGACAGAGGAGGAGGAGAATGGAGGTGGAGTGCTTCTGCTTGTGAGTACGTCAGTCTTTTTCCGATGATCGTAGTCTCCTTTTATAAGAGCTTAGATCAATGATAATTTTAATAATCGATTAATGATCATTACTCACCGAGTTGTGAAACGTCATCATTTCACTCGATCATTTAAATATTGCATTGACCTTAATTTAATGTATACGTTACACATTTACATAAGCAGTAAAAAGATTTATATGGGAAAATGTTGGTTGTTCTAGTTGGGCAAATTTTGCCCCGATCGGTTCGGCATTCGACGCACGCAAGTCGTGCTCACATACGAGTCAACTTGGTTTAGTGTAATCTGGGCCCTAGATTTGCACACCCCTGTGCGTGAGAGAGAGTCTCTCCCCCTGTATTTGTTCACATCATCAATGCATGTGAATCAATATAAACCAACAAACATGTCTTGAAACTCTTAATGTAGGACTAAAGTCCCATTCACAATGGAGTTTCATGTCTCTTCTACCTCTTCTCCATTCATATATATCCAACAGAAACTATAGTTGGTTCAGTAAATTTAGCAGGAATTGCAAAAGGTGGACTTCATAAGTGGGAGTGAAGGATAACATCTTGAGCAGGAGTTTATCCTTGGTGCCTCACTGAAGGACTTAAGTAATTAGATGACATAAAACTCTACAATATCAAAAAGATTGCACCTCCGTGGGAGACTTTCATAGAATTTTGAATGCCCAGATCACTTCCGGATGCCCCCACACACTTTTCAAGCACAGAGTCGAGCTATATATACACACATCGAAGTCATCCTGGGACATCACCATGGGCGGTGACTATGAGTGACACTCACAGTCGTTGAACGTGCTATTTTTTTAAGCTCCCGATTATGACAATAAGCTTTTACGTTTAAAGTTTAGGAGTTGGGTTATAGTATTAAGCACAAAATAATTTTAAATTAATTTTGTTTAGTTTGCACGCGATGTACAAGATAATGCAAATTCGAGCGTCCAGAAGCTCGATCGGCCACCCCGATTCACTTTTGAGGATCAGGATGCCCGAACGAGCATCCGAGCGCCCGAATTTGCACTCAGTCGTCCATGAATGTGCAGGGTATCAAATTGCTATATATATATATATAGTTTTGATAGTTATCTTGTTTTCTTCATTTGTGATTTCAGAGTCATCACCCTCGCACTATGGAAGATTAGGCCCTATTACTAATTGATTTTTTAATCTTCAAGTTCTTTTGATGACAATGAAAACAAGAATGCCTCTGGATTCAAGTGCGAATTTACCATTTTTTTTAATGCTCCTGTTGCCTTTCGGTTCCCATATTTGTTGTAGATCTTTGAAAAGATCTTGTGTTGGATCACTTGAATCTTTTGTTCATTTATATGTAGTAGAGCGATCCTAGAGAGTTAATCTCATCAAGTGGTATCAAAGTCATAGGTTGGGCTGTCATTGATTTTTTACAACATTTGAATGCAAGTGTTTTTTTTTTTTTTGATGATTTTGGTCTAAATGTATGTGTTTTATATTAAATTTAGATATAACACATTGAAACATGGATATTTATCGAGATATGGGTATAGAAAGACTGGGCTATTAAGTTCATGAAGAATAAATCATGTGACCAACGGTGATTACTAAAAAGTATCATGATTTTTTTTAAAAAAAACATCACGGAAAATATAATAAAACTATCAACAATCAACTGCCATAATGGACCAATCAGCTGTTGCACATAAATTAGCAAACAGAAGGTTTTTCAATCGATTAGGGCACTTAAC
Organism: Zingiber zerumbet; assembly: GCA_037833815.1. Taxonomy (NCBI): domain Eukaryota; kingdom Viridiplantae; phylum Streptophyta; class Magnoliopsida; order Zingiberales; family Zingiberaceae; genus Zingiber; species Zingiber zerumbet. The sequence goes on from JBBMJZ010000060.1 coordinate 16,531,262, forward strand.
AGATGTTGTCATATGATTGACTTCAAAAAGTTTACTAATCAATTGGGGCACTCAATTCACTTCATCATTCGACTGTCATACAATACCAATCGACTGATGTATCTAAGGCCAATCGTAAAAAGGTTTTTAGATCGATTGGTGTACTCTTCTGCTTTCATCAATCACTTATTAGTCTTAAGCACAGAAGGTTTAATAATCGACTTGGGACTTGACTGATGTCATAATTGGTTAATTGTCATTAAATACCAATCGATTGTTATTGCTAAACCTAAGCATAGCTGGTTTTTCAATCGATCAACTCACTTGACTATTGATAACAATTGAGTTCAACAATCAATTGATCCTAATTAAATTGAGAGCATTAAAGCTTTAGCAATTGAGTAATGCTCTTGCATCAATCGATTGTTAAACTAGCAATCGATTATCATTAGAGATCAATTGATTACTTCTATTCGATTTGGTTTCCTAGAGTTTCTTATGTATCTATTTGCATATATGTTACTAAGTTAAACTAATATCATTGCTAAAGTGAGAACTATTAAATTGACCTAGTGCATTTTTGTGTGAATGGATGTTTATTTATGCTAAGAATGATGACCACAAAGAAACTCATTCTTAGGCCAGATATATGTTTAAAGTAGCTCACTATAAACATATTGTGTGGATCATGTATTTAATATATTGGCCCCCAAAAGACATATTATGCGGCTAATTAAGGTAATAGTGAGTTGAGTTTAATTCATATAACCAAACATATCTCATATTTAGCAACATTTATGAATCATGTACATAATGTGCCAGCTTGGGAACAACCTCTCTGGATACATCTCTAATCCATCAACATAGTACAACTTGGGAACTCTGGGTATATCCTCGGTCCATTAGCATAGCATTGTTTAGTAACAACCCCTCTGGGTACATCTCCGGTCTATTTGCACAACACCACTTGGGAGCAACCCCTCTAGGTGCATCCTCGAACCATCAACCAGGATACGAGCATTCCCGTTAGAGAATGTCCTCATTTCATGTCCCAAGCTACGAGAACCTCTCTACTTGTGGAATTCTCCCCTAGACCCTAACTGTCCCAGGCCACAAGAGCCTCTCTTCCTGTGGAGCTCTTCCCTAGCTAGAACAAACTATCCTAGGCTGCGAGAGGCTCCCTGCATATAGAGATCTCCTCTAGACCCAAACTATGCCAAGTTGAGAGAGACTCTCTACTTATGGAGATCTCCCACAGACTCGAAAGCTGCATGAACCTCCCTGCCTATGGAACTCTCCCTTGGACTCCAACTATCTAGCCTGTGAGAGTCTCCCTGCTTGTGGAGCTCTCCTTTGGACCCTAATGTTCCTAGATTATGAAAGCCTCCCTGACTATGGAGTTTTCCCCTACACCCTAATTGTCCTAGACTGCAAGAGCCTTCCTGCCTGTAGAGTTCTCCCCTATACCCTAACCAACTCAAGCTACAAGAGCCTCCCTGTTTGTGGAGCTCTCCCCTAGACCCTAACTGCCCCAGGTTGCGAGAACCTCCTTGCTCGTGGAGCTCTCCCCAAGGCCACAATTATCCAAGTCCGGAGAGCCTCCCTGCTGTGGAGCTCTCCCTTGGACCCTAATGTAGGACTATATTTAGTGATAGGGGGTAGAATAGTTCGTTTTAAAACTTTCTTTTTCTTTAATAATAAAACAAAAGCATATATGCAACGAAAATATTAAAATAGAAAGACTTAGACAGTTACTTAGTTCACAATTTAATGACTACTACTCCAAAGCTTACAATCCCTTGGACTATTTTCGAATGGACAATTCACTAATATTCTTCTTTCTAAAAAGCTTTTGGAAAAGAAGAAGAACATACAGTAAATGAAGAGACTAGTAAATGCACAAATAAAATATACCAACAACTTTTAGATGTAGAATTAGTCTTAGGTTATCAAACAACTTTTTGTCATAGCAATAGCTGCACTTTACGAACTAAGCAGCAGAGAAGGATGAGAGAAGAAGATGATGAGTCTTTGACCCCGAGACTTCTTTTATATACTTTATTTGATCGACTAGAAATCAATCAGTTGACTGAATTTTTTATCATGTGACTGATTCCTCTTCTTTCCCAACTTGCTTACATCCGATATGATCGATCCCGCAAAATTTGTTTTTCTGATTGATTGAACCCTGCCCAGTCCACTGAACCCATAGAGTTTCCTTTAGTTCAGTCGATTGATCATCCTAATTAGTCGACTGATCATCCTAATCAGTTGACTAGACCTTTGCTTCCTTTTTTTTTTAATCTTCGAGTTATCTAGTTTTTAGGTTGATTGAAAAGCTTTTTATGTCGATTGAAAAACTTGTTAGGTCGATTGGAAAATCTTTTTTAGGTCGACTGAAAAATCTTTTTGATTACCCCAAAATCTATTTGTTGGATCAAGATGCATGTGAGAGAAGGGGGATAAATCACGTGGTTTTAAACTTTTCTTTTTATTCCTTTTTAAAAATAAAGTACGCACAGCGGAAAAGAAAGAAACAGAAAAGGCACAAGAACACCGACAATTACTTGGTTTGGAGCCTTCAGCGACTCCTACTTCAAGACCCAGGTCCTGTGGACCTATCGATAGATAATCCATTAATAACCTCTTCCGGAACAGCCGAAAGAGGCGATTGAGTATAATAAAAAATAGGACAAACTGTAACACGCTACATTTTTTATTTTGCAATAACTAAGTATAATACTAAAACTCGTTATCCAACACTTTCGAAGTTGACCAGATCGTGCTCGGTGTTGGGCGACTTCTCAACAGTTGTTAGACATAGCAGAGCCGTAGCAGGGCAGCAATAGGAAGCCGACACAGTTAGAATGCCAATTGGACGCATAAAAGCTTGTATGAGAGTTGGTGTTGAATGCTTGGTCGAGCAGCACTTTTATAAGGTGTGGAAGGCGCCTACTATAGGGTTGAAGGCGTCTAAAATTTGATCCCAAACAGCTCACTCCTTATTGTCGACAAAGTCTGATTTTATCCATTGGAAGACACCTTCCATGGCACCGAAGACGACTTCCATGGCACTGAAGGCGCCTTCCATCCCATAGAAGACGCCTCAGGTACTGTTCATCCGAGACAATTTTTACTTCTTTTGCCCTACAAAACGTAATAGTCTAACAACAAGTAATAACTTGCAATACAAGGTTAACACAATAATGATATGATTAATTTATGACTTATACCCTATCCTCGAGACCAGGATCTAGTCAGAGTCTTAATTTAGATTTCTAAAATAGACCTAAATTGGACCGACGTTTACTGTATTCTCAATCGGAACACATCCTCACTTAGTCACTTTCCTCCAATGGCTTACCTTCACTTATCGAGTGTTGAGTTACCTTCTCGATGTCCAATCTAACCCACCAGGTCTTCCTACAGGAATTACACATTCAAACTTTGCTAACCGTGAATCGAACATAGTGTGTATATATATATATATATATATATATAGACACACACTATCAGAATCTCTTGCTTAAGACTCCGGACCTCCTAATCCGGAGATTGGACGTCGAGAAGGTAATTTGACACTCGGTAAGTAAAGATAAGTTACTGAAAGAGAGTAATTAAGTGAGGATGCGTCCCGATTGAGAAGACAGTAATGATAATTACATCCCAGAGCTATTACGTTCCATTTTGTATGAATACATCCTCTACTTCTACAAAACTTGATTTCTTAAACCTTGTCATACACCCCAGAATGATAGTTACTCTAGACTAAACAAAACATATTTATTTTGTTAGAAGTAAATTAGTAGCTCATACCTTCTATTCTCTCTCAGTGTGTGTATATATATAGGGACCGATTTTGTGATATATAACTGTAAGAAATGAAGGTTTAAACTCCATTGTAGTTGAGTATTTATTGATAATACCCCCCTGCAATAATTAAAATTTAACTAGAATTCAATTAAGTGTCAGACAAAGGGAAAAAATAATGATGCATTTTATGATTAATAAAACTCTTAATTTGCTTTTCAACAATATTTTCCCAACGGACGCAGTTGAATTTCAAAATTTTTCAAAAGACGTTCCATAGTTTTTTATTTTCCGCACTTCTTTTAAAAATATTTTTTTATTAAAAAATATAAAAAATTCTTTTCCGTTCGATCTGCAAGACGGCGCCCTACCGAGCCACTTGACGACACGACCTGATCACACGGTGGCTGGCCTTGACCACTCGGCTAGGGCAGCCAGGTTAAGCAACGAAATTTTTTTTATATTTTAAAAAAAATGAAAGTACGATGCGTTTTTTTTTAGAAATTCTAAAACTTAGTGCCGATTATATATACTTTGATACCTAATTAAGATTTAATTAAACACCGACAGACACGGTAATAAAATAATGTAGCATGTACTGATCAATGTTTCTTATAATATATTTAGTATATCGATATACAAACCTGATCTTGGTCGGGTATCTACGTATTACCGACCGCTATTCCTCTCTCTCCCATCCTGATATAATAAATAAATCTTGACAAAAAAATTTATAAATCCAATAATATTTCATTAAAACTCAATTAAGTGCTAATACCAACATGTTTAGTAACCAGCAACTCTTCTAAAATAAAATTTCTAAGCTAAATATCATATTTTTATACTTGAATGGTTCTAAGTATATATTCAATCATATTTTAATATTAAATTTTAATTAAAATTTAGTTTTATATTACATTTCATATTTGAGATGCAAAGATTTATTTAATATCCTTAATTTTATTTATGATATAATTTTGGCCGAACATACTTTTTTTAAATTATATTTCATGGTATTTTAATCGAGTGTCCTAACAATATCATTCGTATTTTACACATCAACAAAATCAACAACATTGATAACGCGTTTCGTTGTGTTCACTCTCCGCGGCTCCGCTCCGCTCCGCAGGCGAGCAACCATGGCGAAATCTCTCCTCCTCTACGGCGCCGACCTCTTTCAGTCCCACCTCATCGTCAAGATCTTCGTCCTTTTCTTCACCGCTCTCGTCTCATTCTACCTCGGAATGAACTGGAACGATGTCTCCCCACAGCTCGTGTTTTTCTCCCGAGGCGGAGGCGGCGGCGAAGACACCGGCGGCCACTCCGCCCCCTCCGTGTCCCTGTCCCCCAACTCCAAAATCACATTTGACTCCAATTCCGTCGTTACCGACGCTACGCCGCCGATTGCTGCGCCGCCCCCGCCCCTCGATCTGACCTCCCCGCCGCCGACAAAGCAGGGGTTCGGAATCGTGGATGGAAACGGCACGATGAGGGTAGATTTCGACGAGGGGGAGGTGGATCCGTCGGACGGGTGGGACGAGGGTAATGCTGGGGTTAATGAGACGGCCGCGGAAGGAGGAAAAGAGGGGGATAAGAGTATTAGGGTGAAGATCGACAAGTTCAAGGCTTGCCCGAAGAATATGAGTGAGTACATACCGTGCATGGACAACGAGGAGGCCATTAGGGAGCTTAAGTCGACGGAACGGGGGGAGAGATTCGAGCGGCATTGCCCGCAGGAGGGCAAGGGATTGGATTGCTTAGTTTCGGCACCAGAGGATTACAAGAAACCTATTCCCTGGCCCCAAAGCAGAGACGAGGTTCCAATCTTTCTTTTTTTCCTCCTTGTTTAGCGTAATGCAGCTTACTGAGGTCTTTTTATTGCTTCATATTTATGATAAACTGAAGTAGCAATCTGAAGAATCTAAAAACGGTTCCGTAAGTCCAACCTTGTTGTCTATCTTGAAAGAAAGAACTCTTTGTGAATTTATATTTCTTATGCTAGCAAAATCTGCAACCCATGCCTGATACTCTACCTTAATAGAAAGGTGAAAGTTGATTTCGACGAAAGTGATGTAGTATACTTATAGATCAGCAACGGTTGCTAAAAAGGGTAAAAGAAACACTGTTACCGTACAAATGAATGACTAAGTTCTGGCCTTAGTTTCAAACTGACCTGATAACAACAGTTATCCTAAGGATGGCAAGGTCCCAGAAACAACACTTGCTGATAAATATAGATGAGTAATCTTGGGGACCCACCATACTTAGCAACATAAATTTGGGTTATCTGGAATGCTTGACTTTCACACTTGACTCTCACTGGTAAAATTTGTTCGTGATACGAGCATCTTGTGATAAATCTCCACAATGTTTCAATTATTATTTATTACACAATAATATCCTTATTCAAGTGCTTGATCAAATGCAGAGGAATCAAAGTTAGTGCGTTAATTTTCTGTGTTTCTTGTTTTACAGTGTCTTTTACTTATGCTACTCATGTTATCATCATTATCACCAACCCTATTTGATGCTACATGGATCTTATACTCCACTGAATTATATGCCAGGTCATATCAACAATAATATTCAAATCAACTAAATCAACTTTTTTTTATTACACAAACTGAAATTTCTTTGGTCTTCCTCTATCTGTCACACATTTGGTCTAATTGATTAGACTCTTCTAGTTAGAAAGTATACAGGTTGTGTATGTAGCATCGCAATATATTTTTTCATTTTATCGTCTATTGGAGCTATATTTAATTGCTATAGGATAATAGTATTTTTCAATGTTCCTTTTTAATAATCTCATACATTCGTTTTAATAATCTTATTTTATTACACTAATTATGTTGTTGCTTCCTAATAGCACCACTTTGATCTATACAGCATGACAAGTCCTACCACATAGTCTTATAATTTTTTTTCCAAGTCTAGGAAACATTGATGATCACAAAATCCTCTAGAAGAGCTTCTCAAACACTCATTTTTTTATCTATCATTACCTTTATCAATATATTGTTTATTATTATTATTAGGAGATCTAAGATGTCTAATTTGATATCCATATCTCATTGCTCTTCTTTCATTTCTTTCCTTATAACTGAAATTACATCTCATATATTTAGTTTTAGCTTTTACTTAAAATTTATTTTCTAAGTTTCTCTCTATAATTCAACCTTTGAATTTTTATCTATTTTCACAGTATCATCTCGACATCTACACATAACATACACCAATTGATTTATTTAGAATGTGATTAGTGAATTCATCCAATACTATTATGAAAGGTTTGAATTTACAATTGACTCTTTATGAATCTACATTTATACTACTTAACACATTACATGAGATTTTTTTTATTGAGTTCATAACATCTTTCCAAAGGTTATAATATGACTTTTCAATTTGATCCCTTTATAACTAGAACAAGATTGTATATATAGTTATGAAAACTAGACTGGTAGTTGAATCTGAAAAACACTGTGTCACTGGTCAAATAGTGGGTCAATTGGTTGGATTGCATATCGAACTAGAAACCTACCGGGTCAACCTAACAAGGAACCAGAAGCTAGGAATACAAAAGTCAATTAATATAAATATATGAATACTAATAAAAAAATCTCAGATATGTAATGTTAAAATCATACATTTTTCATAGGTCACTTGAAAATTTATTTAAAACACCTATACAAGTTGTAACATATAAATTCTAAATCTAAATCATAATTTTTTTACAACTTTCATTAAAAGTGTAATCATTGCAACATGAGATAAGACACTAAACTATTATTCTATCAGTAACATCTCAATATAAAAAATAAAATTTATATGATAAACATTGTCAATTTAACAATCATAAAGATTTTTTTTTTTTCTTTTAAAAGTGTATGACAGATGCTGTAAATTTATATAAAGAGTAAAACCTCTGTGTTCGAAGTCAGATATTTGAGGCAAGAATTTAGACATCTATGATTTTGCAGCCAATTCCCAATGGACAATCAGAGAAAATGTCAGCAAGGAAGATGACCTGTTGATTGACAATGAAGAAGATGGTGCAGTCTGGAGAAGCTATTAAGAGGCGTTATAGAATTTTATGACTCTAGGCAAACCCAATTAGTTTTTATGAAACTGGTTTATTTTTCTAGTTTGTTGAAAATCTCTAATGAATTTTTCTCTGATTCAATTGCATATCTGAACTGCTCAAATAACCAAACCTTACCAAGGCCTGAATCTAAATTTTTTCGTCTGGACTGATTGATGCAGTCCAATTTTAGCTACTATGCACCTATCCAACTTTTTTTCATTTGATAATAATTTTCCCATTCTTATAATATATCATCTTTAAACAAATACATTTTGTACTTCTTCATACCGCTGCCAACTCTCCTTTTTTGTAACTCTATATGTATTAAACATCCATGTTTAAGCTTTTCAATACAAGCTACATTGTTTATCTTATTCGTCATCAAAGCCCCCATATAAAATTTGCAAATTCTTTACTCTTAACTCATTTTCATTCTATCTGCAGGAAGTTTACATGCTGTCTTTAAAATTTCATCATTTAGCTCTTCTAGAATTAGAAACATATATTTTTCCTCATACATTTCTAAACCTTGTATCTATCAATGTTTATTAGTTAGCATTTTCCTGAAATTACTTTATAATTTTTACACATAATCCAATATACCTTCGTAGTAAGGAAAAAAAAATCATCTCTTATGAGTTATATATCTTACTCCTTGAAATAAGTATAAACAATCATAAGCTTTAAAATCTTATGCTGAATTGGCGATATGGTTCCAGTTGGAACAAAACTGTTTCGTGGTATTTTAATCTATGCCGACAAACAGTATCAATTACTCCTATGTGAGGGGAAAAAAGAAGAAGAAGAACAAGAGGGGAAAAAAAGAAGAGAAGAAGAGTAGGAGATGAGGAAGCTTGTCTCTTATCCACGTTGGAGAAACATGTGTTGCAAAACATGACATGGGGTTGGAGAAACGTGAGTCGTGACACACGAGTCGATGTTGGAGGAGTAAGCTAGGATTTAAGCGCAGAGGAGAGTTCAACGTAGAGGAGCCAATGCAGAACTTCTTGTGTCGTGACTTCTAGCATAGAGAAGGAGCCAATGTGGAGCTTCTTGTAATGCATTGAAGGAATGACTCAGAGTTTCTCATATGAGTTCTTGATTAGGTGCTCAATGTGACAATTTATTCAATCAGAGCTTCTTGCTGAAGATACTGATGAAGGAAGCATCATGCGAATTGTGAATGCAAACATTAGGTTCCACTTGTTGCATTGGGGATTTTGTAGCTTCTCACATGCTAGTTGGCATGCGGAATAAAAAATTTCACCAATGCCAATTGACACTACTCAATGAACAATTATATGATCATAAGAAGCTGTGATTTAAAATTTTACCATTCTTCTTATATTCTCCAAATCTATCTTCATTTTCCATCCAAAACATAAAACGTTCATATACATCTTTGTATTCTCCTATGTCTCTTCTTGTATGTCCATTAATATCTTGTTTAAGTGCATGATTTTCTCTCATAGATAAATTGTAAGTGACCTATGAGTAACATTTATTCATGATTTAATAATTCAATTTTTCTAACGGGCACAAGCACTACATTTAGTATCTCGTTTTCTTAAACCAACTAATGCTATAACATTACATTTAGTATCTCATATTCTAAAATCAACTAGCAATATAACTTTATGTTTAGCTTTGATAACTTCTACAACCTTTTCCCTTATCTCTTTTTTTTTTTCTCTTCTCTTCTCTTCTTCTACCTTACCATTGTAATTTCTATTAATATCTACTCCATTTATATATATATATATATATCAAATCTAAAATCTATTATCTAGTTATCATGTTATTTTTCTAACTCATCATTATTTTTTTTTTTCTAAATCATCGCACTTAGTTCAATAAGTCATATTCTTTATTAAGAATAGGCATTAACTATAGTGGATTTGGTCCCATATTAGTCCCTCTAAGTTTGGGGTTTATCACGAATTCGATAAATAGTATGAATTTCTTATAAAAAGAAGTTAATACAAATATTTCCTTTTCTCTAAAGTTAACATGTATATAAAACCCCCTTTTTAGATTCATGGTTTTTTAAAGAGTTATTCCCCTAGGCGAGAGGTTCAAGTCTATTTTTATCCACCTATTCTTTCTCTTCTCATTTTGTCTCTCACTTCAAATTCATCCTTCCCTTAAAGTTGTGAGACTAGCCATGTCAAGTACCTTGTAATGCAAGCAAGGTTGAATGTATTTGTATGCCTTTACAATAAGCATGTGAGTTATCTTGGTCACTTGTCGATGCTCCATTCCTACAAGGTTGATGCCATAAAACCTCTATGACCTCGTCCCATCCTCTACACATGCCTTCTTGAGCGACAACTCCATATTCACGACAAGGTAGTTGCTTGTTTCATTCCAACATGCAATGATACATTTTGCTTATTTAAAATGAGGCTAATGTCGTATTGTGTTTGTAACCAAATATACATCCACATGTGATAGTGATTAATGTCATCATGTGCGAACATGCAACACATCCACAAAGTCGCTAGTTGCTTACTATTCAGTGTATAAATTGCACACATGCCACACAATGGTTACAAAATTGGTATTGGTGTTAGATGGTAAAAAATTTAAATATTGGCTATATTGAATCAATTATATTAATGGAATTGGAAACATTAGCAAAAATAGAAAAAATTAAACAATTTGATATAAGCAAGAACAAAATGACTTTTAATCATGATAAGGATCTATATTATGTCTCATGAAATATTAACATTAATAACATAATAAAACTAATGAATAGTAAAATTGGATAATTAGATTGGCTCTAGTATCAATGAAATTATGTTCTTGTATTTTTAGGTTGGTAATATCAAATTATCATTGTTGCTATTTGATAAAATAAAATTATAGAAAACTAAGTGCATTTCTTATAGATTATTAGCTGATACATTATATTGTATTAATATAGAATCAATAATTAAAAATATAAAAATATTTATTTCTTGTATTACATTAATGGAAAGTAATTAAATACAATAACAATAACCAAGCCTTTATTTTACTAAGTGGGCTTGACTATATGGATCCTCCTATGCTATTGGGCTTGATCTCTACAATATTCTCATCTATATTTAAATAAAATTTATCTTATTTTATCATTGCTAATTAAAGCCTTATTTGGTCTCCCTCTTCCTCAATTAATGTGCGCATTTGTTATAGTCTTACGTTACTTAACTGGGGCATTTATTAGACCTAAGTACATATTCATTCCACCTTAAACGCATCTTCAGTTTTTCTTTAATAGATACAATCTTGACTTTCTTTCTGATATCTATCCTTGTATATTTGCACATCCACCTTAATATCCTCATCTTTGTCATTCTCATCTTCTACTAGTGTATTCGATTCATAGCTCAACATTAAACTTGATATAATCTATAAGGTCTAATCATTTTTTTTTTTTTGAAATTTGCCTTTAAGTTTTAGAGGTATCTCATGATCACAAAGAACATTTGACGCTCTTCTCCATTTTAGCCATCCTATTTATGATTATACAAAATATCTTTATCAATCTCTCTGTTTTTCTACAAAAAATATTTTACATACTTAAAGCTTTTAGGTACATGCAACTCGTCATATTCTATGTTAACAATTGCTTAAACTTAAATTTCATATATTTTGTCTTCACTCTACTAAACCTCAAACCTTTTACTTCCCGTATTTCTTGCTAAGATTTGACCTAGCATTTACTTTCACGTCTCATCGACCAAAACAATGTCATATGCAAACAATATATACTATGTAACTTATTTTTTCTGTCACTCTCTTTCAAAGTTTCATGGTATAACTCATTAACTTAATGCCCTTATAATTCACACAACTTTGTACATCTCCTTTGTTTTTATACAAAGAGAAGTAAACTCCACCATGGTTGATTTTAAGTCCGGATAAAGGAGGGTTGTATTAGGTTGCTAGCCAATGTAAAATATAAGTGAAAATGTTATGTATGAATCCATCAATAAAGTAATTAAGTAATATTAGATATTTATATATTATATACTATAATAAACTATTATTTAATCTTCCATACTATTAAGTTTAATTGAGAAAGGGTTTTGAGGCGACCCCACTTAGTGGGATAAAAACTTGGTTGTTGTTGAGAAGTGGTTTTGAGGTAGTGTTGATTGAGAGAGGTAATATATTCTCTCTCAATCAGTAGTCTCATCTCTTGATTGACACTAGATAAAGAAGATATAGATGAGGTACTTTGACTACTTTGTGACAAATTGCATGTAACAATAAAGCTATTTTGTTAATCTTGCAAGAAATTATAGTGGCTGAGTACATGAGGAATTTAAGATAGAACTTACAAGAGTAACTAAAGTTGTCTCTCTCTGTTGTAAGAATAGTTTTCAAGTTAAGATTCAAAAGAATTGGTAGATTGGCCAAGTTTGTCAAAATTAATTTAGCTCGATAAAGTTTTGACCTATATCTTTTTTTTACTTCCATTTTAATCTATTTTCTAATTTCTTTTAAACTCTATTTTTTTTTTTTTAAATTTGTGAGATGATTGATTCCTCGAGAAAGATCGATAAACCTTTTAAGATACCAATTCAACTTGGGCAATCTCTATCAGTATTGATTGATCTTGACAACCATGGGTCTCACCAACCTCATTGACAAGTTTAGGCCAAGGATGTTTTGCTTCCACTGAAATTGTGGATATCACATCAAGATGAAACCTCAGAGCATAACCACTCTAGCAAGTAGTTTCTTAACTCTGTGCTAGCCTATGTGTTAATGCAATTGTGCTCTAAGAGGTTGAATTCAACCTTAAATTTTGATGTATGTGCAAAGAGTTTAAATTAGGCCTTGCGTTTGTATTTTATATGTGTGCAGTATACATTTAGAGCTTGGAGAAAGTGTAACTTAACGATGTTGAGAGTTGATGATGACTTGGCATGGCCAAGGGCACATGCTCAATAACTTATAGGTCCAATGAAGTTCGAAGAAGCTTGTATGAGGTATCCAAGAAATCGTTGGACGAGAAATATTGAGGTGGTGTTGGAGCAGCTCATGGAGAATGGCTGTTACCAAGTTGGTTGGCTTAGTAGCTTGTGATTGGAGAAGGATATTATAGGACATATGAGGTTTCATAATACGAGGATGCAACGCTAACGATAGTTGGAAGAAGAAGGTGAACTACGTAGGTGAAGTGTCATTGATGGTACATAGAGTGAGTTGAGGGCTTGATGCATCTAAGGGATGAGCAGTCTAGTGGTAGTCAAACTTAGTGGCGAAGTCAAGCTCTAGTATGAGAGTTATGAGAGTAAGGAGACATGTATATTTAGGACAGGGTCAGCTTATACAATATTTGATTATTAAGATGATCATAGTTAGGGCTCTAGTCAATTGGACATGATTGTAATTCATTGGTGAGCTGAATTAAATCTTCAGCCGACTTAGAGTAATCATCCAATGAATAGAATATTTCTGTTAAGGCTGAGTTAATTTGACAGTTGACTAATGATAAACTTCAGTTGACTAATGCTATAGTAGGAAAGCCGGAAGGAGCTATTGATCTGACTAATGCTATAGTAGGAAAGCCGGAAGGAGCTATTGATCTGATAGAGTTGTGCTGCAATAGTTAGATAATTTAAGGAACTTAAGGGCTATAGCAGAGAAATCTACTAATGGTGGAATCTAGTCGATTCAAGTAACCATTAGTTGGTGCTTGGCTTAGCTCATGCTTGACTTGACACTAATTAGATTGTGCTTGACATGGCCTTTCCCTAAATAGGTCAGACATGGACGAATTGGGCCATACAAGCTATTAATTTTCTCATATGTAGTGGTCAGTTTATACTTGAATATAGTTTTGGTTTGGAACAACATAGACCATGGCTAGTTTCCTCTATTTCCCCCTTTTAAATGGAGCCGAATGACTTAAATACCCCTACAAGATTTTAAAAAAAAAATTGAATGGAATTATGATCATTGCCATATAAATTGTTTAAACTTATTTCTCACCCCTCATGCAAATAGAATCTCGTTTGTATCTCAATCTCATAATTTCGTTTTCATTTCTCAGTGTCTCATAAACTAACATATATACTTTATAAATTTTTATTCCAATTATATATTTTTAATAAATTTAAACTTTTATTTATAATTTCTTATATTATTTTTTTTAAAGTTCTATTTTAAAAAATTCTTAAAATTTTAAATAAATAGTTTTTATTTGGTTTGTCAGTTTGAACCAATCAGGCATGTGCTTGTACTTGCAATGTGTCAAGGCCAAGATTGACCTAGGTGGTGTGTGGCCTGCCATAGCTCGATCTAGGCCAGGTTGGTTTGGACTCACACTGATTCGAATAACCACCCTCCTAGGCCTAGGCCATGCCCTTCAAATTCCTAGTTTAGTTACACTTTGGTACCTTAAATTAGGATTTTCTCATGAGTTCTACAGATAATATGTAAATGATTCTTTAAAAAAAATGAATACCTTTTCCTAAAGTTAACACACCAAAAGTAAGTTTATTTAAAGTTGCTAACCTAATTTAATCATGATTAACTTCTTTAACTACACCAACTCATAACAATGGCAGAAAAAATGTTATATTGCATTACTTTCAAGCGTTGATGTGATAGATCCTTTCTCAACAACCTCCTGGCCCTATTCTTTGCATATCAAGGTACCAGGAAGATTAGAATTTATCATGGCAGTTATAGGCGATGATCTGGCCTTGTATCAAATACTGCTAAGGTCCATTCTTCTGAAGTTTTGGGACTGAAGACCAACATTGGCTGTTTTGTTATGCTTCTGATATTTTCCTGAAAATTTGCACTTAGGTATGGTTTAGCAATGTGCCGCACACACGGCTGGTTGAAGATAAAGGAGGACAAAATTGGATATCTAGGGAGAAAGATAAGTTCAAATTTCCAGGTGGTGGGACTCAATTTATCCATGGAGCAAATGAGTACCTAGATCAAATTTCCCAGGTAATAATATTTCATCATCCTAAGTATGGTTAAATTTATCCTCTGTGTATTCAGTGCACTTATTTCTTCGACAAACTTTAGATGGTTCCAGAAATTGCATTTGGTAATCATACAAGAGTTGCTCTTGATGTTGGATGTGGTGTAGCTAGCTTTGGTGCTTTTCTACTTTCACGGAGCGTGATCACCATGTCAATAGCTCCAAAAGATGTCCATGAAAATCAGATTCAGTTTGCTCTTGAACGTGGAGTACCTGCAATGGTAGTAGCTTTTGCAACTCATCGCTTGCCATATCCAAGCCAGGCATTTGATCTAATTCATTGTTCAAGATGCAGAATAAACTGGACCCGTGATGGTAAGTAGTTCTACAGTTTATTGGGACATACCTGAATTTTATTTTCTATGATGAAGAATCTATCCAGTATTGTCACTATCTGCATTTCTTTTTCACTTTATCTTGTCAAGTATTTTTAGTAATTATGCTATTTCTGAAAGTCACAAATTATAGTTGTGTAATGCTCAAACAAATTCTTCATAGCTTTTCTGTTACAACTATACTGATGTACTAATCTGTTTGTTCACAAATGGTTAAGACGGGATTCTGCTTCTTGAGGTCAACAGATTGCTCAGAGCTGGTGGTTACTTTGTTTGGGCAGCACAACCTGTTTATAAGCATGAGGAAGCCCAACAAGCGGCATGGAAAGGTATGTCCTAATGCTATAGTTGAGTGTCAATTTTTTTCCATATCAAAATTCACTGGCTGCAAATATGAAGTTATTACCATGCTTCCCTTTCTGTTTGTTTCTATCAATATTCTGTCGCATCTAGCTTATTGGAATAGAGGTTTGAAGTTTATAGGGGTTGAAGGAGAACATGTACTGATGAAATTCACCTTCATACTTATATTGAAAATTCAACTTTTACCGCAGTTGATACTTATATTCTGTCACATCCAGCAAATTTTGAGATCTACCCTAACACATTAAAAAATCTTACCTTTTCTATTTAAGAGTAATCGTCTGGAAACAGCCTCTTGCAAAAAGCAGGGTAAGGCTGCGTACAATGGATCCTTTCCTGGGACCCTGCATAGCGGGAGCTTCGTGTACCGGGCTGCCCTTACCCTAAACATAACTTTACTATTGAAATATTATCAAAATTTGCCAAAGTATCAATACTCATAGAGCGTGCTCTATCTATATAATCTACTATAAATATGATTGTCAGTAGTTGATAAAGAGGCATGTCACTCAAGTTCAGATTGATATCAACACAGCCCAGTTCAATGTTTCTTGATAAATTAATTATCTCATGAAGATTGATAAGTTTGATTACTAGAGGTTTAAAAAAAGGCCTGAATTAAGTTAGATTCCACTAGAAAATAAATTAAAATATTTAAAATTGAGTAAAACTGAAATTTGATAGGATGAATTAATTAAAAGTTTAGTAAAATTAGGTTGATTTAGGATACATTGATATCTCGCTAAATATTTGAAATTAGGTTGATTTAGGATACATTGATATCTCGCTAAATATTTGCCAATCCTAACTTTAATTCTAGAGAGTTCACATGTAGAGGTGAGCATATAATCAAATGTAGAGTTGTGCCATTGCCATGGTTGAAATTTTTTGTTTCGACCTTACACTAGCACACAAGACTAATCGACATGGGGTAAATGATTGTGTGCCACCCGTACCTCTCGCACTATGGGCTATTCTCTTGGTTGGTCATGCTCCCTCAATTGACACACAATGCGACAGAAGGGATCATATTTAGTTCTTAATGTTAATTATGGGAAGGGGTATATAAGTCAAAGATTGGTAAATGGTAGGAAAAATAGATACTATCAACATCCTATCAAGGCAACAATGTGGAGGAATTGGATTATTGAAGCAACAATGAATGGAGGTGGCGACAAAAAACAAATCTGGTAAGAACTACATTGTTGACATCGTGATTTCTGTTGCAATGAGCGACAGTTGTTGCTTATATAATTAGGGTGTGAGCGTTCACATTGCCAAGGAGTTGTGGGGCTTCTTCAAGGAGAACTTTGCGATTTTACAATTTGATGTTATACATAATGTATTGTAAGTATATAACAAATTTATTATAAATGTCATATAATATATAATACTTAATATTGATCAATTACTTGTTAATTCAATAATTTAAGGTATTAATTGAATAATTTCATATATTCTATTAGTTGGAATTTGAATTTATAGTTGTTTTGATGAGTCAGGTAAAAGGTTTAAATTAGGTTTTCTACTTTATCTTATATGCACGGGAAATTGTATGAGAACTATCATGTATGTAAATTGACTTGGAGTGCCCAAGTGGTTGGTGTCTCGATGGCTTGAAGTGCATAGAGATCGAAGAAGGATGGTGCAGACATTTGGAGACGACAAGACAAGGAGCACCAGAGAACGACAAAGTCGAGGAGGTGGACAACTTAAGCGAAGGCATGAAGGATGACATGAAGAACCAAGGGCTTGATATATATGAGGATGACATGAAGGATGACTTGAGAATACCTTAGAGAAACCCCATGGGGGATGTGAGTGGAGTGGCTTATGTATAAGGGATGGGTAGATGACAACTTAGGCGGGCTCGACTATAGATTTGGTTGAAGTTAGGGGAGCTACACCCCAAGTGTTTCACTGTTTTGTCAACTGACGGTTTGTGTATCAGCAGACATATGGCCGAAAGAATCAATACCCCAAGTGGTACTATAGATTAATAGGTTTCTCCAAAGTACAAGGGGTTAATAGGTTTCTCCAAAGTATAAGGGGTTAAGTTAGTCTTTATTCTCCATAAGTAGCATTTTTTTCAGAATTCCTAACTCAAGGGGAGCTTTGGTGAGGGGGGAGTTTGTCATGTGTTTGAAACTTTCTTTATATCCTGTTCTCTTATAGCTAATTTAAATGGATTGCTAATCATTAAAAAAGTAAAATTGTTGTAGCTTTTGTCCCCTATTGTGGTAATGCAGCTAAGTGCTTTAGCGAGTTGGGAAAAGGGCTTATATTAGATTTGTTGCATAATCTACTTGTGTATTATGTTGCATAGGATCTATCATATATGTAGGTTGATTTGGAGTGGTCAAGGTGTTTATTGATTCGATGGCTCAAGGTCCTTGGAGATTAAAGAAGGATGGGGTCCGTGGAGCTTAGAAAAAGATGGTGTTAGCATTTGAGGGATTGTAGGACGAGGAACATCGAAGCATGTAAAGTTAAGGAGGTGAACTATGTAAGCAAAGGTGCGAAGGATGACATGAGGAGCCGAGGACTAGTTGTATCCAATAGACGAGCAACTTGACGTGAGAAGACTTTGAGGCTTGGAAAAATTCTATGAGGGATGTGAGTGGAGTGATGTGTGTACAAGAGACGAGGGTGGATGACAACATTAGCGAACTCGGCCATAGATGTTGTCAAAGTCAGGGGAGCTAGTTACCAGTATGGGATTTGTTGGTGCAATCAACCTTTGATCCTTGTTGACTAATTGGTCAAAGGTTGACCATGAATAAGGGCTTTGATGTTTAAGCAATATGTTAAGTTCTAGAGACACTTGATTGATAGGAAGTTCTGACAAGTTAAGATTAATCTAAGGTTAGATATGTGAGGAAGTCCAAGTAGATCAAAGGTGAGCAAATATTTGATAACTGTGGAAGTTTTGGAAGAGTGAACTCTAGGCAGACATACTATTTGATTAGAAATAGCATTCTAATCGACTAAAATGGTTAGTCGATTAAAAATGGCATTCTAGTCGACTAAAAGTTGCATCATTAGATGATGCAGTTGCAACAAATGATTTGGTCTCGAATTTTGTCTAGTCTAGTTGACTAAAGTGACATTCTAGTAGACTAAAACAAAGTCGGTAAGATCCAAATGAGGTGATGTACATGGTTGAATCTAGTCGACTAAAAAATGATTTTAGTTGAAGCAGTTAGTACTATAAAAATTGATTGTAGTTGAGTACAACTTTATATAATCCAATCTCATAGAAATTTTATCACCAATTGCTTGTGTTTAGTTCCAAGAAGAGTGTTGCTGTTTTCAGGGCCTACTTGAGTAAATTTACGGCGATCTACAATGACAAGGAGCCATTCATTTCAGGAATTTAATTTTTGTATTATTATCATTTAATTATATTGGCTTGTATTTTTGTTTTCTAGTATTGGCCCTAAAGAATAGGGACTAATATTGGCTTGTATTTTTCTTTTTCTCTACCTCTGAGAGGTGTCTAGAAAGGAGAAAAGATAACAGTGTTGCTAAAGTTAACCCACCAAGGGGTCATATGCAGTGAAATAGGAATCAAGGATTCCAAACCACTTTTTATTGTGTTTGAAATTGGTTTTGTGTTTGTTTGTTTGTTTTTTCTATATTTCTGCTGCATATTAATATTTTGTAGAAACACAAAATTGAATGAATGAATGAATGAAAAGAAAAATAGATGCCTATTCACCCCTTCTAGTCATGCTACACGATCTTATAATTGGTATTAGAGCACGTGGCTCCTCTTCTCCAAAGAGGCTTAATCGCCTTAAGCAACAACTCTAAAAGTAGAATCCACCAAATCCGATAAGAGTTTGGAGATGGATTTGGCTGCGATATGTGAGTTCTACCACCATTCAAATAAGGAGACTTCAACCATTGAAGATCAATGATGGAGATTTTCTTGATGAATGGCTTGCCTTGAGGAAAAGGTTTGAAGCTCCAAAGGATAACAAAGGAAGAATCTTAAGCAAGGAAAATTGGACAAAGAAGCAACTTGTTTTGAGGTGAACAACAAGGTAATGAAATTACTAAATACATATTTTGCATGAAAATATATTGTGCGAGATAGAGTACAAAAGTGAACATGAATTGTGGAGCAAGTTGATCAAACTCCACGAAATCCCTTCATTGACACAAAAGGAGGCGAAGCCCCAGGAGTTGCGCCCATTGATCTAAGAGGACAACTCGGAAGTTAATAGGTACTCAACAACCAAGATGGGAGACAAGACCATCCATGTCATCATCTAAAAGTGAGGAGGAAGAGATACTAGAGCAACCGGAAGACTCAACTTTTAGGGTCATATTAGAGGAAGCATCCAGATCTCTGAGGAATAAGGGGAATGAATCTATATCTCATGTAGGCATCAGAATGCAAAATACATTTTCTTGACCCTAGTCTTTCTTCATTGTGGACGCGCAAGCGCATCTAAACAATCTTAGGAAAAAATTGTGAAATGAAAGAAAAATTAAGGGAAGATAGGTGAGAATGCAATATAAGATAGGAAATGAAAAATGAGAAGAGAGGTAGTCAACTGTGAAGTGCCTTTCTGGTGAGCATTTGGAAAATGAAATCAGAGGTTGGATATTGAATAGGACCTGGGGTTGAGTGAGCAAAGGAATCTCTAGACGGTCAACTATAAAGTAAGTTCTCAATGGTTGAGGCTTTAATGATGATGGTATTGATGAAAAAGTTAATAGACTCACAGGTAGATGAGTAGCCTGAAAAGACTAAGTGGATTCAAAGGTGATGTTTCTAGTGATGATACCTTTTTTTTCGAGTCGAGTGTAATAAGAAGGCAATCGTTATAGATGAGAGGGTATCTTTGCCAAGAGAGAAGAATTATGAAAGAAATACACTTTAAGACCTTGGTTACAAGATAATTGATAGGAACATGAGGAAACAAGACAATATAGGAACTTGACCATAGAGATTAAGAGGCATGCAGTTTATAAATTGATATGCAGTGAGAATAACATCATCTAAAATCCTCGATGGAACTCCATGTCAATGAAAAGTGTAGAGCAATATTTAACTAAATGATAACTCTTTTTTTTTTTCCAACTAAACCATTCTGTTATACCACTGTTGTTGGGATGCATAAGGATATATGATTGATACAGAGAATTTCTTGTCTAGAAATAAAGGATTGAAAGAAGCCAGATAAATATTCTTAGCATAATTGCTCCTTAACACCTTAACAAATACATTAAATTGGGATTCTTTTGCAACACAGAAATATAAGGGCAACTCAGTGCACGAAGCTTTCATCAATGTGGGGTCCCTGGGGAAGGGTCGGACTACATTGGGTCTATTGTATACAGCCTGACCTTGCATTGCAGGAGGACCCATGACTATAAGGTCACATGGCAACAACTTAACTGTTGTACCAAAGCCCTCTTTCGCAACATAGAAACATAGAAAGAAAGAAAAATAAAATAAAATTCATATTTTTTTAAGTTAAGAAAAGCCAATTCATTCTTAATAAATAAAGGTGAATAAAACATTTCCCAAATATTGAAATACTCTAAAGAGAATGAAATAGAAACAAGTTTGTCAGAAATCATAGATTTAACATGTTTTAGTGAGTATCAAGACTCATTGAATAAATTTAAGATGCAATAAATGAGACACCGTCTTTTGAGGATTTAAAGAGTCAAGTGAGCCAGGTAGAGGAGGTACAGGATATAACCACAAGAACATACAAGGTGGTATGGATAGTTGCTATTAGATCTCGAGGCTCATTCC
This sequence comes from Zingiber zerumbet, assembly GCA_037833815.1. Classification (NCBI taxonomy): domain Eukaryota; kingdom Viridiplantae; phylum Streptophyta; class Magnoliopsida; order Zingiberales; family Zingiberaceae; genus Zingiber; species Zingiber zerumbet. The sequence goes on from JBBMJZ010000060.1 coordinate 16,552,615, forward strand.
TCATGCTAATGACCTTTCCTTTTTGTGAATCTTGAATGTGAACAAAATTTACAGTAAATGTTATGGAGCAAGTTAAAGGTTAAACTTACTGTCTAATATATTCAAAGGGAAATCAGACACAAATAAGATAATAAAGGAAAGTGTCGAACAGTGAATTTTCATAGCTTATACTGAATAAATAGTTGTGTGGAATGAACAATTTGAACAGCCGTGAACAATTTTTGCAACTTGTACAGAAATAAAATAGCTGTGAGCGCAGAGTAGGAAATTAAGGAATGTAGTTAGAAAGATATTAATTTCCTATGTACAAAATATTTAGTTTCCTATTCTCTTTTAGTTTCCTATTCTCTCTTCTATTGTAATTTTGTTTATAATAAGTATTCCCATTCTGAATGGAATACAATTGAAGACATCAATTCATTCCACATGGTATCAGAGTATTAAGCCTTCATTGCTAATTCTCTGCTTCTGGATTTCTGCATTTCCTAGGTGGATTCAACAATGTAGAAATTGAGAAACTAACTCTCTCATGTATCCCCTCACTCCCTTTTTGTATGAATATCTCATGCAGTTTTTTTGATAACTCATGGATAATAGACTTCGGTGTCGCAGATCATATGCCTCCCAATTCTCAAAATTTTCACACTTATAACCCTAGCTCAAGTAACAGAAAATTGTAGTAGCCAATGGATCTTTAGCTATTGTTGTTGGTTTTGGAAATGCTCACTTTACGCCTAGCCTTATTCTTAAAAATGTCCATGTACCAAAACTGTCTACCAATTTTGTTTTCGTTCAAAAATTAATTACCAAATTTCAGTGTCATGCCATTTCCCCCCCTTTTTCTTGTGTTTTCCAAGATCAGGACTCAGGGAGGAGGATTGGGCTTGCTAAGGAACATAGTGACCTTTACTACCTTGAATCCAGTAAGAAGAATAATGTCTTTGTCCTTTCACAGTCCAATAAAAATAACATTTGGTTGTATCACAAACGTCTTGGTCATCCCTCTTTTAGAGTTTTAAAGGTCATGTTTCCTCATCTTTCTCAAGGATGGGATGTTTTTGAATTTGTGTGATGTTTGTGAATTCGCAAACCATTTTCGTGTATCATTTCCTATTAGCAATAAAAGAAGTTCTACTTCCTCTCATTTAATTCATAGTGACATATGGGGTCCTAATATTCCCAATGTTTCTGCGTCTTGATGGTTTGTTGCCTTAATTTATGATTGCATTCAGGTTACATGGTCGTTTCTCCTCGAACAAAAAATTTGATGTGAGCATTATTATTCCTAATTTCCCACTCAATGATTCAAAATCAATTTGGAGTAAAAATCGAAAGCTGTAGGATCAATAACGCTAGAGATTACTTCAACCAAACCTTGTCCTCCTATTTCCAATCCCAAGGGATTATACATGATTCATCTTATGTTCATACACCCCAACAGAATGAAATAGGAAAAAGTAAAAATGGACATTTACTCAACACTACTCGTGCCATTCTTTTCCACAATAATGCCCCTAAATCCTATTAGAGAGAGGCTATCTTTAATGCCACATACATGATAAATAGACTTCCCTCGCGAGTCTTAGATAACAAGAGTCTCATGCAACTCCTCAATGATTTTTATCCTCATTTCCGAACCACAAATATACTTACTTCTAGTATTTTTGAGTGCACTACTTTTGTCTATATCCATGGTCCACTATGAGGTAAACTAGACCCTTGTGCCACGAAATGTGTCTGCCTTGAATACTCATCCACTCAAAAAGAGTACAAGTGTTACCACCCTTCATCTCAAAAGTTTTACATCTTGGATGATGTTACCTTCTTCAAACATAGCCCGTTCTCCAAGTCCTATCCTAGGGGGAGATTTCAATGACAGAAGATAGTACTTCTGAGTCATTTGAACCCATTAACGCTCTTGATCTTCCTCCTACTCATGTCCGTACCAAATTACCTTCTATTCCTATTCCATCTAGTGAGTCACTTCTATCTTCCTTTCCATCTAGTGTTTCTTGTGATACTTTAAGTATTCCTAAAGTGTATTCAAGGAGAAATGCCGCTCCAGAAGCGATACAAGTCCAAGAACCTCAACCACAAACCTCCGACCCTCGTACTGGGATCATGATAAGATCTGACCCACCTTTACAATTTACTGAATCATCCACTGACTTAACAGATAGCCTTGACTTTCCCATTGCGGTTAGAAAATGTATTAGAGAATCCACCAAACACTCTCTCTACCTTTTATCTCACTATGTTTCTCTTAAACATTTATCACCGACCCACAAAAGATTCATTGTGAGTCTAAATACCATGACTATTTTCAATACTATTTTTGAGGCATTGTCAAAAAGTGAATGGAGGGATGCCATGAGGGAGGAAATGGATGCATTAGAAAAGAATAAGACATGAGAGGTTATTGAGAAGCCAAAGGGGAAGAACATTGTTGATTGTAAGTGGATTTTTACACTAAATTACAAAGAAGATGGAACTATGGAGAGATATAAAGTTAGGTTGGTGGCAAAAGGTTATACTATCAAGAGACCTTTGCTCCAGTTGCAAAAATGAAACCATCAAAATTATGCTATCTTTGGCTGCACACTTCAATTGGCAACTCCTACAATATGACGTGCAGAATGAATTTCTCCATGGAGATTTAGATGAAATTTATATGAACCTCCCATTAGGATTTGTAGGGGATACAAGTAATAGAGTATGTAAATTGTGAAAGACTCTTTATGGTCTAAAACAATCTTCTAGGGCATGGTTTAGAAGATTTGCAAAAGTCATGAAGAAATCTGGGTATAACCATAGCCAAGGGGACCATACTCTTTTCGTTAAGCACTCAACTATACGGAAGGTGACGGTTCTTCTAGTCTATGTAGATGATATCATTGTAATTGGAAATGATGAAAAGGAAAAACATGACCTAAAGCAGGAATTGATAGAGGAGTTTGAAATAAAGGAACTAACAAATTGAAGTACTTCCTTGATATTGAGATAGCATACTCTACCAAAGGAATTTATTTCTCAGCAATACTATGTGACTGATCGGTTAGCTGAAACATGCAAGATTGGGTGTAAGCCGATTTCTAGTCCAATGGATCCAAATCACAAGATAGGAGAAGTTAAGGAAGAACCAACTGTAGACAAAAGTTTGCATTAGGTTGGTTGGGAGGCTCATATACCTTACTCACCTTTGTCCAAACATAACATATGTTGTGAGTGTAATCAAACAATTCATGTATGGTCCAAGATAATCTCACCTTCAAGCCACTTACCGAGTAGTACATTACTTGAAAGACACTATGGGAAAGAGAATTTTGTTCAAGAGAAATGAGACACTAGCTTTAGAAGCTTACACAAATGTAAACTATGCAGGTTTTCTAGTGGATAGAAGATCAACTACAAAATATTGTACTTTCCTTAGAGGAAATCTGGTGATATGGAGGAGTAAGAAGCAAAATATGGTGGCAAAATCATTTGCATAATCAGAATTTAGGGCCATGGTTCAAGGATTATGTGAATGACTCTGGTTGAAGATTATTCGGGATGGTTTTAAAATCAAATAAGAATGTTCCGTAAAACTCTATTGTGACAATAAGTCAGCTATCAATATTGCTCATAATCCTATTCAACATGATCAGACTAAGCATATTTTAATTGATAGACATTTCATCAAGGAAAAATTAGAGGAACAATTAGTGTGTATGTCATATGTCTCTTCAGAACTACAATTGGATGATGTGCTAACAAAGGGACTGAACAATTCTATATTTTATGATCTTGTAGGCAAGCTGAGAATAGAAAACATCTATTGCTCAGCTTGAGGGAGAGTGCCAAACAATTGTGAGCAACTTGTACAAAATAAATAGTCGTGTCGAACAGTTGTGAACAATTTTCGAAGCTTGTACTGAAATAAAATAGCAAGTAGGAAATCAAGGGATGTAGTTAGAAGGATATTAATTTTCAATGTATAGAATAATTAGTTTCCTATTCTCTTTTCTATTGTAATTTTGTATATAATGGATATTCCCATTCTGAATGGATTACAATTGGAGAAATCAATTCATTCCACAGAATGTGGTAAGGATGAAACTATACACCTCAATACCTTCTAATTTAAAACAAGAATTGGTAGGTGAATTGAGTGATGTAGAACAGTAAACACTGAGAATGAATGGATGATACTAGAGAATGAGTGGATGGTACTAGACATATAAAGACACTTGCCACTTTATTCAAAGATCTTGGTAAAAGTCATAATAGCACATCAATAAGTGCTGTAGAGATATTCTGAAGATATAAGATATCCAACTGAGAGGAAGCATCTATCGCAGTTTAGAGTCGAAGAAGATAGGCACACTCAATAGGAAGTGTGTTTGTTAAGCTAATGATAGAAATGGGAGCAAGTGGACCATCCTGAGTAATTATGTCTGGGTATGCAAATGGGCAGTGTGCATAGAGAATAACTTGGTGGATAGCCATGGATGGAGCAGTAAACTTTCCAAAATATGCACAAATTTTCATAATGTGTGTATTTGGACCTATTATATCCACTAGAATGACCAGTGTATTCGTGTATTCTAGGATCTTCACTATTTGGTATCTAGGGAAGTGTTCGGACATCAAGGAGGGGAAACATACCCCTTCTCTTCTTTTGTGTTACAAAGTCACAGTTAGGGAAGAAATTAGGTTATTAAAAAATAATGGTAGTTTCCAATCCTTTTTATACTTCTGAACTCATCCTTAATGCCTAATCGCCTAGTTTAGTTGCTTGTTTACACTACCACAATCTCACTCACCTCTATCGCCGCCTCCACCACCACAAGTCCCTCTGGCAACTCGGTAGCCAAAAAAAGATTCATAGGATGGTAAAGATGTGGTAGAGTCCCTCAACATCAATATCTAAACATTCAATAAAGGTGGTATGAAGGTGCCTCCCAAAATCCAAAATAATATTAATTGCGTGAAGAAATATAACAATGGGGAGTTTGTGGAAGAGATCCTGTATGTGGCAGATGCCCTCAACATCAGTATTATAAACATCCGACAAAGGTGGAATTAAGGTGCCTCCCAAAATCCAAAATAGGATTGTGTTGAGAAATATAATAATGAAGAGCTTGTTGATGAGATCCTGCATAGCCTTAACGTTCGATGTGCTTTGGAAGATACCTTGCGGATCAACAGTGATGTCTTACAATTGGTCGATATGTGTGCCATCGATTGCCACAATTGAAAGAGATTTTCAAGCAGGTCTTCTAGAGAGATATCACATGTGTCTAAATTTCTAGTTTATGCCTGTCATATAGCAGGAGAAGAAGATGCTCATGAGGTTGGTATTGATATGCTGCCGTAGGAGAGGAAGCAATTGATCATCAGTCTGTTCCTGTAAGGCTATAGTGGATCCAAGAAGCTAGCTTGGCATCTGAAGTGGCAAAACATTCTAACTAACCTTTTGCCCATGAACCAAACTTGAACTATTGCAACTCATGATACATATTTCTTCTATTTTAGTATCTCTGTGGTAATCATCAAAGAGCTAGAAAAGACCATGGGATTAGTGGTCTGAGGCAATAAGGAAGTAGTCAAAGAATTTTGACATTTGGGATTCAAGTCAACCTTGATGAATGCACAATCACGGAATAAAAAAAAAATAAAAGTTGATGTTGCTGTTCGAATTTGGGCCTTAGTTCACGTAATGAGATTGTTGGTCATGACTGATGGAGGAATTGCCCTCATTGTTTGTTCACGGTCAAAGAAAAAAGAGCAACTTTCCCAGTTGCTCGTATGTGGCTGTTAGACTTGTAGAGAGGAAGTGAGCAGAGAGGCATTTATAGAAATTGTACATCTTGCTGAGAGGACCCCCTAGATGACCTTGTGAGGAAGAGAGCACAAGGTCACAATAAAACATGGATTGCGCGCTGGAGGGGAGTTGTAGATTGATCATGATGGAGATGGATACGGATTGAAACTTGAGATTGACTTGCTTGTGCTATGGTGATCAACAATAAATATTATGAGGTTCTTATATCATATTACAGGGGAAAAAAAGGTATTACCCTAGATAGCCTGCCCCTTTTATTTGTGTTATTATTAATTGATGTGAAATTGCACTTTACTCGTATCATGTCATATTTACAAGTAAATCCTTAGAGTAGTGATTTGTCGAATAGACCTATTATAAAGTGTAATGAATAATTTTTTTAAGAGTTTACTTGATTTACTTGTATACTCTTTTTTTGATTTCCAAAATGTGCTTATCAGTTATTTACCCATTTTCTTTTACATTCTAAATTGAAAATTTTCATTTCACCTGCTAGAGTTTATCTTGTTTTTCAAAATACCTTCCAGAGTTTCAAAATCATTAAGATTCCTAGTGTTTTAGAACTCCTGTAATGTCATCACAGAACCATTAACATCCTTAATTTAGTTGTAGGAGAAGTGGCATGGCACATGTTATTCTATTAGGTGAACAACTGTGTTTAAAGATTAGGGGTGAAATGACAATAGTTTGAAAACTCTTGGGGGGTATATTGCTGAGCTTTTTCATTTTGAAAAGAAGATATAACCTTCAGGGGGAAAAAATGAAAATTTTCCTTCTGAATTAGAAATTTGACACTTCTGAAACTTACAGATATGGAGGACCTTACATCTCGTGTTTGTTGGCAACTTGTGAAGAAGGAGGGCTACATAGCAATATGGCAGAAGCCTTTCAATAACTTGTGCTACATGAGTCGCAACTCTGAAGTCCAGCCTCATCTTTGTGATTCAGATGATCAGCCGAACAAAGTTTGGTATCTTCAAGAACTTTCTATTAAAAGTGCTTCTCATGGATAGGATGGTCAAAAATGAATAATTAGTGGTTACTGTGAACTCTGATGTTTTACATTCTCAACCTAGGTTTCTCAAGTCTTAACTAATAGATGTCAGAACTATTCCTTACACCTATCTTTGACTTCTTTAACATGCTGGTGGAAAATCCTTGTTAAGCACCATTGGCTAGTATTCAAATGACCAGCAATGATCTCCATTGGTCATGTGCACGCTCGACATCAATTTTATGGTGGTTTGGATTTTTGTATTTTGAGATAGACTGCTTTCCCTCTTTTGATCCCTGCATTCAAGCACCTTTATTTTAAAAAATATTTATTGGATTATTTTGCTTTAGAATGAAAAGCTCAAATGAAGTGAAGCTTTCTGTTTTCCACATTTGAGCTCATCTTTTCAACAAAAAGCAGCCTCTTAGAGTTGTGTACTTTTGGAAGTCCATGAATGTCTTATAGGGATAATTCTATATGCTAGTCATTTCCAATGTTTTTAAAGTGTGCTACATGCTGTATGTTTCTTTAATACCTCCTCAAGTTACTCCATGTTTCTTGCAGGTATGTTAGCCTAAAAGCATGCATTACTCGCCTTCCTGAGAATGGATATGGAGCAAATGTTTCTTCCTGGCCTGCTAGGTTCCATGAGCCTCCACAAAGACTCCAAGAAGTTGACATGGATGCTTATATAGCAAGAAATGATATTTTTGAGGCAGAGTCTCAATACTGGAATGAAATTGTGGAGGGCCAAGTTCGTGTTTTTCATTGGGAGCAATGGAAATTGCGAAATGTAATGGATATGAGAGCTGGATTTGGAGGGTGAGTATTTCTTTTATCCATTCAGTAATTTGCATTGAACTAATTTTCTATATTAAAATAAAAGCTTGATTTCGTTGAAGAGGCATTTTTTGTGGTGTTAGCTATAATTGATCTTAAGGTAATCATAATTCCAAGTTATATGAAGCCAAACATACCTAAGTTTTATGACTGATTATGTTAATCAAACTCATGTCTGATGTACTATTTGGAACTCAAATTTTATCTACTTTTCTAATTCATGATACAATTAAAATTCAATGTTAGCTGTAGGGCATTCAATAGCCGAGAGTGAGTGGTGGACACAGGGATTACAAGCTTAGGGCGGTGGGGGTAAATTACAATAAATTTTAAAGGGTAATGATTTGAAAAAAGAAAATAGGGAGGGCTGCAAAAGGGGGTCGGGTGAGGTGGCAGCTGGGTGGACTAGTTTCCTTATGACTTTTTTAGATCATGATGTTACTACGACAAACTGAGCTAATTCATATAATTTCCTTTAATAGTTTCCTATTTCTTATATATAAATAAAAAATGCTCCAAATCCATTCGTCTCAATGTCTTTCCCAACAATCACTAATTGTTTGTATATAATTGTAATGCCCTAATTAACCATAACTTCCTACTTGTTTCTGGGGCTTGATAATCTTTTTGTTGTGGGGGTTTGATAATGTTTTTACATGTGTTTGTGTACTTCTTTCCTGCATGCCTGGGTCAGTGATATCAGAACCAGTGTGTTTATACTTCTGTTTTCACACTTATCATGGGGTATAAAAGTGAGAACATCTATAAGGTCAATGAGCGTAGAGTGCCATTGTTGAAGTTTAAGAAACTCTATCTTGTACTACTTGATGAAACTCTTAATCTTCACACTAATCTTCCTCTTTATGCTCGAGAAGTTTACTAGTAGGATTTTTCCATGCTCCCTGTAATTCTATTTTATTCTGGTGCTATGCAGGATAATAATTATCACAATTTTGTTACAGGTTTGCGGCTGCACTAATCAATCAAAAATTTGATTGTTGGGTAATGAACGTAGTCCCAATCAGCGAGCCAAATACATTGCCAGTGATTTATGATCGTGGCCTTATAGGAGTGACCCATGACTGGTATGCTTGATGCATTTTTAGCAAACCCTGATTGTTGCTACTGTAATCAGTTTAGACCCTTCACTGAAGTTACTGTCTGCTGCAAATTTCACCTACCTGTTTTGCTCTTAATATATTCATAGGCTTTACTACCTTGCCATTTCAATTGATGTTGATGGTTAAGCATTTTATTTTCTTCAGCATCTGCATATTCTCAGTTTTTAGTTTTACTGAAAACAGCATAACAACTCATCAAACTCCCCTATAGCTCACTCTGGCATAGCAATGGTATATCTTTACTCCTGTTACACCTAGAATTTCTGACTTGAATGATATTACTTTCTTCTTGCGATGCAATGTTAAAGGGTCTTTTGTGTTCAGAGGCAACAATTCCGAAGTTCAGCTACTTCTCTTGCAATATTTTCTAATAACATCAAGTCATCGGATGATTGATGCCATAAAAACATTTCCACACGGTTAAATTTATCTTGATTCTTTTTTATTTTACTATATTAATCATTTTTTGTCTTCAGGTGTGAACCGTTTGACACATATCCAAGAACTTATGACTTTTTGCACGCATCTGATCTATTCTCTATGGAGCAGAAGAGGTATCTACGGAATAACTGCTACTATCTGTGAATAAAAATGTCATTGAAATCATCCTATCTCCGTAGTCACTGGAAGAAAGTGATTCAATTTGCAATTTGTTTTCAAGATATCAAATTTGCAATGAGACTAAGCAGTACTGGAACTTGTAGGCTATGAATGATTTTCCCCCTGTATTTTCAGGTGCAATATCTCAGTCATTTTACTGGAGATGGATCGGATCCTCCGGCCAGGTGGGCATGTACTTATTCGTGATTCAAAAGACATCATAGGAGAGATTTCGGACATCACACAGGCCATGAACTGGAAGACTGACCTGCGTGACACTCCAGAAGGTCCGTATGCTAGCAGGAGTTTGTTGATGTGTGAGAAGCCATTCTCCTAGAACTTTTACTCTATTTTTTGGAAATTAGATCTGCAAGAGCGCATGTTTTCGATTCAATTGCTTTGGCTGCACCCTGCACTATAGGAAACAACATTTTCTAAAACTTGATATAATGGGGTATGCTTCTATAAATTGAGGTTTACAACCTGTAAGCATTACACCTTGATGTAATCAATGAGATTGTCACAAATTCTTACAAGTATGGTCCGACATGGGATTTCACTTACAACAATATATCCTCACCTCTCTTCAGGATTTTGTGAGTTTAATCTTTTCAATCTTAATCAAAGCTCTTGGAATTCTTTGAGTACTTATCAACTTAAGTAGAGAAGGTTAACTTTAGAATGTTTATAGTTTAATGACCAAAAGCCTCCAAGTGCTTATTTATTTCAAACTCCATTATGCACTTTTTGGGTTTTGGATAAAACTTAACTATAGATTGTCTCAATCAATTGAAGTGATGATGCAACTTAGGATGATCTATTTACAAATAAAATCTTTTTATTTGGAATGGAGTCAGCTGCATAGTCGATTGACATAAGATCAGTCAGTTGATTGATCTTCGATAGAAATTAGAAGAAGATTGTTCATCTGATGAAGGTAACAACTGTAAGATGGTTTACATGATAAAGTCAACCAATTGTGATTCAAAATGAGCCAACTAAAGTATTTAAGAGCGAGTCGACTGAAGTGTTTATTGCCTGGCGGATTAGTTGAGTGGAAACATATTGAATTGATTGACGAATTCATTGCTAGGTAAAAGTTTTCACGATCATGAAAATAATTGATTGAGCTCGCAATAGAACAAGAGTTTGTTGACTATTTGAAGATAATTTGAAGGTTATAAATAAAAGAGCAAACACAGTTTGTCAATGTTAGTGGATTGCAAAGCTTAGGAACTGGTTAAGAAAGTGCTCTATGTTCAAGTTTGCTCCTTATTTTAGTCATGTAATTTGTTTTACTTACAAGATTAATTATTTTATTGTTTCATTGTAAAGAAGCGCTAAAAGAAATTTCTCCTCTTCCAGGGAGGTTAAGATACTGAAAATTTGTAGGGTGATTTTTCTAACAAGTCATAGGTTGTGAAGTAGCATGGTTTGAATCATGTAAAACCGAGGTCTTAACATTACTTTATTGTGTTATTGTATTTTCACTTTAGAGCTAACACTAACCTTGATTTGAAATTATGCAATTTTAATTTATGGCTATTCACGCCTCCACCACCTTTAGCTGCTATATCTATGCAATAATAGTAGCTGCTATATCTATTCACGCCTCCACCCTTCAAACGGTTAACTAAATATTTACTATTCGAATCTCAGCTATAGTGCATTGTATGATATTGACAGCTAACTTTCATTGATAGTGATGCCCATAGGACTTTGATATGACATCTCCATTATGCCATCTTATAATGAGACATACTTCTTATTTTGGAAGTCAAGGATAAAGTATTTATTTTGAGAGTTGCATTGCCATGAAAAAGGGTGCTTCCCAGACTTCTTATTTTGGAAATGATAAAGTATTTATTTTGAGAGTTGCATTGCCCTGCAAAAGGGATTTGAAGCTCTAATGGATGAGGGGAGAATACTCAAAAGAAAGAAGGAAGAGCAAATCCAAAGATTCGCTCAACTTTTTGTTTGGTCATTCCTACTTGGCTCACCTTGATTCCAATTAACAACTTTGTTAGGCAACGATTCCTCCGGTCGACTCACTCTTATTTCAGTTGACTAAGCCACTTTATCTCGTAACTAATCCAACAATTGTAGCTCTCCTTTGTCATCCTATCAACCATCTTGTTTTTGATTTTATTACAAATTCAATTGGCTTCCTAATCAAAGCAGCTTCTCATAAAAACATTATATTTGCAATGAAACTGGACTTAAGTTGATCCTAATCATATATTTACAATGTCAATTTTATAGACTTCCTAGTTGTCTCATTATACCAATCAATTGGGATCACCTCCAACTAATTGGGTCATCGCCTACCACCAATCTAATAAGTAGCTCATTGACGACGACCAATTGATTGGGTCCAAATGAGTTTATCTTTGCAGTTTTACTTTGCTCACAAGGCCAACTCCATTAAGTGGTTAGTCTTTTAGATACATCGAGCCTTTCACTCATTCAACATGCCATCCTTCACTTTTCACCCATGTAGCAGTTTGCCATCTTCAACCACTTCAAAGCTGCTTTAGCTTCAATTTGTCTAAGTGGTCATCTCACATTTGGTAATTAATCATTTAGATGCACCAAACTCTTGATTCGATCCTTGTGCTGTACTTCACTCGTTTATCCACGTAGTCCATCTCTTGTCTTCTAGTTCAGCTGTTAGGACACAATTGTACTAATACTTTTATGATTATTATGCTAAGTTAAGTCCGTCTGTCATAAATTTTAACTATTTATGATTTTTTTTTCCCATTTCTGTGACAGGGGAATAAACTATTGTTTGGATTAATTAATTATTCATGATCAACGCTTGAGAGTCTACCAAGCTAACGACAGGGGCAGAGAGAGCAGAGAGGTGACTGATTGAGAAAGAAAGAAAGAAAGAAAGGAATTGATCAACGCTTGAGAGTCTACCACGCTAACGACAGGGGCAGAGAGAGCAGAGAGGTGACTGATTGAGAAAGAAAGAAAGAAAGAAAGGAATTAACCGTGCCCGGGCAGGGCTACGGCAAAAAGCTGCCATTAATTAGCAGTGATTAAGTGGTGAACGGCACCTAATGGCCGGCGGTGAGGTCGATTTTGGTATTCGGCGCCGCACTGTTCGACTTGGAAAGGGCAAACTGCCAAACGATGACGCCGACAAGGAATCCAAATGCAACAATCAAGTAGTGATTAGATGCCATGCGATGAAAACGACTTGGGGCATCCCGCCGCACAATCCCACGCTTTCCCACGCCTTCTCCCGCGCACGCTGCAGTCACCGTCCAATGCCGGGCATAAAAATTGAGTTCAATCGGTCCGCAAATCTTCTCGGTCCCTTTTTATAATTAATAAAATTAGAATTCGATTAAAATTAGTTATGATATTTTCTGAATTTATTTTTCTATCTAAGTTATAATTTAGATCAAATAATGGAGATATAGGCTACCGGCAATAAAGAAACTGTATCATGCCAAGTAGGGAGGCGACCCATCCATCACCGATAGCCTCCAGTAGTCTGATTCGACCCAAACTATAATTTAAGTGAGAAGATGAATTTAGAGAAGATCATAATTAATTTTAATCGAATTCTGATAGTATAAGTTATTATGAAAGAAATCCGGAAGAAATCATGAATTGCGGACGACCGCGTACAAATTAGGTTACCTGAGTGAAACTTAATTTGTCTTCGATTTTATTTATTTATTAAAATTTTTACAGCGCTTAACTTAATTTAATTTTTTTACAAGTTTAATTAATAATATTTATTTATTTTATATTATTTTTATTATGAAATGAATATATATAATTTTTATTAAATTAAACATCAAATTTATTAAGAACATTTAATTTATTTATAATATTAATATCAAATATCGGCCTAATAAAATCAAATAAAAAATAAAGATAAAAAAAATATATTGACTCAGGCTATTCTCCAACTTTCAAACGAATAAGTATGGCTCAAATTTAATATGTTACTATAAAAAGGTATTAGTCCGGCTAATATTTTAAAAGTTAAGTGCTAAAAATTAATTATTGTGTTGAGCCACTTGTATATGTTGGAGGCCACTATACCTAGTCATACTTATGAAAAAAATAATGATATGTACAATAAAAAATCTCAAAAAAAAGTTAAGGGTAGAAATATAAATTTATGTTCCATCATTTTTATTTTTTAAGGACCCATTACTTTATGAATCTATCGTTGAGTATTTTCTTAAAAAAAATTTTTGTATGCATATTATTTTTCTTATGAAAATAGCAATCAAGTGAAAACTTAGTAAAAGTTTGAATAAGAAATCCTTCACTTCAAATTGTAAGCCTAGCTGGAACACTTCGTCACAATAAAAATCTCAATCAATTTTGCATACCATTACTAAGCCAAATAACCCCCAATGTTTTTTTAGATTAGGGTCCAACGACTCTAGTTTGAGTATTTTTAGCTAATTGATTGAGAAATTCAAACAATTTAGTAGCCAGCAACTCTCAAGTCAATTAACTAGATATTCCTTTTGCCCCATAGGGTTGGTGTAGATAGTTCATACAGTGATATTACCATAGATAAGTCTAGGATTGATTCCCAATGGGTACGGAAGCCCTACGGGTTACTTCACCCCCACGTCACCCTTGCAATTGCTATTATTGCCAGACGAAATCTATTGTGATTTGTCTTCCTGTATTCAATCTGGAGGTTGACGATACTCGACCATTTTAGAAGAGTGTTATCACCTTTTGACATATACTAGATATTCCTTCTAATTGAATAATCATGAACCCAATTAATTAGAAGTTGATTGTTGTTGGTGTTGGACCAGGTAGGCCAGCTAGAGAGGGTTGAGTTGCCTGAAACACTAAAACAAAATACTCCGGTTGGAGAGGGTTGAGTTGCCTGAAACACTAAAATAAAATACCTTTCTCGTCTTTCAACTCAGGTTAGCAACAATAACAAATAAAAATAAACAATACGAAACTAAAAGAAAGAAGAGCGGAATTTACTTAGTTACAACCTAGATGGTTGTTAATCCAAGACAAATGAAAACTCTTAAAAAGTCTCATTCGATGAAGGCGGAGAAGCCTCTTACACTCGTTAATAGTTCAGATTATTGCTAGGAAATAAATACAAACGTTGTTACCTATTTCCTGAGTCCAGGGGGTCTTTTTATAGCCTCTAGAAAATCCTATCAGTAGGCTGAAGGCACCTTCCATAGGGCTGGAAGGCGCCTTCAGCGTGGCCAAAGGATAAAACTTTATTCTTACCGCAACGGCCAGAATTGCCTAGTCGAAGGCTTCTTCTATAGCCATGGAAGGCGCCTTCCATGGCTGGTTGAAGGCGCCTTCTGCTTGAAGGTCGCAGAGGCACCTTGAGTTGAAGGCGCCTCTAGCAGCTCCATAGCTCCACTTTAGCTCTTCCACTGCTCTGATCGTCTGGGTGATTTCGGCCAATGGAATAGGGCTCACCTGAACCCAATTTCCGGCCTTCTCCTTAAGCAAGCTTCCGCTCCAGCTTCTCGTCCCTCAAACGTCACACACGTTCTTCTCGTCCACCGGTGTACTCTTCCGCAGCATCTTGTCCCTCAGATGCACCGAGACCGTCAGCTCTCTCCCATGCCGTCCTTCTCGCTAGCCGTGTCTTCCGCTTGACTCCCTGTGCTCCTAAGCTCCTGCACACTTAGACACACGGATCAGAACATAACAGGACCTGGCCTAATTTGGTTGATCACACAAAAAACAACTTTGGGATTCTAACAATCTTCCCATTTTTTAATGTGAGCAACCCAAGTTAAGTTAGGGTAAACTAATCATAAAGTAAAGATAATAAAATTGTAATACCAAGTAAAGATAATAAAATTTATAATTATGTAATAAAGTGCAAACATTTTTTTAAATTAAAATTTGAACTACTACCTCCCCCTAGACTTAATCTAAGGGTACCAAAAAAATTGGGGCACCAAAAAAAAAATCTAATGGTAACTTTTTCAGAGAAAAAAATAATTTAATTTTTTTTTAAAAAAAAGAAAACCTATCAAGTTTTTGACAAAATTTTGAAAATAATTTTGTTATTAAAAAATTACAAAGTCAATATTTTTAGAAACTTTAAGTTTTGAAAAAAAAAATTCTAAGTTATGAAATTGACAAAGATTGAAAGTATTATTTTAATTAACTATCACATGCTTATCAGTTTGTCAATTAAATATTCAATTCAGTAATTGACTTCCAGGCTGTGGCGATGCACTAGACATTCTTGGTTATTAGATCATCAACCACTTCTAGACAAAGCCTTTTAAAGAATTAAACATTTAATTTTACTTTCTGAAAGTCTAACGGAAATTTCAATTCAAATATTCTTTAGGAATCCAATATAGGTTCTTTCCTACTAGGTTAGTTAGAAATTTGGGGGTACATAACTTTTTAAAACTTTTCTAATTTGACCCCTGTGAAACCTATGATACCAGCTTAGTCTTTTAAAATTCTGAGTTTGAACAGTTAAACATGTATGATTTTTCAAGTTTTCTACTTGTGTCTTTAATTTATCATTTTCTAATTTTAATTTTTCAAAATCTTCTAATAAGCAGGATTTAGCTAGAATTAATTTTAATTCTTTATTTTCTTTATCTAGTTTGCAACAGTCTTTAGTTAACAATTTAATAAATTTAAACAACTTGTCAGGTGGAAGAGATCGTACTTGACTTAACTTGTTGATCCCGTTATCTATAGCTCCCCCTGAACTCTACTTTCTTCTGATGTAACTCCTCTTTCATCGATGCTCTCGAAGCTCATTTCGGACAAGCTTGCTTCGTGTTTCGTCTTCTTGATGACTTGCCATCAACACAAGTCCAGCAAAGGCTTTGACCTCTGATTCGGACGACATTTCGTCCCACGTCGCCTTAAGGGTATTGTGTTTGTTCATTTGGACGAGCTTCTTGTCTTTGCCTTTGTCCTTTTTCTTCAATTTAGGTCAGTTGTCTTTTACATGCCCTTTTTCATTACAGTGGTAGCATCTGATTGTCCTTTTCTTTCTACCCTGCAGTTGGTTAGATTTTCTAGTTTTAAATAATTTCTTAAACCATCTTACCATCATTACCGTTTCGTCATCGTCGAGAGAGGCTTCTGAATCTTGTTCATCCATTTTCGCCTTGAGGGCAATATTGTGCTTAGGCTCCTTCGAATTTGCACATCTCGATTCATGGACTTCAAAAGTTAAAAATAATTCTTCAAGGTAATAGATTCTAAATCCTTAGAAATATAGTAGGCATCTACTAATGATGCCCATTTCGTACTTCTAGGGAATGCATTAAGGGCGTACCTTAGCGAATCTCGGTTGCTTACCTTTTCCCCGAGATTCGAAAGTCTGGTGATTAGCTCCTTAATCCTCGAGTGAAGGTGTGTAATGATTTCTTCTTCTTCAAATCGAAGGTTGGTGAGTTGGTTACGAAGTAAGTCCCGTCTCACAAGTTTCGCCACCGAGGTTCCTACGTGTAGTTCTAGGAATTTCTCCCAGAGTTCCTTTGCGGACTCGTAGGCTCTGATTCGGTTAACTTCTTGTGATTATAGAATGCTCAGTAGGTGAAACTCTGCTTTGCCATTTACCACAAAGTCAGTTTGTTTCTCTTCGTCCATTGATATTTTTCTTTGCCCTTGGGTGTTTCAAAACCAAATTCTATTATTAATAATAAATCAAAATCCGTTTTGAAAAATACCTCCATTCTCTTTTTCTAGCTCGCGAACTCCCCCTTGAACTTTGGTGGGTAGATGCTCGGTCCGACTATCGTCTTTGCTTCGATTGGCGGTTAGTCCTCCTGAAATGTCCTGACTCTGATACCACTTGTTGGACCCGGTAGGCCGGCTAGAGAGGGTTGAGTTGCCTAAAACATTAAAACAAAATACCTTTCTCGTCTTTCAACTAAGGTTAGCGACAATAGCAAATAAAAATAAACAATATGAAACTAAAAGAAAGAGGCGCGAAATTTACTTGGTTACAACCTAGATGGTTGTTAATCCAAGACAAATGAAAGCTCTTAAAAAGTCTCCTTCGGTGAAGGCAGAGAAGCCTCTTACACTCGTTAATAGCTCAGACTATTGCTAGGAAAATGAATACATAAGTTGTTACCTATTTCCTAGGTCTAGGGGTCTTTTTATAGCCCTTGAAAAATCCTATCCGTAGGCTGAAGGTGCCTTCCATAGGACTGGAAAGCGCCTCCAGCGTGGTCAAAGGATAAAACTTTATCCTTACCGCAACGGCCAGAATTGCCTGGTCGAAAGCGCCTTCCATGGCTGGTTGAAGGCGCCTTCTGCCTGAAGGTCGCAGAGGCACCTTCAACTCCTGTTGAAAGCGCCTCTAGCAGCTCTATAGCTCCACTTTAGCTCTTCCGCTGCTCTGATTGCCTGGGTGATTTCGGCCAATGGAATAGGGCTCAACTGAACCCAATTTCCGACCTTCTCCTAAAGCAAGCTTCCACTCCGGTTTCTCGTCCCTCAAACATCGCGCATGTTCTTCTCGTCCATCGGTGTACTCTTCCGCAGCATCTCGTCCCTTGGATGCACCGAGCCTGTCAGCTCTCTCCTGTGCCGTCCTTCTCACTAGTCGTATCTTCCGCTCAACTTTCTGTGCTCTTAATCTCCTGCACACTTAGACACAGGGATCAGAATATAACTGGACCTAACCTAACTTGGTTGATCACACCAAAAATAATCTTGGGGTTCTAACAGTTGGAACAAAAATATTTTATTTTTTGAACCTAACTTTCAATTGATTTTCAAGTCAATTTAACATTCTAGTCTATTGAAGTTGACTTCCAATTGAATTTGCATGGAGATCTCAATTTCACTCAACTTATACCCTCGTAAGCCCACACAAAGCTATAAGATCAATCTCAATTGTTTGTTAGTGCTGTGGAAGCGGTTTGAATCGTTAAAGGGGAGGGGTGAATAGCGACTTGTAAATTAAAATAATCTTTTTCTTGCTAATGATTTAGCAATGATACAAATAAAAAAAATAAGACATAAAAGGCTTGAAGTTTACTTGGTTTGCGACCCATTAGGTAGCGGTGTCAAAAATGAACCCAACCTGACGACCCAACCCTAGTCGACTCGAAAAAATCAGGTTTGGATTGGACATTTTCAGGTTTGGGTCATGTTCAGGTTGGAGGGTTTTTGGGTTGACCCAGGTTGACCCAAATATAGGGTTTATTCAATTTTTTGGGGTTAAATCGAATTTTATTTTAAAAATTAAGATATTTTTATGTATATTAATATTAATGTCAGTATGATAATGATGAAGTATTGGGATAAAAATGAAGAATTATAGGGAAAATAGTAAAAAAAAAAGTCATTTTTAATTGGGTTTTCGGGTTATCCAGGTCGGGTTCGGGTTGGTCGGGTTTGGGTTTGGACGTTTCGGGTTGAATTCGAGTTCGGGTTGGGTTAAAAAAAATCAACCTGACTCAACCCACCCGAATTGATACCCTTACCATTAGGGTTAAGTATTCAGTCAAAATCGAACCAACAAAATTGAATAGCCCGAAAATCGAATAAATTAATTTTTTTAACTAACCGAACTAATTGAATTTTCCTACAAAAATTGAACCGATAAAATATCAGTTAATTTAGTTTTTGACTGGATTAACTAAAATTTTAAAACCTTTTTCGATTTTAACTAAAAAAATAAAATTTTATTTAATTAATTATATTTTTAAATAAAAAATAATTAAATTAATATTCTTATTCGGTTTAAGAATATTAATTTAAATGGTAAAGTTGTTGCTTTGTGACCAAAAGGTCACGAGTTCGAATTTTAAAAATAGCTTCTTGCAAAAAGCAGGGTAATGCTGCGTACAATGGATTCTTTCCCAGGATCTCGCATGGCAGGAGCTTCGTGCACCGGGCTGCCCTTTTTCTTATTCGGTTTAACCAAATTACAAAATTTAAAACCAAAAACTGAACCAATTTTTTTTAAAAAAACAAAAACTGAATTAACCGAACAGAATTTCTAAATTCGGTCGGTTTGGTTAATTTATTTATTTTTTCTAAATTTTTGCTCACATCTAGCAACCCACAAGTTTCTAGTCCAAGAACTATGAAAGTACATCCACTGAGTTCTCTTTAGAAATGACTTGGAGGCAAAGAACCCTCTTATAGCGATTAAGTACAAACACTGAAAGAACATTAATGAAAAACAATATACGAGTGTGCTGATTCTATTCTTCGAACTTGAGTCTTATTTATAAACTCCATCTCAATCTAATTGTTGTACTTGTTAGGAAAAAAATCATATATCTGTAGCACTGGAAAGACGCTTGAAGGGGGTGAATAACGATCGTCGAAAATCAAGAGTGAATTAAATTGAAGTACGCAGTGAAAGAAGAAAAGAAACAGAGAAACCAAGCGCTAACACAAGTTAGTTTTACTTGGTTCGGAGCTTTCGACGACTCCTACTCCAAGACCCTCACTCGTTGAGTGCTTTCATTGAGAAATCCACTAATAGCTCGAATGATTACACAAGTTAAGTACAAGAACTAAAAGCAATGTTACCAACAACAAAGAAAATAAGAAAGTCTTGATCGCTAGTTGTCAGAAGAGCTTGAGCTTTTTCAGAGCACCGAGCAAGAGTGAAAGTCGTAACAGCTATCGTTCTGAGGGTCTTGGTCGAAGGCCTTTATATAGGCCCATTCTTGGTGCATAGAACCCCTCCGGATGCTTGGACCATGTGGCTCGGCCAGTCGACGCGCTCCACAGGTCCAGACGCTTGGACTGACTTAGGGCGCTTGGATCCCTTCCGGGCGCCCATACTCCCCTTTTCTTCGGCAGCTTTTTACCTGTAGAAAAGGATTAGTCCAGATAATAGAAAATATATTTACCCTATAAAATAGAGTCTCCCCGAGATTAGGATTTAATCAAGGTCTCAACTTAGGTTTCCCAAATGGACTTAAGTTGGACCGATGCCTACAGTTTCTTCAACGGGGAACGCGTCCTCACTGGATCTCTTCTCTAGTTGCTTACTTCCACTTACCAATTGCAGTTGCTTGACTTGCCTTTGATCCACCAGGTCTTCTCGCTAGTTGTTAGGTTTGCAGACCCAATTGGACTTCAGCTAGTTGTAAGGTCCCGTGGACCCAACCAGATTTCCTGCCAAATATCATGTCCCATAGACCTATCTGGACTTTGTACCAGCTATTGGGTCTCGCGGACTTAGCTAGATTTCAACCTGGTGTCAGGTCCTTTAGACTAGTCATCTCCTGCACACTTAGTAGAAAGTTTAGACAAACATCACATCTAACTTTAACCTAGTTGTCATGCATCAAAATGAGATTATTAGTGCAACCTGCACCAACAATATCTTCATAATAGTATGATATTTTTCACTTTGAGCTTAAACCCTCATGGATGTATTTTTAGACTCTACCCAAAAGACCTTATTCTAATAGAGGTATCTTTTATCTTTTAAACTCATGATCTTTTGTATGTATTTCTAATGTTTAACTTTAATTATATTCTCAATAATTCTCTCCTCAAACGAAGGATCACCATTACTCTCATGATCCAGACCTCTCCTCAAACATCTGATCATTCTTGACCTACTTTATGTCTCCCCGTAAGCATCTGATCACTCTTGACTTGCTTCGGGTCTTCCTGCAAACATCCGGTCACTCTTGACATGCTCTGGACCTCCCTTTAACTTTGTTCAAGTTAAAGCCACCCTATATGGTATCCGACCTGGACCATGGCTTTGACTCATGCTTCTTTCAGTGATTACTTTGGTAAAGAGCAATCTCTCTCTGATACCACTTGTTAGGACTAAAAAAATTTATATATCTTCATAATGGTATGATATTGCCGACTTTAAGCCTAAGCCATCATGAATTTATTTTTGGGCTATATCCAAAAGGTTTCATTCTAATGGAGATATTTTTTATCTTTTAAATTCATGATCTTTTTCATGTATTCTAATGTGCCCAACAATCTTCTCCTCAAATGAAGGACTACCATTGCTCTAATGGTTTGGGCCTCTCTTCAAGCATCCAGTCACTCTTAACCTGCTCTGGGCCTCCTCGTAAACATCCGGTCACTCTTAACCTGCTTTGGGTCTCCTCTCAACTTTATTCAAGGTTATCCCACATGACATCCTATTTGAACCATGGCTTTGGCTCATGCTTTTTCTAGCGGTTAGTCTGGGTAGAGCAACTTCACTCCGATACCACTTGTTAGGATAATAAATTCACTTATCTCTACAGTGGTATGACATTGTTTACTTTGAACCTAAGCCCAAATGGATTTATTTTTTGGGTCTTCCCAAAATATCTTATTCCAATGGAGATATCTTTTATCTTTTAAACACATGATATTTTTTATATATTTCTAATGTGAGACTTTGATTATATTTCCAACCGTGCTAATGTGACACTTTTCGATCGTCCAAAAGCCTTCTAGTTAGCTGTATCTTTGCTGATGCGTCTTTAAGCTTTATCCGCTTCGACAAGGGCTAGGTAACGACTCTGGATGACTCAGCCCTTTCGATCGCCTAGAGGTTGCCAACGTGGCCGTTCTGATCCATTTCGACAATAATTTTGGATGACTCAACAATCGACTTTTAGTTGTTTAGAATCGTTCCTGTTGCCTAGATAATGGTCAACCTTTGCACTTGACTATTCGTTGATATCGCCTTCTCCGGTCGCCCAGATGAATCCTCCAGTCACTTGAGCATGTGATTGTCCGGACTTTCTCTTAGTCACCTTATGTAGTGTTCCTTCTAGCTCCTCATCCCTTGGATGCATCGAACCCTTATGGCTTCTTCCCATGCGTCCTTCTCGCTTCACCTGAGTACTCTTCTATAACTTTTCATACCTCGGATGCAACAATCCCATCAGCTACTTTCCAGTACAATCCTTCTCATTGACTTGTGCCTTCTGCCAAATGCTTCATTTCTGATGTTCCTTAGTTATTAGGTACATGTGTGCTCTCCTAAGTCCCTATACATTTAGACACACATATTAGTACACAACCAGAACCTAACGTAAACTTATCTAACAATTCATCAAAACACCACTAGCGGTTTTAATATTGTTGACTACAATTTGAAACCTATTATTACTTGATTGAAGGCTTCCAACAAGGTTACCTAGTTATACACATTATTTTGTTTTATTCAAAAGTATAAATTTCAAGATTATAATCACACATAGTCTCCCATACTCCACAACTTTTAAATCTTCAAACTTTTTGATGTTTTTCATTGTCCATAAGTTACCTTGTGTCAATCCCTCAATACCTTGAACACACCATGTATCATTGGCCATCTACAAATTTTTGCTTCCTTTTGAGTTGCTTGAGAGTTCATCTTATCATGGGTTTTTAGTTCCTTATATGCTCTAATCCATCCTTCTTTGATCACCTCTGAGCTCACCTTGTTGCTAGCCTTAAGTCATCAAACCAACAACCAAACAACTCAACCATCTCTAGGAACAATATCTTTGATCTTTAATATACACTATTCTAAAAACTGAAAAATGATAATCCTAGTTAGCCTAATTGATTATCCCTGGGATGACCGGCCCGACTCCACGGAAGTTCCCCATCGGCCACCAGGGTAAATCGGGAAGTGCACGCGGTAGCCAGTCTAGAAGCCCAACATCCTTTAATTACGCCCTCCATTTGAAGGAAAATTTCCTGCAAATACGCCGTCACTGAGGTTAGAACCGCGGGTACCTGGGTAACAACCTGAATGTCCTACCGCAACACCATGCCCCGGGGACTTAATATACACTATTCTAGATCCTTACACACTTGATGCATTGTCAATAACATAGACAAACCTAACCCCTTACCAAATATATCAAAACCCACATAAATTAAACCCAACCATTTAGAAGCCTCATTGTACCAATATTTTTTTTTTGATAATTTTAATGTTTAACAATTCATTTAAGTTAAAATAAATAAATAAATAAATAAATAAACAGTTAAAAACTCAAGGCTCTCCCTCAACTAAAATCATAATATCATCTTATATCACCATATAACATAATAAAAGAGAGAGAGAGAGAATGAGTTGTAGACTAACTTCAACCTATATGTGCATGAGTTATGGTATACAATCTTTTATTTTGGTACAGATAATGATATACCTGGGGATGACTTGCCGAGAATATCTTTGTAATAGATTACACATGACTTTAACCATGCACTCACATTAGGAACATCTTCAATTGGAAACATCCCTATAATATGTCAGACTTTGGGAACATTCCCACGACAATGCGCTCGCATCATGGGAACATCCCCGATCAAGAATATCTCTACTACGCAGGACCCCTCTAATCCAAATCTCCGACAATCCTTGATAGTTGCGGCTCTAACATAAATCTTCCAATAATCACCATTGACAAGACAGATGGTGACAGATGGTGACAGATGGGACTTATGATAAACATCTAGACTGTTAGTGGTATGATGTCGACACTATTGCCGCTAGTAGCTGACACATCTCCATTGACTAAGCCGGTCTCAAGATGATGTGGTGACCCACGTGGAGAACAACCCTTACTTGTGTAAAAGGGTAGGTGAACACCAGCAAACGTGAGCTCTCTTTCTTTCTCATATGCACCAACAAGCACTCGCTTTCCTTTCATTCTACTCCTTTTATCTTAGCATTGACTTGGCCATTGGAAAGGTCACGTCGTCCATCGTCGACACTTGCTAATGCGTGTTGACATGCAAGCATATAGATAACTCGAAAAGAATAAGGAGACAATGACTCTACCGGCAAGAACCTAGGTTGGTGAGGAGTCACCCCAATATTTTGGCATCATCTATGGAAAATGAGTAGAGACAAAGATGGAGAGCACAAGGAGGACTACGCCAAATTTTCATAGTGAAGGGGCAAGGAGAAGAGGTGATCAACCTCCTCTTGTGATACTGCTGGAGACTATGGGAGGCCCCATCTCCCGGGAGAAACTTACACATCTAGTCATCACCATGGTGGAGGAGTCACTAACGTATGGTCAAGCAGTACTGGCTAGGGAAGTGAAAGTGGAAGCGTCAATGGCGGAGGCATCGATAGTGGAACTTATAATGCAAAGTTCTAGGGGAGCAATATCTGCCTGTCAAGTTAGGAGGGGTCCGATGGGCCTCGCTCGACCATCCCTTAAGTAGGTTCGACTCGATAGATACCTTTTCTAGAAACTATATTGGAGGATGAGTTACTATCCACTTCTAGACACCCAGATAGGGGAATACAATGGTATAACTGACCTTGAGGAGCACCTATGCTTCTTCAAGAATGTTGCTCTCCTCCACCAATATTCAAAAGGAGTTAAGTGTTGGATCTTCTTAACCACTTTGGTCGGGCCCACTTAACACTAGTTCAACACTCTTTGGCTTAATTCCATTTAGTTACTTGCTATTCTTGCATCATGTTTTTCAATTCAAAAAGGTACTTGTCTACTCCTCTATGTTTATTCAATTTAAAATAAAAAACACAAGAATCATTGTAGGAGTATATCGAAAGATTCACTCGGGTTGCACTTTGGTCGGACCCACTTAACACTGGTTCAACACTCTTTGGCTTAATTATATTTAGTTGCTTGCTATTTTTGCATCATGTTTTTCAATTCTAAAAGGTACTCGTCTACTCCTCTATGTTTATTCAATTAAAAAAAACACAAGAGTCATTATAGGAGTATATTCAAAGATTCACTCGGGTTGCGCTGGAAGTTTCCTCTAATACTCTAGAAATCCTGATGGGAGCCTCTGTGCAAGCTTATGAGAAAAGGACTTCTTTCGGTCTTTAGGCAAAAATCCCCCATAAGACTATGATGAATTACTCACTCGTACAAAGAAATACATAAACATGGAGGAAGTATAGAAGACACACTAGGAGTAGTGGGGAATCAACTGGTTGAGGCGGAGAATGCCATTCGTGTATGACCAGTGTGATCGATAGAGGGGAGGGAGTGGATATCAATCTTATCACTTTGTCGTTCATTGTACAAAGTTTGTACTTGTAGTAGAATATAATAAATAACCTAAAGAAAGAACAACTCAAGGATTTACTTGGTTCCTAACCCCCTAGGGTTTGTACTTCCAAGGACTATGTATGGGAGACACTCGTCCACTAGTATATCTCTTTTCTAGAATTTTTTAGAGGTGGAGAAATTTCTTATAAGAATAAGTACAATCACAAATATTAAATATAGTATGAGTACTTAATTAATAAAAATAAGACTTTTCTTGAGTTGATATGGAAGTCTTGAGCGCAATGCATCCCTCTTGGAGCTTCTCTAGTCATAGAGCTTCGCAGCGTATTTTCTTTGAACACGGAGTAGGGTAGTAGTTGAAATAGTGTTGTTATGAATGTCTTACTCGGGGTTTCTTTAAAGGAGTGAAGAGGGAATTGTAGGTTTCCCTCGAGTTGACCGGTAAATAAGGCTAGGGCTCGATTGGGATGAAGATGTGGTCGATTAGAAGGGGGTGGGGGGTAATACATGGTGATCGTAAGGGATATGGAACCCCTTTGAGAGAGAAATACAAGTAGAATGGAAGACATACAACTCAATCATTTTGAATCAGAGGCTTAGACTAACCCGTCTTGGTTTTGGGGAGGCCTTAATGACATAATACTTTCATAGGATCGTGATGACATTAGAGAAGGGTGAATAATGTACATTTTGGTCGAGATTACTTTTTTGTAATGTTAGCATGTAGTAGAATAATAACAGAAATAAAAATGAGTACACAAATAAGAGACGCCTTATTTACTTGGTTTGATAACCCCTTAGGGGTTCCTATTCCACGACATGTACCATTGTACCTCGATTGTGAGTCATTAATTTTTTTCTTTTTGAAAATCTTCTAGAGGTGGATAAACCTTTTATAGATTTATGTACAAAACAAACAAAGAAATAAAAATAATAATAATAATAGAAAAGTTAATACAAGCAAATGCTACTAAGATCTTGATTGCCTTTGGAAGTCTTGAATGCAAATACACTCTTCTTGAAACCTCCTAAATCACATAGAAAACATAAACTTCGAGAGTACTTAGAGTATGAATGAGAGTGTATTTCAGCTAACTAAACTCGAGATCCTGACCTCTTTTTATAGTCATCTATCAAGTTATTGATGTGACACCTACTAATGACTTCAAAGCACTTTCGATCTCCCAAACTTTGCTAACTTAGCTTTGCGAACAAGTCACTCTTCATTCTATTTGGTTGATGTGGCACCATTGCAATCACCTAGATAAGCTTTAGTCGATTGGAAGCCCAGTCAATCCAGATTTCTAATCGACTCACTCTGATCGACTTGTTCTGGGCTTTAAGTAGTGCGAACATTGGTCTCTCGGATTTTCAGGTCGTTTGAACTTGATTTCAATCTCTCAAATCCTCTGACTCAATTTTATGTAACACAAAGTTAGTCCAGAACATACAAATCAATATCATGCCTAGTATTTGGTCCACTTGACTTATCAAAACTTCTCATTTGTTCAAGGTTCGCTACTCTAAAACTTTCCCTTTACCTATAGTTCACTCCTCTAAGATTTTCACTTATTTGGAGTTCACTCCTTAAGACTTCTCTCTTTATAAAGTTTATTCCTCTAGGATTTCACTTGCTTGGAGTTCATTTCTTCAAGACTTCTCTCTACCTAAAGTTCACTCTTCTTAGTTTTTCCTTTGTTAACCATCTAGTACCTTGCATCTATTTGGATGTTTCCTCTTGCTTAACATCTAGTTATTCTTGACATCCTAGGACTTCTCGTCTTGCTTAACATTTGGCTATCCTTGACTTGCTAGGCCTCTAATCTATTGCTAAGCATTTGATCACCCTTTAAATTGTTTGAACCTTTTACTTGTCAGACATTTGGTCCACCTGAGACATGTTTGGACTTCCAACGATTGTCAATCAACCTTGTGTTGGTTGCTACTCGGAAGACTTAATGACTTCTCTGTATAAAAATTTTGTACAAAGTCTGAACCTTTCCTAGCTACCATGTGTTCTTTTAAATTAAACTTAAATCGTAGGCGAAGCTTAAACTATTGATTCTAAGTTTAACTTATATGTTCTTATAGGTTTAGACTTGGATCGTCTGCGGAACTTAACACTTTTGATCCGAGTCCACCCATGTTACAAAGTCGATTAAATATTTATTTCTAAAATTGGCTTCCAGTACTGCATGGCGAGGCACTTGACCTTCTTGGGTATGAGATCATCCACCACCGACTAGACAAAGCCTTTTAAAGAAATTCAATATTT